>OY282644.1:106032840-106405340 GCA_958299015.1 Tetanocera ferruginea
TTGAAGTGGAAATATTAAGTGCACCAATGACTCCAAAACTACTGGACCGATTTTTATGAAAAAAATTTTAAAATATCATATTTGTGCTACAGAATGCCATAGGTGGGGTTTATTTAAGAAATTTAACAATATATATATTTAATTAAGTTGTTAAGTTTTTTAGGAAATTACCACCGATGCTAAGCATTGCTTGGTCGCTTGCTTTTCACGCGTCTGTGTTACGAGAGTTTAAACTACATGTTGCTATCAACCCTTCTCTTTAAAGTTTATTGATCTCGCTCTCCAACTCATTCGAAGAGTAACCAAAAGCAGTTGGCGCTCTTTGACGTGATGGGAATACAAGTTAAATAAACCTTGCTGTGCTGTTATTGCTGTAGAATGATGAGCTGCAAACCAATGTGTGCATATTTGTTTCGCCGCATGCAATTTCTTTACACATATTATTATTGTAGTTTTCCAATTTTTTAATATTTCAAAATGCGGCATTCACAAGCAGTGTTGCCAGTCTAGCCTTTTTGAGGCTAGATCTAGCCTTTTTTTTTGTTGCCTAGCCTCGAAAATTACCATCTAGCCTCTAGCCTTTTTTTTAGCCTTTTTTTATTTTTTTCTAGCCTTTTCTAGCCTTTTTTAATATATTGCTTAAAGACGCATTACCACATTAAATTTTTCTGACTTTGCATGCAATTTTGAAAGTAAAAATCTTGTTTATTATTTTGGCATAAAACAACGCTGCATAGAAAGAATTCTTAGTACAACGAAATTTTTAAAACTGGCATGCTTAATTTTCTTCTAACGATAAGAAATGTTCTTAAAAGGAAACGAGTAAAGAAAGTGTAGCCGACTATGAAATACCCTAAACCTCTTATAATATTGAAATAAACTATATATTAAAATACTAAAACAAATAGAAGTAACTTCCTATTTTTGTTCAAAATTCATGTTTTCTTTAAATAACTATATAGGTTTTACCTATATTATAAAGGTTGTATGGGAGGAAGGTGCGTTCGTAGGTGGATGACGCCTTTTTTTTTGTGAGCACACCTTAGATTTTATATACTATGATCTCATACCAAGTTTTATCTCTGTAGGTCAAATATAAATTGTGGGTTGTATGCAGTGTTGCCAGAAAGTTTTGAGAAAAGAAGCTAGATGGCCTTTAAAAAATGGCTAGAAAAGGCTAGATGGCTTTAAAAAAATAGCTAAAAAAAGGCTAGATTTGTTAACGTTATTATACCCTAAACCTGTAATGTCAGGGTATACTGACTTTGTGCAAACGTTTGTAACGTTTAGAAATTAGCGAGTCCGGTATAGAAAAGTGCATAAATTCCTGATCAGTGTCACCTCGTTCGTCCATCTGTCTATGTGTTGTCTGTAAATATTGGTTAAGAAAGAGTTGAGATTGGTACACATATTCACATGAACCCAAGCATCTGCACTATTGAATATTTTTGGAATCCGCCCACGGACACGCTTACTTCCCATACAACTAAAAAATAAAAATCGCTGTATACCTAACGAAATAAAATTTAAATGTATTTATTTTATATCAAAACGCAGACGTACACAAAAAATGAGAGTGATCCACCCATGAACATGCCCACCTCCCATACAACTCCAATATTGAAAACACTATTATAAAGACGCTTTTATTTGAACTACTGGGATAAAACTTATCAGATATGTATTTTATATTAAAACTTAGATGTGTGCTAAGATGTAAAATAGTCGTCATTCGCCCTTAAACACGCCCACCTCCCATGCAACCCACTATAGTAAAAACGCTATAAAGAGGTTTATATGAGCCAAAAATATAAAACTTAGTATTGAGATTGTTGTATCAAAACTAAGATGTGTTCAAAAAATGAGCGCCATACAACCCACAATACGGAAAACACTTTAAAAACGTTTATATTTGGCCTACAGAGATAAAACTTGGTATGAGATCATAGTATATAAAACTAAGGTGTGCTCACAAAAAAGCGTCATCCACCTACGAACGTGCCTTCCTCCCTATTTATTTAGTTCTTTAAAGAATACATGGATTTTAAACAAAAATAGGAAATTACTTCTATTTGTTTTAGTATTTTAATATATAGTTTATTTAAATATTATAGGAGGTTCAGGGTATTTCATAGTCGGACTAGACTTTCTTTACTCGTTTTCTTTTAAGAACATATCTTATCGTTAGAAGAAAATTTAGCATGCCATTTTGAATACGGTTTCTTTACTTGTTTTTTTTTTATAAATTGCGTTGTACTGAGAATTCTTTCTGCCTCAGCGTTGCTTAATGCCAAAATAATAAAACTAAAAACCAAATCTGATATCTCTTGGAACGGATCTTCATTCAATGAATCTCTAGCTTCTGCCCAGAATTCTGTTATGAAACTTAAGTTATTCCACTTGTGATTAACAATTTTTGCCATTATATTTCAATTATCGTTATTTCTTCTGTAGAGTTACTGGATTTTTCTTTCTCTATATCAGAAAATATTTGGGTTTAACCACTTTAAAAGTATTAATAGCAATAGAAGATTCAGACTTTCAAAATTGCAAAGTCAAAAAAATTGGATGTAATTCATCTTTAAGCAAAATATTAAAAAAGGCTAGAAAAGGCTAGAAAAAAATAAAAAAAGGCTAAAAAAAAGGCTAGAGGCTAGATGGTAATTTTTGAGGCTAGGCAACAAAAAGAAAGGCTAGATCTAGCCTCAAAAAGGCTAGATTGGCAACACTGGTTGTATGGGAGATGTGCGTGTTCATCGGCGGATGTCGCTCATTTTGTGAACACATCTTAATTTTGATACAACAATCTCAATACCAAGTTTTATATTTTTGGCTCATATAGACCTCTTTATAGCGTTTTTACTATAGTGGGTTGTATGGGAGGTGGGCGTGTTTAAAGGCGAATGACGACCATTTTACATCTTAGTACACATCTAAGTTTTAATATAAAATACATATCTCATAAGTTTTATCCCTGTAGTTCAAATAAAAGCGTCTTTATAATAGTGTTTTCAATTTGGTATATCACGCCCATTTTTTGTGTACGTCTGCGTTTTGATATAAAATGAATACATTTAAATTTTATTTCGGTAGCTTAAATACAACCGTCTATACAGCGATTTTTATTTTTTAGTTGTATACGAGTAAGCGTGTTCGTAGGCGGATTCCAAAAATATTCAATATTGCAGATGCTTGGGTTCACGTGAACATGTGTACCAATCTCAACTCCTTCTTAACCTATATTTACAGACAACACATAGACAAACGAACGGACTTTTCTATACCTGACTCGCTTATTTCTATGCGTAAAAAACGTTTGCACAAAGTCAATATACCCTGACCTTACAGGTTTAGTGTATAATAACGTTAACAAATCTAGCCTTTTTTTAGCTTTTTTTTTAAAGCCATCTAGCCTTTTCTAGCCATTTTTTTAAGACCATCTAGCTTCTTTTCTCAAAACTTTCTGGCAACACTGTTCACAAGTGTGATAGCATATTTTGTATAGATTAAAGATAAATTAAAAGTTTGAAAAATGAAGTGTTCGTATTTCCCTTAACTACAAATAAATGCCTCGACGTAAAACAAGTTTGACAAGTTTAACAGAAAATGCAAGAGCGATGTTCCGCGCTAGGAGAGCAAGAGCAGCGACTCAAAGAGTAAATTGTTGGTAAATTTAGCATGCAATTATTTGCTTTCACGACTGCAATCGGAGTGAGGCAGTGGCATAGCTAGGGTTGCTGGCACCCGGGCCGGAAACTAAATTGTGCACCCTTTAAGAAGGTTATACTTAACCTCATAAAAGCAATGCTTAAAAAGTACTACGAAATTAATATAATTTTTTTAAATAATAATTTGCTGTTATGATTATTTTGTTTAAGTGCAAATGAGTAAACAGATATATTCAAATTCATTGTATTATTTATAAAAGTAGGTAACAATATACAAAATAAATCTCATCGATATTAATATATTTGATATCATTTGAAAATTAATTTGGTAACTTATACAAAACTGAAAAATTTTCCGCAATCAAGGAATTTTTCAAAAATGTTTTGTTTACGCAAAATTTTGACTAGCAATAGTGAGTAAATCCCCAAAGATCTATTTTGAATAATTTTGCATAATTGAGGTAAAAATAGGACCGGGAAGTAAAACGTTAACAAATTTTCCCTCAGTGACCCTGAATAACTATCAATTTAAATGTTTTTTCGAAATCAATCCACGTCTTCTATATAAAAATTAAGTGAAAATTAGAAAAAATATTAAAATTAAATTAAAAAACTTTTTTTCTAATTTTTATAAATTTCTTTATAGTGCTCTTTATACATTTTAGCTTCGACTTTAATAGACAAGACTGAGGTCTGTAACATTTGACTGCCTTATTCTCGACCATAAATATCACAATATCACAGTGATAACAAATTGATATCAGAAATTTGTTTCATAGTCATTATCTACATAATTCCCAAAGCAAACTTGCTCTGGGAGAACAAGGTCAAGAGTCATGAAAATTAGAATAATTTTTAGAATAGTTTTTTCTTAAAAACTGTATTTTTGACAGTTTTTGTTAGTTGATTTGAACAGAATAATATGTAAATAATATGTATTTTAGTAAATTATAGGAATTAGGAAACCATCTTAGAGTTTTAAATAGACATTTTCAAAATAAATTGAAAAAACATCAGAACGCCATAAAATTGTTATAAAACGCCATTTATTTAATTTAAATACAAAATGTAATGAATTTTAATCAATTTCATTTTTTTTTTTTAGAAATTTTGAAGTAAGTAATAAATTGAGCTTTTAAATTGTTTTATGTAACAGGACACCGAAAAACATATTACTATGAAAAATTGTGTTCTAGCTGGTTATGAGCTGCAAATAAGGTTTGTTTGTCGATGTATAGTCTTAGAACTTAGTAATCACAAAATTATAAAGTATATTTTTATTCCTGACATTAATGACACGAGCATGTTTTCTAAAAAGCTCTGGAGAAATGTATTGCTGGAGAACATCCCAGCAAAATCTTCGCTTACATATAATCGAAAAAGTAATCCAGAAAATTTCATTCATCGCTTACCCTCTCGCTTACTAAACCCATTATTTTTATATACACTGAGAAAAAAACACATACCTTGCTCCGGTAAAAAATTTCTCTATTTTTGATTATAGCAATTTTCTCTTTTTCAAATAAAATTTTCTTCAATTAGAATAAATTTTCACATTTTCGAAAAAATATTTCTTTACTTCTAGGAAATGGAAATATTTAAATGTCTCTAATAATGATAAGTATTTTTCTCGCACAAAAAATTTCTCATTTATAGAGAAATTTTATTGAAAATGAAAAACTTTTCTTATATTTTGATAAAAAGTTCACTATGAGAAAATATTTTCTTCAATAAAAATAAATATTTTCTCAAAAAAAAAAATATTTTTCTCTAAAAATTATATATTTTTCTATTTCATGGTAGATTTTTATCATTTTTAGAGAATTTTTAGTATCGCAATTAGAGAATAGCATTCTCTGGAGCAAAGTCTATACCATTTTTCTCTAAATATAATGCCTTTTTTATCATATTCCGAGACACTTTTTTCTGAGTGTAGCCAGTCATTAGAGGTAATCGAAAGCCTGTCGCTTGAAAAGATTAAGCGCTTAAAACGGTTGGTTTATAATTGATTTCACGAAATTAATACTTGAATAACAACTTTCAAGTTGATGTGAATGCATTGCCGTGAATTTATTACGGATTAAATTTAAGTTCTTGCATTAGCATTTATGTAATGCATTTTAGAATCGATTAAAAAACAAGACGTAACAAAAAATTTTGCTGGGATATTGGATAAAATGTCTACTAAACTAGCATGTTTGAACACTTTTTAAGATGAATATTTGAAGTACAAAAGCTTTTTTAAAAAACTTTATGGAATATAAAGTGAGGAATATATACATAGGAATATTCTTTAATTCATCACTTTAATGATGAATAAAAGACAAATAAACAATAAAACCATTAAAAAATTATCTTCGACTTGCCCGAAGTCTTATATTTTTTTTCCAATTTTTCATATTTCAAACTCAGAGTACGTTTTATTTAACAAGAAAACAAGACTTATGTATGATCTTTCAATTGAACACATTAATTTTTGTATAAACTATGAAGGTTTTGAACTTCCAATATAACAAACCCTTATTTAATGTTGTTGACTCTATATTGCGAACATTTAAAATTGTAGGTATTCTATTTAACAACATTTGCTTCTCTGAGCTCGCTTCGTTTGTTTTTGAATTTGTAATAACATTAATATGTATTTACTTATCTAATTCTCAAATAGTCCCCTCGGGTTAATATACATATTGTAGGGTTTCCTTTTTAAAAAACATTATAGGAATGTATTGACATAATCTTGGATTTTTCATTTGGAGTGTGAACAGATTTTAATCAGCAGCTTTCTAAACATTTAATAATACCTAAAACAAGTTCAAAAATTCAACTTTATTGGAGTGCATAATTAAAACAAAAAATGTAAGGATATTTGTTTCAAATTGACAAATTTATTAGCTTTGTTATGTGATAAAAAACTCGAAAAAAGTATTCCGATATAATGAACTTTTCGATTTACCGAACGACCCTGGACATTATATCTTTCGTTAAACTGGAGCACCACTGTACGACAAATCTCAAATCATGAAAATTATTTCATTATGGACTTTAAAGAGATTTGCAATAAAGAGACGGCTGTAATCGTGTGGACAAACGAATGAACAGATAGACAGACGGACATGGCTTAATCGACTCATGGTGGTGAAAAAAATTTTGTGACAAAATTATTGTGCCCGCTACGCTTTGCGGGTGAAGTAAAATAAATATTTAATAAAAAACTTTGAAAAACGTAGAAGTAGATTATGGTAAACCAGTCGGTACAGCAGAAAAGCAGATTTTTCTTATTTCTGATAATGCCAATGAATCAAAAAACGTTGTTAATACTGAAGTATTAAATAACTTAAATTAAAATATCTTCACTTTATTATCATTATACTATTTAATATAATTTGCTTTCAAATACAAATAATATGCAAATATTTTAACTTTTCTAATTATTAAAATTTTTCAAATATACAAAGGTATTATTGATAAAGAGAAAATGTCCGTGGCGTAGCCTCGGACGACTGTGGCCTGCTAGTATATGTATATTTTGTCTTAAATCTTCAAGGTTAAAATGTTCTTCATTACGTGCTATCTTCATTAAAACAAAAGAAACAAATGCACCTACAAGACAAACTCTGATACAGCACAAAGTTGCGTCTCAAGCATTTGTCTCAAGTAGCTTTTCACACAAACACACTCACAAATTTGGTAAAAAAAAATAAATTCGCAAAAGCCCAGGCATGCAGCAAAATCTGCATAGCTGTGCATGAATCCTTAAGGAAATTTTTTTGAAAGCATGTTTTTTGTTCCAAGCTAGTGTTGCATACAAGAACAATACTGACTGGCAGACAGCAAAATCTTTTTTCCAAAAAAGATTTATGCAGCGCTACATCGTAAAGTTAAAACACTGGAATTGAGTAACAAACGACAGAAAAAGCAAATTCAAGGGTGTTGCACGAATGTCAAAGTGTATGGAAGCAGTAAGGATGCATAAAGATATAGAATTTGCACAGACACGATGATGAATTGCATGCATAGCTGTCTGGGATGGCAACAAATGATGAAATGCTCCAAGATAGTCGAAACAACAAAAAATGCACACAATGCGATGCGACCGTGAAAATAGACAAAAGGACACTTCAAATGCATGTGTCTGTCTAGTTGCACTTCATAAAAACTGAGACTTAAAATTAAGGTCCTTTGGTTTTATATTATTTTTTTTTATTTTTTATTTTGTGAAAGTGTTAATTTATTATTAATTTCTTGCATGAGTTTTTGTTTCTTGACTTTAGCCGTTGCTGCATTTCAAGTTGTTAAGGCGTCTAGACTGTTGTACTTCAAAGTGCAACATGGCAAATATGATGCAGTTGTTGTAGTTGTTGTTGGTGTTATTTTAATTATAGTTATGTGTGTGTTTAAGCAGTTGAAATAATAACTCAAAGTAAAAGTAATTTATACAGCTATTCAAGACTTTTTCAACTGTATTAATAAGTTTTTCAGGTTGTTTATATATTTTACTTATATATTCAATTTTGTATTAAAATTACACATTGATATATAATTATACTATTCTTTATACTCAGTTTGCATACTTTTATATTGGACAACAGAATAGCCCGCTTCTTAACCCTCTCCCTCTTCTCCTAACATTTCATTTAACTACCTTATCTCATAGATTGACAACATTATTCATACAACAACAAAAAAAAATTGTTGACAGCTATGTTGCATTGTCACTTTTGATAAATTTACGACATAAACAACAACATCACGCTATGATATTTGAGCTATGTACGTTTTCAACACCGTTCAAAGTTGTAGATTATTTGCAGAATAACAGACATCGAAACAAATCTATGCCGCCTGCTGTGTCACACGATCAATTATACCGAATTCAATTGCATAAAATTGCAGCAGAACCACCCACAATTGGTCAAAAACAGAAACAAATCGAAAAAAATTACACAAGCCAGATTTGAGCGCTTAACTCAATCGCTTAACTCAAACTTTGTCATCCGACACAAATATCTGTTGAACAAATTTTTTGCACAAACAAAACTATATCAGTTTTCATTAAAAACACTTAAAGACAACAACTTAAAAATAACAACAACAAAAAAAATGACGTACATAATAATTATGACAGGCATTTAATATGCTCGACTTAAATGACAGTCGCGTGTTTAGACTTTTTCGCTCGCCAGTTTTTTGTCTTAACAAAATTATTCAATATTTTTTCGCTCAACTTTTGCTTAAAGCTGACCATAGCCATAGCTAAGCTAGCTGCATTTATTGTTGTGGCAACGCAAATTAAGATTTATGTTCTAGCCAATTCAATTGCCAAAGGCTTAAATGGGGCACGCCTGAACTAGATGCTGTGTATTGAAAGGCTATGCTTATGTTGGCTGCCAAGTTTTGGGGGCTTAGCAGGGTATTAAGAAGTTTGACTGAGGCCATGGCGATGATTGCATGCTCTGAGAATTTGGCAGCAATTTTTATTTTCCATTTAAGCCCAGCAAATACTTGGCTGCAGCAAAGCACAGCGACCAACAGATAGACAGACAGACAGACAGACATACTCTGAGTTAGGCTAACAAACACGACAAGTGCGCTCTTGGCTAATTGGTCACGACAACGACAAAAATCGAAATGTTGCTGCTGCTGAAGCACATTCATTCATTGTTTTTTGGCTTCGTGGCTTGAGGTTTTGCGCCGCTTTAGCGCAACTGCAGCTGCGCACGCGCTTTGCTATTGATTCGTCGTTAGTGCCTTTGCTTATTTTTGGCTTGGCAAAAAGTTTTCAATATCTATATATATTTTTTTTATTCTATTGCACATTAATGTTTATTTGTATTTAATTTAATGTCAATAATATTTATTATAAAAATATTTAATAAATAAACAATTGAATTTTTTTTATGGCAAACAATTGTGCAAAATTTGCTCATTTGCCGCAATCTTGCTGCTGTATAAGTTGGTTTTCATTGTTGTTTTTTTTTTGCATTCAGCTATAGTACTGTATAAAAAGCTAGTTCTTCGTACAAATATGGTAAGTGGGCGTGTTAATGGCATTTGTATAGCCTTTTAATGATATAAATTAGTCAAACATAAAAATTTTTGTTATAAAGATAAAATTAATATTTTTTGTCTGAGAACATTTTCAATTGTAAATGCTAATATTCAGGTATTTAGCTCGATAGTGCTTAGAGCTCAACATCAATCATATGTTTAAAGTTAATTTCAATGATAGAATATTTATTATGTAATTTAATTCTGCCAGATATCTGCCAGATATGAGAATTGAACTCGAGCAAGCATGTTCCGTTGGCTCTCACTCCACGCGCCCCGATTTTGCAAAAAAACGTATGATAACTTTATCTCATGCTGAGCACATGTCCTTTCCATTAGTGCCACTTTCGTCTCTGTTCGATGTTTAGTTTGCGAGCTACACTTTCGTCTCTGTCCGATGTTTAGTGTGCGATGTTTAGTACTCGCTAGTACTAGTGAGATGTGGAATCAAAATTAATTTGCATTATTAATAAAAGTTAAAATCCACGCCATCTATTGGTTAAAGCATAAAACGAAATATGATCAAACTCGTTTTTTTTCATAAGAGTTAAATCTAACCGGATCACAGACTCATTTCGTTAAGTTTGACAGTTCGAGTTCTTTGACTAAGTTGAAAAGAGGTTTTGATTGACATCTTGTGTGAAAATATAGCACTCATTTCTAAGTAGTGCATACAAGAACCTAATAAAGATGTAGTACATACAAGAACCTAATGAAGAAGCCTGCGAATCAGTTCATATAAAACAAAAACAATACAAGCAAAAACAACGAAACAAAAACAAAGAAAGCAGCAGGCATAGCATAAGCAGCTGATGATTGATTTTCTTATATAAACATGTGCATTTTTCTTCTTATATTTTACTATTTTGTGACTTTAATATAATAGTTACAAAATCCAAAATTAGATATTCATTCATCTGATATTTAAGTATATATATTATTTTTGAACGATGAGTATTAAAGGCTGTAGGTATAACCTAAAGTATTCGTCAAAAAAGTTTCATGGCCATGAAAAAAACTGTTAAAACGAACCCATACAAACCGCGCTGTAAGACGTAATTCTACGTCAAAAATTATGTTAGTACGAAAATATATAAAATATCAATCGGAATGATATATATATTTGCGAATTAAAAAAAGGTATCGGAAGATATAAGGCTTAATCCACACTAATGAGGAAAGGAAACTTGAATCTTAAAATGCTTTCAATTAAAATAATTTTTGGTTCTCGAATTAAAATGGAATCTAAAGTTACTCCTGTTGCAAACTTATTTTAAGTTTTAATGCTTTTTTATGTTTTTTTGACAATTTAAGTAAACAAACTCCGAGTTGAAAAATTTAAAATATTTTTCTTAGACTTAATACGTTGAAAACAGCCATCTCTTCATGCAAATTCAAAAAAGTTAGGTTAGTAATGTTAAAAAAGATAGCAATGTTATCCAAGAACAGTTTATATAAAGGATTGATTACTGCGTTAACAAAGAAAAAATATTTAAATTGAGTGTTTTTCAGTGTCACACACGTCCCAGAAAAATGCTTTAAGAAGCAACATGGACTTATGATAATATTGATGTTTTACATAAATTTTTAAACTTTTTTATTAAATAATTTCTTTTTATTTTTCATGTCCGTTAAAAGAAGTCGGTCACACCAGGAATGGTTTTCAAAATTTTTTTCTATAATGAAATTTTTGCATGCACATATATGAATAAATACTTTGATTAAAACTAGTTTTGTAAAATTCATGGGAAAAAAATTGCTTGCAAAAAAAATATTTTTTTAAATATATTAAAAAATCGAAATCATTTGTATAGGCATGGCTGTTAAATAATGATTAGTAATCGTATTCATAAGCAATTAGATTATTTTTAATAAAAGTTTTAAATAATTGATTAAGTACGATTCTTTTGTGTTTGGCTCAGTAATCAAGCGATTACGATTACATATAATCAAATTTTATTCACGATTACTTGAAATTACGAAAATAATCAAACAAAAAATCAAAAGTAATCCACCAAAAAATCGATTATTTTTAAAGAATACTTTTGATTCTTTTTGATTATATTAAGAATTTTCGATTCTTGGCTCAAATTCTTAAAATAATCAAAAAAAAAAGTCTATAATATTAATCTTATTATTTTTGTTGATTACTTTTGATTATTTTCGTAATTTAAAGTATTCGTTATTATAATTTGATTATTTGTAATCGTTATCAATTACTTGCCAAAAACTTTTTATCTAAGGATTATATAATGATTATAATTCTTTTTGAAAAATAATCTAATTGATTACTAATCGTAATCGAAATTTAACAGCTATGTGTATAGGTTTGTATATTAATTTGATCAAAATTTCATGCGAAAAAATTTTTTGAAAAGAACAAATTTTTTTTATATAACACATTAATTAAAAACCTTTTTTTTTTATTTTGGTGTCAAAAATATATGTGATGGTTATTTTATCCATTAAGTTCTTATATATAATTCCCACATATTTCACACATCTTATGTCACACCCGTCCCATTTAAAAGTTTAAAAAATAATGGTAATTGCCATTTTTTCAAAATATTTTTCACTCATATTCAGCAGAAAATATATTAAATTTGACTATATGTAGGTCAAGAATGGTCTCATTGTGGCAGAATTTTTAGTTCTTAAACTTGTGCTCGTCACACCCGTCCCAGGTGTTTAAGCGAATGTAACTATTAAACTAGTATAAATAATTGCATTATGTTTTAGCATTTTGAAACCTTGGGGCATCTTCTAATGAACCCATAGTGAATTACTTAAATTTTAACCGGTTAATACCATTTTCAGCACGATAAAAAAGTCAAAACGTCATACCCGTCTCTATGGAAAAAGCCATAAGTAAAAGAATTTTCTACCGCATTATGAAAAAAAATATATAAAATTTTAGTCGGGATGATAAATAAATTAAAAAATTAGTTCAATATATCGATTGAAAAAAAAGATAAGGGACGCCTTTTTATATATAAAGGGAAGAACGAAGAGACCCAAGATCACCAACCCAAAAAAAAGTCCAACAACAGTTAAGGTTAATTTTTGAAAAAAAAAAAAATGTGAATATTGGACTTTAAGAGATTGACGCTTGTGAACATGGGTTGTTACATGGGCCATTTGTAACAAAATTTTTAAGCCGGGGTATATTTCGCCGACTACCTAGGGTTGTGTACAAAAATATTTATATATTTAAGACCAAAAGCACGTTTTAAACTAATACAGATCTGGTTTATTATTTAAATTCACTCTCATTAATATCATAATTACAAATTTGTTTTATTTTTCATTTATATTATTCAGCTCTTTTTATTCAACTATTATTATTCTACTCTTATTGCTATACTTCCGGTTGTCCTGCGATGTCCTGAGATGTCCTGCGTTTACTTGGTCCTCCGGTGTTTTGCGCTCCGTTTGCTGACTCGTGAAAGTGGGGAGTTTTAGGAGTTAAGGTGGGTTTTTGAAATTCCAGGATGTATCTAGCGCTACTAGGGTAACCGTTTAGAAAAACTCGAAACCCGAACTTATAAATAATATTCTAATTCTACTAGGGTAACCGTTAAGAAAAGCTCGAAACCCAACTTATAAAGAATATTCTAATTCTACAAAGGTAACCGCTTAGAAAAGTTCGAAACCCGAAACATGAAGTTTTCTCTAGTTCTACTAGGGTAACCGCTTAGATATGAGATAGTAGACTCGAGAGTAGATGTAAAAAACTGGAATATCAGTGAAACTCTTAAATACGGAGGCTTCTTGAATTGCTTTGTTTAGATTGTTTAAACCTTCCCTCGCTCATTCCGGTGATCATTGGAACGTGGTTCAGATTGCGATTGTCAAAGGGATGAATGCGCGATTCAAAAAAATTCCAAAATCTTCCTTTGCTCGCTTCGGCAGTGCGTTGGAAAATGGTTGTTTGATAAAAATACAAAATCTATCGTTGAAATATGAAGCAGACTATAAAAAAGCGTTTTAATTAATCAAAAATTTTAACTTCTATAAAGAAATCCGTTTGCCACTCTTAACGGCGAATCGTTAAGACTCCTTCTGCCGATTCATTTACGACTCATGCTGGCGAATTACTTAAGAAAACTCTCGGCGATTGATTTGCGATTTTTATCAGTGAATCTCTTAAGACCTCTCTCGACGATTCGTTGGCAAAACTTCCCGGCGACTCCCTTAAGACCTTTCTCAGCGATTCTATCGCAACTCTTCCGGTTATTTTAAGAACAGTTTTGCCTTCCGCGTAAACCAAGAACAAGTTTAAAATTAAACAAAATAAAAAATGTCACATAACTCAAAAATAACCCAATTTTTTGTGCACTAAATTGGACCTTATAAATTAAATAAAATGCAAAAAAAAAAACATTTTTTTATTCAGGTCCCGCGTAGAGTATTTAATTATTAAAAAAAAAATAAGATTTGAGTCAAACACCCGAATACTTTTCGAATTAGAGTGCAAGCCGTTTAAAAAAGTGTTATTTCGAGAAAAAAAGCCTTTAAAAAACAGATGAATTCCCATTCTGTGAAATGTGAACACATGTGAAATGTGAATAAAAACTTAAATATCTCTTAAACGGCTTTAAATTTTATTCTAAAAATTTTGTTATCTTAAGAATTCTTAAGATATACTATAAAACTATAGCATTTCAGGCTCCGAAAAACGCAAGTGCAATAACCCCTACCGTCCTCCCCCCATCCATCAAAAACTAGTAATATTGCGTCTTATTTTTTCAAAAATCAAATATGTTGATTCGGCCTTTACATGGACTGGATTATTAATAGAATATTTACTCAGGACTTTCTAACTCGATCTTTCATACTCATATCGAAACTCAAACTATAAATTTTAAAAGAAATCAAGCCTGGTGATTTCAGGGATAAAATTCATAGAGTAACTTCGGGTATTGTGATATGGTCAGGTAATGTGATATACCTGCATATTTTCTTATATACACAATTTTTGACAAGAATAAACATGTGAAAATTACGGCAACAGCAAAAGACACGTGCTTCAGTTAAATGCGCGCTCTCATTCGCCGTGTACGCTGTGTTCGCTCTAATTGTTGTGAAATTGTTTAATCGGTGTAGTCGATATTTTTTTTTGAGTGCTTTTGCGAGTGAATTTAAAAAAATAAAGCAAAATTGTAAGCTGAAATAGATAAATTTGTTAGAGTTTGAATTAAGTTAGCCACAAATGAGGAGAGATTTTTATTTTCTGCAGTGTATTTTTACAAAAATCATCTTATTTTTTAACCCCAAATTTGGCTATTGTGATAAAGTCAAAGTTGGGTAATGTGATATACCATCTATTTATACCATATATATTCATTCCGCTCATTTTTATACTTTGTGTTATTTTTTGTTAAGTTTTTACCTGCGTATTTATATTCAATTGATTTTGTTTTTATGTAAATTCCACTGATATAATCAATTTTATGAAAACAACATTAATAAAACTAAAACAAAACATTTTTTTCTTTTCAATAACAGGGTTTTTTTAATTTTTGTTGAAAAAAACAATAGATACTGCTGTTGAACACTATTTGGGAAATGTGATATTGGTAAACATGGTATATCACATTAACCAGTTCGAGAAACATGATTTCGGGATAAACGCGTTCAAAGTTTGTGAACAAAGAAAAAAAAAGCGAAAATTAAAAATGCGCTCTCACTAATCCGGCTGTAACTTTTGAAACCGTAGGAATTTTTTTCTTAGAATCTTAAGAATATTTACTAAAATACAAAATTATAAAAAAAGGTCGATTTAAAAAACCGCCAGTGTCATGTCTCTCTTTGAAGTGACAGCACAGTTACATGACCTTTTTTCATTGAGCTGAAAAAGCTCCAAATTGGGTTACGCTATAGATTTCCAAAGTTGTAAAACACTGCAAAATGCGTCATGCGGTATAAGCTTAGGTATGAAAGTTACTAGAAATTATATATTTAAAAATACCAATATCACATTACCCGAAGTTACTCAATATAATTCTGACTTCCCCTGCATAGCAATAATGAAATTTTGAAGAAAAGAAAAATGTTCCCAACACAATTTTAGTTTATATTATCTGTCACTACTACCATTTTAGTTTTTACAGCAAGAAGCTCTATTTCTGAAAACCAGGCCTCTTATTTTCATATTCTCTTGGTATTCAGTGATCTCTGGGATCATATATATACCTTTTTTACATTATTCAAGAATTGAAGTCAATTATCTGAGTTTGTAGGCCAATTCGCAGCAAATGGGAAGTGACGAAAGGGGAAAAAGTTACACCGACCAGTGTGCTGGCAATTTTTTCGAACTCAAAAAATTGCTTTCAATTCATGACTAATCTAAAAAGGGACTTAGACCAGAGACTATAGATAAAAATCTTTGATTCCAGTTATCAAAAACTTGAACATAACTTCTCATAACCATTATCTGGAACTTAATATTTCACAATATAAACTCAAACACTAGTATACCACAAGTGCTTATCGCCTCCTCTCCCCTCCCCTCTCACCAACAAAATAGTTGATCATCAGACTCAATGTCTGCTAATTATTCAAATGAATTGTTTCACTTAATAATTGTGCTCAAATGTGCGAACACGCGCCCATGTTCGAACGAGCAACGACGTCGCTCACTATGCCACATGCCGCCGCCATTACAATTCCGACATGTTTGAATCTAATCATGCCAATAAGTTTTTCCACAATTTTCAACAAGATCAAGCCTACTCCAGTGCTTCGAACTAACTAGCTGATCTTCATGCAACTAAAACTAAACGAGCTGTAATTAATACAAGGGTAATAGTGGCGGTTGGGGGGAAGATAAAACAGAGTAAAGTGTTTAGAATAATGCAACAAAATAGTGCGGCGTTTGCTCCAAATAACTGCTGCCTAAACAACACTGCTGAGACAACACAGCGATGAAGCAAAAGTAAGACAAACAGAAAACAGAACAAAAACCCAGGAGGGCTGCAAGGGTGCCAATACCAGTACCAGTACCAGCACCAGCCGACCGGCTACTATCAACTTAATTGAGTTGTTGAGTGTCTATTGAGCTTGTATGTTTGTAACTTGCTCAGTGTTGCCATGAATTTGAATTGGTTGTTGGTTGTTTTTGTTGGCATTCGGTTTGCATGTGGCTGGAAAATTCATGTCTGCCTGTCATTGCTAGATGTGAACTCATTTGTACAGGAAATACTTGGAAAGATCGTTGGCTGCAACATTAAGACTTACCTGTTGTAAGCCAAGCAGCGATCTTTAAGGATTTCCTTTTTGTTCGCCTAAGCTTCATTAGTTAAGCGCTTGACATCAGGAGGGGTAATTTTTTTTTTACTCTATCTCGTTATTATTTAGTTCGTTTTGCTGCTTCTGTTGGCGTTTGTCAACCCACATTTAGATACATGCCATACAGCCAGACGTTTCTTAGTTCCAGATTTAATTATGCTTAATGCTTAAATTGCTTCATCAGTGATGTTGATGTTGTTGTTGTTATTGTTGTTGTTGGTATAGCCTGATGAATGTGATTTCTTGTGCGCACGTGTAAGTGACTTGTTGTCTGTCATCAATTGGTTGAAGAGTGTATCGCATAGTTAAGCCTTGGCGCCATAGCTTTGCCAGTAAACTCGGCATGCTTTGAACATATCTGCATTGATTGTGTTGAAAAGACGAATAAAGCAGAATTAACCATACAAAAGTGACATGTTGAAAGAGGACTCGATCAAATTAGCTTCTTAATATTTCTTGGTGAATGAACCATCAAAGGTAAACCTGAAATCTGAATTCAACTACATGTCATCAGTCAATAGATCCATGTATTTTCTGAAAACATTTCATTTTTTTAAATATTGCTTATCAGCAGGGCTTGGTTTTCAATGACCTGTTTTTTTTTTGCTCATATGCAGATATTTTCTGCTGTATTTTAATATAGTTTGCATTTTTTTTTTAAATTTAAAGTTTTTTGTCATTTAAAATCGCTTAAAATTTGAATTTGAAACTAGCGTTTGCATGTCCGAATCAAGTGATTATACTCTTAAGTCTTGATTACTCTGGTAGTAGCTGCTCATGGTATGCCATTAAAAAACTTTCAATACGGATTTATCCGAAGGATTAAGATTCGATGAACTAGATGCACACATTTTTAATGATATGTGATCATAAAAATTCTCGGATACCCAAACTTTCCTTGTTTTGGTGTTGTGTGAAGACGTAAAGTGCTTTTTATATAATAGGACCCCCCACCTACGCTTTTTATCTTAGTAACACAACAGTATTTACCTTGAGGTAACTGTTATAAAATTAATGTGGTGATATTCATGCCTTCATTACTCACAACTCCTGAAATTATGATATTTTTTGTAAGCTTTGTATGCTTAACATGAGGATTCAACATCTGGGGTATCCTTACATAGCCACCAATCCTTTTCAATCCTCTTCATCAGAATCAAACTTTATCAAATATTCTCTATCAGGGATATCAGTATGTTTTAACTTGTGGGAAAAAAATTCGTTGAGCACAAATAAACAGCTGTCCTCTAGTTGTTTCTACCCCGAACTTAAGCATTGCGCATAACTCTGCGCATTACGTAGGACTTGTAACGAATATGTTTTTGCACTTAAATACTAGAGGACCCATGATATGGCTCTTATGAGCTTTGGAGGGATTTAACCAATAATACCCTTAGGTTGCTGCCCAAATTTAGATTACCGTACACTGTCGTACTCTGTCTGATCGATTTTTTTTTAAAACAAAAAACCGAAAATTTACAAAAGTGATTGAAATACATATTTATTTGGAGCGATACATGAAAATAACTGATAGACTGATACCCAGGAATATGGGACAAACATTTGATGGCAGACTATTGTTGGAGTCTTAAGGTGGGACATAACATTCGCGGCAGAGAAAACAGACCTTTTTTTAAAAATTCATAACTCAGTAAAAAACAAATATATTTCTAAAATTTTTTTTTATTATTGTAAAGAAGAAAAACAAAAATTCAAAAAAATATATTTTTCACTCTAACATGGTTTTATAGAGCTCCAAACTGGCGGCAAAGAAAAAAACCGGAACCTCGTGGGAGTCGCACAAATTGTCCGATCTGGAAAAATGACTTTTTTAAATCTTAACAAAATTGGTTATCGTATGACAGGAGCTTTTTTTAAATTTTTTTCAAATTTTGGTGATGTTCCAAATTTGAAAGTGTTCTTTTTCGAAAAAAATATTGACTTTAAAAATTCGTGTCATACAATAGCGAATCAAGATTAAAAAATACAAAAAAAAAATTTCGTCAAAAAATGAACCCGCTAGTCCCACAACCAGTACGAAAAACATGGTTTCGAGATAAACGCATTCAAAGTTTGTGAACAAAGAAAAAAGGTTAAAATTAAAAATGCGCTCTCACTAATCCGGCTGTAACTTTTGAACCCGTAAAAATTTTTCCATAAAATTGTTATCGTAGAATCTTGAGAATATTTACATAAATACAAAATTATAAGAAAAAGGAAAGTCTCAAAATACAAAATTATCGATTTCAAAAAACGACCAATGTCATGTCCCCCCTTAAGTGAGATGGTCCTGAAGCCTTTCATTACAGAAAGTCACTGAAGAGAAGTTTTTCAAGTCGTAAACAAAGCTTCAACTGATTTAACATACCCTAAAATAAGCTGTAAAAATCGTATCAATTGTACTTCAATATTAATAAAATTGATTTGAAAAATGTTTCTATTTTTTAATTTCTTTGAAAAACTGCAAGATAAAATAAAAAACTGAAATGTTTATTAAAATTCAAAAGATTTTCTATTAAGTTAAAAAGTTTTTTAAATTCGTTGGAAAATATTAAAGATACCAGGTTTCAAAAGAGCAGCTTACGTAAAATTGTGAAATTTTTCCCACTTTGAACGTCGATATCTTCGAAACAGTCAAAGATATTGTTAATTTATGTGCCAATATTGAAAGAACTAGTATTTCAACATTGAAAGTCGTCATACAAATCGGTAGATCAATGTAATAGAACTATCAGAAAAAGAACTAATTTCATATTTTAAAAAAAAAACTCAAACAAGCTGATGGATGATATTTGAAATCAGCAGCCAAATACATTTGGGATTGACTATTGAGAAATCTGCACCTGTTATAAATTCACATTTTGTTACTTACTGTAATCAACAAAAAATTTTTAAAACATAAAATAAAGTCAAGATTTGGCAGTGGTAAATCTCGGAACATGTGGGCCTCCGAAGCCCCTTAAAAAAATGTATTCAGCTGCAGAAATTTCTTTTTATAATGAATTAACGCCTCACCAGCTCATCCACTTTTTACAAATAACTTCTTAAACATATTTTTTTAAAAAAGCTTAGTGAAGAAACCGTGTTTCCCTTGCCGCCTTACGCAACATATATTTTTTTGATTTAAATCAGGATTCTTGAACATTTAATGTTTAAGATAAATATTTCAACAAGCATTAAGTCAAGAATAAGTAAAATGACTATTACATCAATTATGTTGAGTGTTTTGACAAGGATAAATCCATGTCGAAGGATAAGGAAAATTAAATGCAAGATTGAGATAAAGATTAAGAGGGGACATGACACTGGCCGTTTTCTGAAATCGACTTTTTTTAAATTTTATATTTTAGTAAATATTCTTAAGATTCATTTCATGAAAAAATTCCTACGGGATCAATAGTTACTGCCGGATTAGTGAGAGTGCCTTTTCTTTCTTTGTTCACTTTGAACGCAAACTTTGAACGCGTTTATCTCGTAATCATGTTTTCGTATTGGTTGCGGCACTAGCGGGTTCATTTTTTGACGGAAGTTTTTTTTTTTTGTATTTTTTTAAACTTGATTCGCTATCGTATGACACGAGCTTTTTTAAATTTTTTTTCGATTATTTATGAATTTTTAAAGTCAATATTTTTTTCGAAAAAACACACTTTCAAATTTGGAACATCACCAAAA
Source organism: Tetanocera ferruginea (assembly GCA_958299015.1). Lineage (NCBI taxonomy): Eukaryota > Metazoa > Arthropoda > Insecta > Diptera > Sciomyzidae > Tetanocera > Tetanocera ferruginea. The sequence goes on from OY282644.1 coordinate 106,053,519, forward strand.
ATTGAAAAAAAAATTTCAAAAAAGCTCCCGTCATACGATAACCAATTTTGTTAAGATTTAAAAAAGTTATTTTTTTCTAGATCGGACAATTTTTGCAACTCCCAGCGCTGCAACCACGAGGCCCCGTTTTTTTCTCTGCCGCCAGTTTGGAGCTCTATAAAACAATGTTGGAGTGAAAAATATATTTTTTTTCTTGAAATTTGTTCAATTTTGGAATAAAGTTTGTTTTCGACTGAGTTATGAATTTTTAAAAAAAGTCTGTTTTCTCTGCTGCGATATTCCATCTTTGATTGAGGAGTCAATGCTATCAATCAATCTTTTTAGAGTGATTTCTTCGAAAATGGGAAAATTTATTCTAATGGAACAAATAGAAATAGAGAAAATTGCTATAATCAAAAATAGAGAATTTTTTTATCAGAGAAAGATAGGGGTTTTTTTGTGAGTGTAGCGTTCACAAGTGCCTTGGAAGTAAAATCGAGGCAGAATCAGTTTATTACTCACAAGTTTAGATAACCTCATTAGTATATAAGGGGCGAATACGAAGTTATACTCTCAAGACCTCGATTAATTATTCGCAACAACTTAAATAGAAGCTTTGAACTTTTCTTTAGGTTACTAGAGGAGTGCATACTTAAAAATGCATATTTTTTCCCTAATTTCAGAAGTTTCAAACTGCTTCAGAAGTTAATATAAATGGATTGTACTGAAGCAGGTATGTTAAAATAAATGTAAAGCGGAGTTTTGTTGGTTTTGTATTTATTTGAAATTATTTATTTTATTTTATAAATGAGTGTTTTTTGAGAAGTTTTTTTTCAATTTTTGGATATCCGAAGAGTTTTATTATATGCGGCTGTCCGTGGCTGTCCATGGTGACCGTGGCGTGCAGGTTAAGTGTGTGGCTTAGCTTGCTCGGAGCCCGAGTTCGATCCCTAGTCGCGGCGAAAAGTTTTTTCATTAAAAAAAAACTCGCGTGTAGCAACGTACACGTGGCAGAAGTGAAACTTCTTTAACATTAAGAAATAAGAGATTTTAATGTGAAATAGAGAGAGAAAGTATCTGAAAAGAAATTCAATCAATACGTAATGGAATAATAATCTATTGATTCAAAATTTGCATCCAGGGACCGTACCGGTTATGTTTTTTGTCGAAAATGTCACATATTATATTTTATCTCTTAATTTATATTTTTTTCCGACAAAAATAAAAGTTATTTTGTGCCTTATAATTTTTTTGGGCAAAAATAACAGTTACTTTTGACTTTTATTTTATCGGTCAAAAATAACAGTTATTTTCTTGCGTTTATTTTTTCCGTCAAAAATATCAGGTAATTTATATCTGTTCAAGTCATTTTACCGACTAAAAAAATATTGATACCAATATTTTCATCTCATCGGTGAGACATTTTACACATGGTGTCAAAAGTTCAATCTGTCAAGCGGCCTTTAAAAAAACACAAACTGCTTGATATTTTTGACCAAAAAAATTAATGTCACAAAATAACTGCTATTTTTGACCCATTAAATAAAAGCCAAAAGTAACCTTTTTTTTCTTCGAAAAAATACAAGGCAAAAAATAACACTTAAATTTTAACTTTAAAAGAATCATTCGAATAATGGTATATTTGAAAAAGTCTTTCAACAATTTTTTTCATTTGAAAATTGTAAGATAACAGTTATTTTCGGTCCTTGTTTTTGTTCAGTTGGTGTTTTAGTTGCTTTTGAAAGTCTTCTCAACATTGTTACTTTTTGAAGGCTGGATTGCATTTGCATAGTACTCGTTGTAGAAGTCTCCGAAAGCGGAGGCAAATCTTGTTGATTATTACCTCCTGCTTCCTGATCATCATAATTGCTATGTTGAGTGAGGGCCTCGTAAAGCAGCGAACGTTGATTGTTGAGTGTATTAACTTAAAATTTTTACAAAGCATTAGTGTGTTTTTATGGGGATTGGTTCTTTGCAGATTCACCAAAATACACTGATGCTTCGTAAAAATGCATTTTGGAACTTAGCCGATCACCTTATCTTCATCATTAGTTGCAGACCCAGCTGCGGCTGCATTCTTAAGAGCTGTAATTCACTCTTTATATTCATGAACGCGTTTTGCTCCTGTTTTAGCTATTTTTCTTAGCTTTGAGACGTTTTTTGGCTGGCAAAAACTATTCTCGGCAGTCTTAAATATTGCACTTTTAACACTTTTTGCTTTTATTATTATATTGAATTAACTGTTTTTTGCATGTTGTCTATCATCTGTCAAGTTTTTGATCACAACCAACAAACCAAATTAAGCTTTAAGCTCATTATGCGGCGAACAGGCAGTAGAATTTTTTCCCGCTGGATGTATCTCTATGCCTAAATATTTTCGTTTGAAGCTTAAAGCAATAAATTTTCCGTGCATACTTTTAGGATGAACATTAATATTACGGACAGAATGTTACGCGTTCAGTTTTAAGGTACTATTACAGTGTGAAGCTATTAAAAACAACACATTTTTTATTAATTTTTTTTACATAGTATTATACAATTATTTAACTCAAATTGATTTACATTATGAACAGTTAAAGTTGAAGATATAAAAAAAATGTTTTTTTTTTGTTTTTGTATTTGTTGTTTATTTTCTAGAGGACGTTGAAGTTGACGTATTTAAAAAAAGGTTGTAAGTTGGTTTCTCGTCTCCAGCACTTCCAAGGCATCGGAAAGTAAAAAATCAAAGTGCATTCTTTAGTAAAAGGTTGTAGTTGAGCACTCTACCTACGCAAATAAAAAAACAAAAACAACAAAAAAAATGGCATGAGGTGAAAAACAAATTTACAAAAAACCCCTCTTTTTAGCAGAAATTCTTAGCCGTAAAAAACAAAATATAAAAGTTTCTCGGCTTTTTATAGGTAGAGTGCTTAACAGAGTCTATGAAGATTACAATGAACCAAGATTCATCGAAATCCATCAAGCAGAACTCGAGATATCTTAGAAACCAATTCGAAAAAACTTGATTCGAGAAAAACGCGATTAAATTTTCTTCTATGAACGATTATATATCAAGAAATGGGCGACATACGAATATAATGTATGTTATATCTTTTGTTTTATGCGATATTTTTTTCTTAAATTTCATATACGCATTCTTAAGTCCTTACGGAACCAGATTCTAAAAAAAAACAAAAAATTATTTTTCATTTTTTACACACTGTAATAGTACCTTAATAACATTTTATTTGCCTGTTTGTCATGTACCTACGTGGCGTAAGGATATAGATTCCTACTCTTGAGCAACGATGATCAGGGTTCAAATCTCGCTAGCGGCTATAATTTTTTAAAAATTTTCATATGAATTGAAAACGTTAGCCTAGCGTCACGAATAAGAGACCTTGAAATTTCACTCGCCGCCAAAGAAGTTTCACTTCAAAAATTTTTCTGATCGTTCACCACCTCTCAGCAGACAATGACAAACCTCAGAGAGTAAATAATGCCATGTAAAGCTTCTTGGGAACATGAACTTTAGCTGTTCGGAGTCGGCATAAAACATGTAGGTCTAGTTCTTGGTCAATTGTGTGCAAACATTTAATAACACACACAACACAATTGATCATAAGAAGCTCGGTTAAAGTCCTTTCAAAGGCTGAAATGGCCAATTTGTTTTTTTTTTGTGCGTGGCTGTACATTTTTCTTCATAAACTTGACACTACAGGTGTTGACATCTTGAAAAATATAAACTCTTTGTCCGTTTCGTTCCGAAAAGTGTTGAATTTTTTTAAAAACCGTTTAAGCCCAAAACAACTGGTAAAACCTTCATAAAACCTTAAGTTTTTACGGTTTCGCCATGAAACTTTGTACATCTCTTTTATGTCAATGTCAGGTTTAAAAAATCGGATGAAAACTGTGCCTACCTCCCATTTAAAGTGACTTCATCAACATGTTATTACATTTATAAATCCCATAGTTTTTAAGATATCGACTTGAAACTTGACGCATACATATTTTTCTTTAAAGTCAATGTTCAAAACTATCAAAATCTAAACAAAAACTTATATTACCTCCCATATAAATGACGCGATCCGATTTGAGCTACTATTTTTCTAGAAACTCTAAAAACCCAAAATGAAAAACAAATATTTTTAGATTCGTCGTTTTCTTCCTATTCTAAAAACAGCGATTCAGAATGAGTTCCGAATAAAAATGGGATTGATTGGAGATGTACCCAAGGCGTGCTTTGATAACTCCAATGATGGAAATGCAAGCTGCAGATTTTTCGCGGACCCGAATTTAGCAGCAACAATTTTTTTAATCTTCTTCTTCTTATATATAAATATATGAACATTAAAGTTTGTCGTACGCTTTTTTGGTATTAATTAAAACTCAAAATAAATAAAACTTATACTTATACGAAAGGTTATGCTGCCTAGATGTACAGAATGTATATCTAAATGATATATCTGATAGAGGGGGTTCCCAACCTTCTAAGAGAGAAATTAAATTTTTGAGAAAAAACCTGCTCTTTGATTGATATGAAATATGGTAAGGGGAGAGTTCATGAGTTGGTTGAATTTGAATTTTTTTCCAAAAGTAACAATTTTTTAAAAAAAATTGAGTTTTATGCATTCGTCAATTGTAAAATTTGTAAAAAAATGTGTTTTAAATTCAAAAATTTGACTTTTCATGTCAATATCTTGGTTAATTTTTAACGGTTTTTCAATTTTTTCTTATTTTTTCTGAAAGTTTGTTAAATTTTCTTTCAAATGCAATAAAAATTACAGCAAAGTTCTAACCAAAAGTATTTTTTAAGAATTTTCTTAATATTGTCGTTAGTTATTTAGCGTGTGTTTCAACCAAATGCCAAGAGAGAGAAAAAAACTGTCTCAAATTGAATGTTCTAAATTGGGAAGCCAATATCTCCGCCATCTGTGAATATATTTTATTTATTTCTTTTTTGTATTTAAGTCTTTTCAGTTAACTTTAAAAAAAAACTTTTGAAAATAACACCGTTATTTTTTTGTTTCTATTTAAATTATTCCTTTTAAAAAAATACCATAAAATTTGATTTATTCTTAAAATATGGGCTAAAAATTACTTTTGTTGTAAAAAAACCAAAACTCGAAATTGCATTTTTTGAGTTTTCTTTCAAAGTCTTTACCGGATTTTAGGTGAATTAATTTTGTCTTGACACTAAATTGACAAAATTAAATTTTTTTAAAATGTTGTTTTTCTGTTTTGAACAAAATAATAATATAAAAAAATAATTTTTTTTAAGAAAATAGCTTTATACCTCCAATCAATTAAGAGTTATAGCTTCGAACTTATTTGAACCATCTTGCATATAATTATAAATAAGCAATCAATAAATTGGTCGAATTTCGACCCCAGGCGATGCTAGTATTAATAATTGTTGTAATGATACTTTCTTTAAGGATATTTTAATAGGAATTATAATTTTAAATAAAAAACAAAGGCTCCCACAGTATTTTTTTTTTGTCAAAAATGACTTTAAACGCAAGAATTGTTAATTTTTTCCAAAATTTCCTGATTTGACCACAAAAATATTATAGTTTTCACTAAAATTTTTAGTAGTAATGTATATCATTTGAAAGTCCATGATAATATCTTTCTAAAATGATTTTGAAGAATGTTCTGCATCAAAAACTTTCTTTGCTAGAGCATTTTTAGTGAAACAAACTGCTATAACCTACAAAATAACCCATAGCTGCCCAAAGGGTCAATATAGACCACACTTGGGGCACATTTTTTTGCTTGTTTTTGCATTCCTATAGTTTAAAATCATAAAATAATTTTTTCCAACTAAATTGTTCTGGATACTCTACTGTGCGCTGATTCCTTTATTTCTATTCTTTCTATTTATTGGCAATTTTTGTGGGATTGGTCATCGTACTGCACCAAATTCCATACTAAACATAAATCTCTCCAGCAAAACTAGACCCGAGCAATGCCGGCTTCTTCGGTATTTTATATCTAATAAAATTTATAACTCTTTTCTTCCGTTGTTATTAATTTACAAACCAGTTGCAAAAAAGTCACTACAGTAAAAATTTTCAAAAACCATCATTTGAGCAAAAGACATGAAAATATTAATTGCTACCATGTTTGCTGTCAATTGAACAGAGATAATAAACCATGACAACATGAAAATAAAAACAAAAAAGAAAAAACCATAAAAGCCAATAAAATTGCTAACAAAAATAATTAACACATATTTATGATACGAGCTGTGCTCTGTAGCTACTTTAAACATGGTTGACATTTTCATTACAGGCACAACGACTAACTTCGTTTATCATACTAGAAACATTACACAACCTCATGTTGTGAATGCAACGACATAAGTGCAACAACTCATTAGATGAAAATTTATATGAAAAAAAAAAAAAAACTAATAACGTGCAACACGAAATACAGCGTTTGCCCGTTTTCCCATACAACCAAGCCGCGCTTTGCCCAAAATAATTACAATTTATTGATAATTAAGGCGGCATTTTTATAAAGTGCAAACAAGCCGCGCATGCGCACTAGAGCTCATGAGCCAAGGCAGCAGCTGATATTAATGCCAAAAAATTCAAGTGGCTGCCAAAAAATTCATAGTTTATGAATTTAAAATTATGTGGCTTAAATATATGAGTTTAAATAGCGAATTCATAAATATTTTTTTTTTCGGATAAACACATCTGTAAAACGGCTGTAAATGAGAAAATGTGTGCACTGTTCGTTGTAGTTAAGACCAAAGTGAGTGGTAATGGTCCAGCTTGGGGTTGGTACGCAAGCTATAATAGTGTCAAAAACTGACAATTTATGATGTTTTTATTTCATTTCTTGTTTGCGATATATTCTGGAATCGTTGTTAAATCACAGTTGATTGCATTTCAATATCTTGCAACATGCTGTGAGCTGCATAAAAACAATTTTATTACAAAAAGTAAGTTCATAAAGAGACTTTTATTTGCAAGTATTTTTAACACAATAGTTCGAGACTGTTTTGGGAGGGGCTTTAAAGTAAAAATGTGCTAATAATCTATGCTCAAAGCTTTTATAGAAAATAAGCTTAATTCCTGTGGATTAATAAAACAAATAATTGTGGTTGTTATAAAACAGTTTTATAATGCTCAATACGGTAGATGTTATCATCAGTATAAAAACTTGGCTTTTTGCAAAATCGAACCCTTTCTACAAAAACTCCTCCAATACTATGTTCCATTATAACAGAGCATAAAACAAGTTTATGCAGCGTTTTATGGTTAGCTGCTAAGCAAGCAACACCTAAACATCTCAATTAACAAGTACATCAACAAAAACACTAACAACAACAACAAAAAACAAAAAACAAAAAACAAAAACATATGCAAATATATGCAATTTCCAAAAAAACAAAACTTCAAATTTCAAGTCAAAAAAACAAAAAACAGAACAAAACAAAAACCTTAACGAAAGCCTTAAGTCGTTCAAACAAAGAAGAAGGTGCGCACAAGCAAGCCTTAAGCAAGCAAGACGTTGAAGCAAACGTTGCAAAGGATCTTGCAAATACTTGACAGTGGAATTTTTAACGCTTCAGGTAAGTGTGGCAACTTTAGTGCATCAAAATGCAAAAAACAGCCCAGCAAAAGGCGAACAAAATTGGCAAACATGGCCAGAAATACAAGCAGCTCATGCATATATGTATGCATTTTTATGCTTCGTATGCTACGATATATAAAATTGAAGAGACCCAGGCACCGAGGTGTATAGTAGGTACCTACCTACATGTGCAACTTATTACAACAACAAAAATTGGCGTTGAATGTTTGAAAATTATTTTTTAAAAATAAATGAGACTGAGACTGAGGCTTGCTTGGCTAGTATTGTGTGTTGCTGTGACCGGCATTGCCCGGGGGACTTTTAAAGTAGTCAATTTGATGGGTAGCAACAATAGCAGAATTAAAGCAAACAAGCAATGCATAGTAAAATGTCCATGGAGCTGTTAAGCATGCTGCTCTTAGAGTAAAAGTAATTTTTGTTTGGCATACTTAAAAAATAAGAGAGTGGTGTTGAGTTAAAAGTGTTTAAAAAAAAAAATACGAAAAAACGAATGGATCTATCGCACAAAATTTTAATTTTTGTCCTCAAATTTATGAAAAAGTATTTATAATATTGGTCAGCATCACCATCTGAGTCGTTTTAGAACCGTACGTCCTTCTGTCTGTCTGTCTGTCTGTCTGTCTATCAAAAAGATTACAGCCGTAAATTTTAAGTCATCGTTATGAAATTCAATATTTATCGTACAAATAAAGATCAAGATCCAAACTCAAATGAAAACATCCAAATCGGTTGAAAACCACACCTTCCTCCCATACTAAGTGACTTTTTCTAATCGTTAAAATCTCTATAAGTTCCACGAAAATTAATTTTATGGCTTTGATCTGAAATATGCACTCTGAGTTTGAAAATTTGAAAAATCAAATGAAAACCAAGCAAACCACTCATACAAAGTGACGTCATCAAAACGGAAAATCTCTCGGGAATCCATAAAAATATTAATCGAATGATTGGAAACTTTAGCTTTAATGTGTAATATAAGCACTGAATTTAAAATTCGGAACTTCTGAAACACTGAAACTAAAATTTAAAATCGAATTAAATCTACCTCCCAAACAAAGTGAATGTATTTACTTGATGTCGCACAAATTAGTCATGATATTTAAACGTCCTCTGAGTTTGATATTTAAAAAAATTAAAAGAAAATTGTATTAATAAGACCTAATTAACTTCGAATATACTTCAACACTTCAAATGGGTTAATGTTGAGAAAGTGAGAAAAAGCTGTAGTAGCTGAGACCTTATCTCTGTAACTCGATTCGAAAGTTAAATTGTTCGAATTCGGAAATTTCGCACTGAATATTTGATGAAACGATAAGTTTATGAGATTTTCGATTCGCATTGCTTTTCTAATCGCGTTTCGGAGTAAGGCCCCTGAACTCTATTGTTATTGCATGTTAAAAAAATAACACGGGTGGCTGTATTTTAACTTCGGTCAAGACGAAGATATTCTTTTCTAGTTAACACACTAAAACATTTGTATTGAAATTTTACACCGATCGGTGTTCCAGGGAGTCCTACACCGTTTGGTGTTAAAAAACACCGTGTCAAAGTGCTAAAACTTTATGTCTGAAAGGGAATATTTTGTTCACACCGATCGGTGTAAATAAATAAATATCCGATAGGATGTCTATGTTAAACCCTTTAAGGTTTTTTTAATACGCAAAATGATGATTTTTAACACCGAACGGTGTAATTTTTTATTATTCAATATGATATTTGTAGAATTTTTATTTATTCAAAAGGGTCAAAACATGTTGTAACAAATAAAATGGCAGACTTGCTCAAAAATCGATTGAGTTCATTTAAATTTTAAAAAGTCGAATTAAAAAGCCTTAACGTCTCTTTTCCACGGAACCGTTTTCCCGAACATGACTATGAATTATAAATTTTCGCTTTTAGTCTTGAGAAATTTAAATTTTCAATTTATCTGTCAATGATTATGTGATTTCACACCGATCGGATAAGTTTGTCATTTCACACCGGGTAAGCGGTGTAAATTAACACCGTTCGGTATTAAAAATGTAAATATCCGCTCAGCGGTGTAAATTTATTTTGGAAATTTTTTAGTGTGAATGCTTATATTTATTATATAACAAAAAAAAAAAAAACAAAACAAATTGGCCATTTCAGCCCTTGAAAGGACTTTGACCGAGCTTCTTATGATCAATTGTGTTGTGTGTGTTATTAAATGTTTGCACACAATTGACCGAGAACTGGACCTACATGTTTTATGCCGACTCCGAACGGCTCATGTTCTCAAGAAGCTTTACATGGCATTATTTACTCTCTGAGGTTTGCCATTGTCTGCAGAGAGGTGGTGACCGATCAGAAAAATTTTTATTGAAAAAACTTTTCGCCGCGGCTGGGGATCGAACCCGGGCTCCGAGCATGCTAAGCCACAAACTTAACCTGCATGCCACGGTCACCACTTATTATATAACACTAGGTTTATAATGAGAACAAAATTGTGGGAAAAATACTTGAGTCTCTTGATTTGTTCCTTCAATATGTAGCAAATTAATTTTGATTTTATCAGTTTTTCAGTATTAAAAATAATTTCTTTATATTAAAATTTTTCTTATATTCGGTTTTTGAAAAAGTTCGATTACAAGTTTTATCAAAACTTAAACACGCGTATACAAAAATACAGCGAAATATACCTTTTGTAGCGCAATCGTAATGATACGTAAAACTAAATGCTTAGAACTCAGCAAAATACTTGGATAGTTCACGAACGTGCTAGTCAATTGAACGATTCGTTCATTGATTTTTCTTCTTTTAGTTCAATTGCAAAGGCAGAGTCAGATCAAACTGAACGAGAGAAAAACTTATCAAACAATGGCTTAAATCCAAACTAACAGACCTAACAAAATAGGAGACCTAACGAACTATTAAACAAATAATTTTGGGATTAAGGGGTGACATGACATTGGCCATTTTTAAAATCGATTTTTTTATAATTTTTTATTTTGGTAAATATTCTTAAGAAAATTTAATGGAAAAATTCCTACGGTTTCAAAAGTTACAGCCAGATTAGTGAGAGCACATTTTTATTTTTCTTTGCATTTTTCTTTGTTCACAAACTTTGAACGCGTTTATCTCGAAACCATGTTTTTCGTACTGGTTGCGGCACTAGCGGGTTAATTTTTTGACGAAATTTTTTTTACGTAGAATTACGGCTTACAGCGCGGGGGGTCGTTTAAACAGATTTTTTGAAGGTCATGCAACTTTTTTGGCTAATACTTTAGGGTATACCTACAGCCTTTAATTCTTATCGTTCAAAGATAATATATATACTAAAATATTAGATATATCCTGTGCTGAATGAATATCTAACTTTGGATTTTGTCATTATTATATCAAAGTCACAAAATAGTAAAATATAAGAAGAAAAATTCATGTTTTTATTTAAGAAAATCAATCATCGGCTGCTTATAATGTGCCTACTGCTTTCTTTGTTTTTGTTTCGTTGTTTATGCTTGTATTGTTTTTGTTTTGCACGAACTGATTGGTTCGTATTGGTAGCATTGTAAGCATTGGTTCGCATTGGGTTTATGTATGCACTACTGTTCTAGTTTACTAAGTGTTCTAGTTACTCTATTTTGGCACCAGAGGTTATGAACATCTTTTCAACTGAACTCAAACTGTCAAATTTAACGAAATGGGTCTGTGATCCGGTTAGATTTTACTCTTATGAAAAAAAACGAGTTGGATTCAATTTCGTTTTATGCTTTTACCCAATAGATGGCGTTAAATTTTAATTTTTGTTTTTAATGCAAATTAATTTGGACCCCACATCCCACTAGCACTAGCCAGTGTAGTTCGCAAACTATACATCGAACAGAGACGAAAGTGTAGCTTGCAAACTAAATATATATCGGGCAGAGACAAAAATGGCACCAATGGAAAGTGCATTTGCTTCGCCTTCTTTTCAACTAAGTCAATGAACTCAACCTATCAAACTTAACGAAATGATCGAAAAAATTTGAAATTTTGCTTGTTTCTTTTTGCTTGCTCATTTAATCATGCTTACTTTTAACTTTTTCTTTGTTTTGGCCTCGATAAGTAGTCCATAATTGAGTGTTATTCATTTTACACATACATAACAGTTACGATCCCTGGTTTGAATTTTCGAATTTGTCGGATTATAGAGAACTGCCTGAGACCTCTAAAGTATGTATTTTTTTTTCAAAAAAGTACCCTTGTAATTCAACAAATTACCTATTCAATGATAAATTCTATATGTTATAATCTGAAGTACAAATCATACTTCATTAGCGAAGATTGTCAAAAATATTTATTCAATAATAATAGACATGTCGGTCTACAGGAGGTGCCGAATTAGACAGGGCCCGGATCATCTAGAGTATGAGTAATCAATTAGATTATTTTTCAAAAATAATTATAATCATTATATAATCCTTGGGTGAAAAATTTCGGGCTAGTAATTAATTACGACTACAAATAATCGAGTTGTTCAGAATTACTTGAAATTACGTAAATAATCAAAAAGAATCAAAAGTTGTCAATAAATATAATCCGACTGCTTTTAAAGTTTTTTTTTTTTATTCTATTTGATTATTTTAACATTTAAGCTTAAAGTATCAAAAATGTAATAAAATATTTCTAAAATAATCCTGTCGGATTATTTTTTATTACTTCTGATTCTTTTGTAATCTTAAGTAATCGTTATTATAATTTGATTATTTGTAAGCGCAATCATTTCATTATTGAGCCAAATAGAATTGAGCTTTTTACGGAAATAATCTTATAATTAACAGCAATGACAGCTATGATATGGAATCCATCATTTGCATTTATTAACGTAAATACGTATTTGCAATTTTTTGTACCTATTTGCAACTATTTGTACCTTGACGGACTGGCAACCTGTCACCACTATTGCAAGCCTGTCATTTAAACTTTAATTCGCTAAAGTTTTAATGACTGGTTTGCCTTTTTAACTTCGCTAAACTTTGTTCAACTTCAGCCTGAAAAACGGTTGCATCAATGCTTTATTTGTTGTTAATAATGTTGTTGTTGTTGTTTCTGTTGTTGGTTTTTTTTTAGATTGTTGTTGCACTTGCGTTAACATATGCTAAGCAGCGGAACGCACTTAAAGGAAACGCGCTCTCGCTCAATCGTGAGAAATAAATAAGCGATGCGTTGCGATGCAATCTGCGGCATCCCAGCGAGGACAGCGGCAGATGTATCGATATGTTGACATTTTAATACAAAAATCAATACGAATTTATGTGACAACTTAAACTCTTAAATGCAAACAATTAAAGGCGGATAAAAAGCGCATTAGGCTGGCTAAAAAGGATAAAGCCATCATTCATTTGCCTTCGACGCTGGCGTAAATCTTATCAAAACTACAAGTTGTGGCAACGACTAGTTGTGCAGAGGCTATAAATAAATAAAATTAAAATTATGTGCTTTCATTATTAAATGAAAAATTTTATGGCGCCATCAAAATAAAATTTATTATATTTTTATTTATTTTTTTTTTCGCTTGTAATGTTCGCATACTTATCGCACGATAGTGTGCGTTGATAAAAATCTTAACAACTGCCGCCGGTTATTTATTCGCATTGATTCCATAAAAACGCAATTTTAAGCACAATTACCAGGATCAACTCAAAGTATCTGGCTTAAAAGCTTTTCTTCACGCACCGCGCAGGCGCACACTTTATAAGCCCGACTAACTAGCGGCTAAAAAAAGACTACGTAGATGTCGTCGCATACCTATTCACCGCGCGACAGCGAGTCACAACAGATTGTTATCGCTGTTCGGCGATCAACGATCAATGATCGCATCGAATCGAACGAACTGCAATCGGCAATAATCGCAAATTCATGCAAATAATCTGGCAAAGGGCATCGCCTGATCGCAACACACTGGCCGCAAAGCTATTGCTATAAAAGCTACAACAACAACACAAGCAACAACAAGCTGACCAAATTGAAGTCTCTGAATGTTTTTTTAACTGGCGCTTTATAAAAATAAATTACTAGATCGCATTAAGATCTTCACTGATCGTGCGGTGCACATCGATTTGTGTAGCTATTATTATGACTTTGTTGGTATTTTATTGTAAGTTTGTTTTTGTTAATTCATTTGGCGAAAATGGTGATACATTGTATATTAAGGATCAAGTGAAATTTTAAAAGGATTTCGGATGATGGGTGTTTATTTGTGAATTAAGTTTTAGTTATGAATGTACTAGCAGAGGCAAATGTATTCCTCTGGTGAAAGGTGAAAGAAATTTTTAAGCCACGCCGTTAATTTTGCCAGGGATGGCAAAGCAATTGAGTAGGGGGAAAAATAGGAAGATACATATTTATATATTTAAGATACGTACCTTTCTAAAATCTAAAAACTTGAAACTTAAAGGAAAATTTGTTACAGAATAAAAAAATGTGTGTTGCAATTATCCCATTGGTACCCCTGAGGCTTTTTCAGTACTATTTGTGGAAATCCAAAATTTAATGTTTCATATTATTTGAATTGGTTTCAAAAAATCGAAAAATGTTGCATTTCTAGATAATCAACAGTCAGGACTTATCTGGTAAATAGAACAATGTGTAAAAAACACGCATGATTTTTGGCTACATGTTGCTCACATTCAAACATGCAATAGCCTGGCTTGTTGGTTAAGCGATGGATACTCATGCCATAGCTACGGAAGTTCAGGTTCGATTCTTATATTGGACGGTTTGAAAGGCTTATAATTTTTTATCATTTTAATATTTACGTATTTGTTTTAAGTATTTTTAGTCTAGTAAGTTTTCGTTAAGTTCTGTTCAGTTTCATGTGAAATTTCATTCGAATTTTCATACAAAAAACGATAGCTGTGAAATACGTTTGAGAATTTTCACAACATGTTCGTCAAAGTACTCTATTCCGTACTCTATTCTGCTGTGATTTCACAGCTTGCATTGCTCGCAACATTTCTCTTGCAACATTTTCTCACGACAATTTTATTGAACTGCCTATTTATTTTGACTAGTATCGCCTGGGGTCAAAATTCGACCAATTTATTGATTGCCTATTTATACTTATATGCGAGATGATAAAAATAAGTTCGAGGCTATAAATCCTAATTGATTAGAGATATAAAGCTATTTTCTTTAAAAAAAATTTTTTTTTATAGTATAATATTGTTCAAAAACAGAAAAACAACATTTTAAAAAATTTTAAATTTTTCAAAGAAATCATAGGGGGTAGCCTTGATTTTTTGATGGCACGGACAGTTTATTAATTTAGTGTCAAGACAAAATAAATTCACCTAAACTTAGGTAAAGACTTTGAAAGAAAATTAAAAAATGCAATTTTGAGTTTTTGCTTTTTTACAACAAAAATCATTTTTACCCCATATTTTAAGAATAAATCAAATTTTATGGTCTTTTTTTAAAAGGAATAATTTAAATAGAAACAAAATAAAAACGGTATTGATTTCAAAAGTTTTTTTAAGTTAACTGATAATACTTAAATACAAAAAAGAAATAAATAAAATTTATTCACAGATGGCGGAGATATTTGCTTCAGAATTTAGAACATTGAATTTGAGACAGTTTTTTTCTCTCTCTTGGCATTTGGTTGAAACACACGCTAAATAAGTAACGACAATATTAAGAAAATTAATTTAAAATACTTTTGGTAAGAACTTTGCTGTAATTTTTAACACATTTAAAAGAAAATTTAACAAACTTTTAGAAAAAATTAAAAAAATTGAAAAACCGTTAAAATGCGACCAAGATATTTACATGGAAAGTCAAATTTTTGAATTCAAAACACATTTTTTTACAAATTTTACAATTGACGAATGCATAAAACTAAATTTTTTTAAGAAATTGTTACTTTTGAAAAAAATTCAAACTCGAACAATTTAAAAACTCTTCTCCAACCAAATTTCATATCAATCAAAGCGCTGATTGAATTTTTTCTCAAAAATTTAATTTCTCTCTTAGAAGGTTGGGAACCCGCTCTATCAGATATATCATTTATATATTTTACATTCTGCACATTTGGGCAACAAAACCTTTCGAATGATATAAGTTTCATTTATTTTGAGTTTTAATTAATACCAAAAAAGCGTACGACAAACTTTAATGTTCACGTATTAATATATAAGATGTGAAAAGTGACAATTGTCGTACATTTTTTGTATTTATTTTTTTTCTATTTTGATAAGTAAAGCATGACTTTCTCAAATTTTACAAATTTTACGCAACAAAATATCTGTCAAAATTTTCGCGCAACAAAAAAAATTAATGTTGCCAGCGAAATTTCACGCAAACGAACAGAGTACTAGGCTTTATTATGAAAACAACGACATTTTCGTTTAAATTAAATAAATTTTTGTATAAATTTAATATTTTTATCCTTAATAACATCTAAATATCAGAATAAGCGTAAATATTGGTATATTTATAGTTCTGATCTTGTTTGAAATATTTTTGTTTAATTTTTGAAATTTTTTTTTACAACTAAACATTTCAATAATATTCCAAGACCTCATAAATACCGCACTGAAATGTCTTTTTCGATTTCACCAAATGCTGATCTTGTTTGAAATATTTTTGTTTAATTTTTGAAATTTTTTTTTACAACTAAACATTTCAATAATATTCCAAGACCTCATAAATACCGCACTGAAATGTCTTTTTCGATTTCACCAAATGTTTTCATATCGAATGCTTCTTATCGACAATGATCGCAACATCAAACAGAAGCGTCGATCAAGACTCATTTGCATAAACATTGATTCAACATTGAAGCGTACTTTTTTCAGAATGGCTGTTTTTTTTTTTATTACTTCTACTGTTGTCGGTTGATGTCAACAAGGTTTTGTCTTGGCAGTAAATTCAGTCAGACCTTTATTGCTCCCTTCTAAGCAAGTCCCTTTAAATAACCAAATTCAGCAGAGCTTCGTGTATTTTTTTGTTGCGCCCAAAATTTTGATGTTAATCTGTTCGTATCGCTATCGTAACGAATGAACAGCTAACTGCAGAATGATGTCAAATGAAGATGTGATTTTGTGTTTTTTTTTTTCTTTTCTTTGTGTAGTTTTTGGTCCTGCCAGCTTGGTTGGCAATAAATGCATGGTTCATTCTAATGTTCAGCCAGCCGCCTTGGCTGTTTTTATCAATTATGAATATCAATGAGTTAAAGCCAAACAACTTAATAAGGCAATCAGCAAGGTTTATGGCGACAAGAAGGGCTGAGCGTTAAAAGGCTTTTATGGCGGAAAGCATACAAAGACACATACCAACAGTCTTATAGATACAGGGCACAGCAGCTGTTGCTTTCAAGCAGTTGAAGAAGTTGAGTTTTGTTTACGGTAGCCTAGTGCGGCGCCTGCCCAAATTGCAATTGTATAATTAGGCAGCCGCCCATGTTATGATGTTTATAAGGGGATTCCCCAACAAGCAAAACCATTTTTAAGCTCATAAATGTTTATGCAAATAAGTTAAGGTTAAGCCAAATGACTGACTTACAAGCCAATTCTGCGGTAATGACTCAAGCCTAGGCTGACTACCAAACTTAGACATTCACTTTTTGGCCATAAATTACACGAATGTCTACAGAGCCTCTAACAACAACAGCGACAACAACAACAATTGCCAGCATTTGTTGTAACAATTAATTGAAATGGGTTTTTGGCCAACAACAAACACACACACACACACTCTCACACAGCAGCAACAGCAGTTGTTACAACAAGAGTGCAAATAAATAAGTTGCTTGATTGCATTTATAAATCCGTTTCTTGTTCACATACATATGTATGCAAATATGTGGCAAAAAGCATGCATCTGCGATTCTAATAAATCTCGTTCGAATCTTGAAACGGAATTGAAATCGCATGCATTGCCATAACGGAAAACAATGCGAAGCACTCATAAATCTTTGGCTTAAGAGCCAAAAAAAAAAAAAAACACAAAAAAACAATGAAAAACCACTGAATAAAGAAAACATGAACATAAAAAGCAATCGTTCACTGAATTACCGAATCTTTAAATATATCTGAGATGAAAATAAATAGGCTATCTTATCATGATGTTGAACAATTTAAAGTTGTTTTTAATTTTTTAAATTTAAACTGAATTCAATATGGATATGTATAATATATTATAATAAATACACAAAAATTATAATTTTTACAAAACTTTTTATAAATATTAAGAGTATTGAAAACAGTTGTTTTAAATTCATTTAAAATATTTTCTGCATTTAAACTTTCTTGTTTATAGCAAAATATATACCTTTAGAATAAAGAATTTCAAGTAAACATGAGTGCTTTTGGTCTTAGTGGGTAGTTAAACCCACATGCAAGGAAGTTTGTGGGTGGATTATAACCCACACAGCAAATGCTTTCAATAAAATTAAAATTTTTCATAATGAATCCAAATATTTTAAGGAGTATTCAACCAATATACTACGTACTGGTGGCGACCGTGGCGTGCAGGTTAAGTGTGTGGCTTACCAAGCTCGAAGCCCGATATCGATTCCCAGGCGCGGGAAAAGTTTTTTCAATAAAAAATTTTTCTGATCGGTCACCATCTCTCTGCAGACAATGGCAAGCCTCAGAGAGTAAATAATGCCATGTAAAGCTTCTTGAGAACATGAACTTTAGCCGTTCGGAGTCTGCGTAAAACATGTAGGGCCAGTTCTCGGTTAATTGTGTGCAAACATTTAATAACACATACAACACAATTGATCATAAGAAGATCGGTCAAAGTCCTTTCAAGGGCTGAAATGGCCAATTTGTTTTTTGTTTTTATACTATGTACTATATACCAGTGGTCGGCGCCCATGAAGCACTTGATTTGAGAGACTCACACGTATTTTTATGCTCTTTCGCTCATTAAACAAACAACCAATGGTGAAACGACCAGTGTTGCCAGTCTAGCCTTTTTGAGGCTAGATCTAGCCTTTTTTTTTGTTGTCTAGCCTCGAAAATTACCATCTAGCCTCTAGCCTTTTTTTTAGCCTTTTTTTGTTTTTTTCTAGCCTTTTCTAGCCTTTTTTAATATATTGCTTAAAGATGCATTACTACATCCAATTTTTCTGACGTTGCAATTTTGAAAGTGTAAATCTTCTATTGCTCTTTTTATTCTTTTTAAGTGGTTAAACCCAAATATTTTCTGTTATAGAGAAAGAAAACTCCAGTTACTCTACAGAAGAAATAACTATAATTGAAATATAATGGCAAAAAATTGTAAATCACAAGTAGAATAGGAATCTAGCTGGGCAGAAGCTAGAGATTCATTGAATGAAGATCCGTTCCAAGAGCTATCAGATTTGATTTTTAGTTTTATTATTTTAGCATTAAGCAACGCTGAGGTAGAAAGAATTCTTAGTACAACGAAAATTAAAAAAAAAAACTAGAAAAGAAACCGTATTCAACTGTTCTTAAAAGAAAACGAGTAAAGAAAGTCTAGCCCGACTATGAAATACCCTAGACCTCCTATTATATTTAAATAAACTATATATTAAAAAACTAAAACAAATAGAAGTAACTTCCTATTTTTGTTTAAAATCCCTGTATTTATAGAACTATATAGGTTTTACTAATGAAGGTTGCATGGGAGGAAAGCGCGTTCGTAGGTGGATTACGCCTTTTTTTGTGAGCACACCTTAGTTTTATATACTATGATCTCATACCAAGTTTTATCTCTGTAGGCCAAATATAAACGTTTCTATTGTGTTTTCCATATTGTGGGTTTCATGGGAGATGAGCATGTTTATGGGCGGATGTCGCTCAGTTTGTGAACACATCTTAGTTTTGATACAACAATCTCAATACCAAGTTTTATATTTTTGGCTCATATAAACCTCTTTATATCGTTTTTACTATAGTGGGTTGTATGGGAGGTGGGCGTGTTTAAGGGCGAATGACGACTATTTTACATCTAAGTACACATCTAAGTTTTAATATAAAATACATATCTGATAAGTTTAATCCCTGAAGTTCAAATAAAAGGGTCTTTATAATAGTGTTTTCAATGTTGGAGTTGTATGGGAGGTGGGCATGTTCATGGGTAGAACACGCCAATTTTTTGTGTACGTCTACGTTTTGATACAAAATAAATACATTTAAATTTTATTTCGGTAGCTTAATTACAACCATCTATACAGCGATTTTTATTTGTTAGTTGTATGGGAAGTAAGCGTGTCCGTGGGCGGATTCTAAAAATATTCAATAGTGCAGATGCTTGGGTTCATGTGAACATGTGTACCAATCTCATCTCCTTCTTAACCTATATTAACAGATAACACATAGACAGACGGACGGACGGACATGGTTAGCTCGACTCAAGAGGTGACACTGATCAGGAATATATACTTTTCTATACCGGACTCGCTTATTTCTATGCGTTACAAACGTTTGCACAAAGTCAATATACCCTGACCATACAGGTTTAGGGTATAATAACGTTAACAAATCTAGCCTTTTTTTAGCTTTTTTTTTAAAGCCATCTAGCCTTTTCTAGCCATTTTTTAAAGGCCATCTAGCTTCTTTTCTTAAAACTTTCTGGCAACACTGGAAACGACATCGTTTCTTATGATACTCTCTTATTTTGTCCGTACACAAGGAGTTTTTTTCGAGCAAATATGGCAAGTAATGCAAGTAGTAAAAAATATTTTATGCTTGATAGCATGCAATGTTTATTGTGCTATTTGAAAAGGCATTACCAATGTTTTCATAAAGAATTAGAGAAAATTGTAGGTTTTGAAAGGGAAAAAAGCTTTTTGAAGAGAAAAACAAATTGTTTTTGAAAGATTATAGTATTGGATGCAGGAGCGCAACCAGGAATTTTTTTTTTGGGGGTGGGGGAGGTGGTTTTATCAAATGTAGAACTAATATATAAAAACAATTTTACGTCATTACAGCGGCTGAGTTGTAGCGGTTAGTGCGTTCAATTTTTGCACTAATGGTTCCTTGTTCAAACTTCAGGCATGACCAGCAAAATATTTTTTTTTTTTTTAATTAAAACGGTCACTGTCAGAACATTCTATTCGTACAGAAGGTAAACAGCAGTGGTAGCGGTCGTTTTAAAATAAACTGGCTTCAACGTTGTTTAGGATCTGTTCGGCTAAAATATTTTGCAAGCACCAGTTTTAGGCCGTTTAATGGAATTTTTTCTTTTTTGGCAGTTGTACGTAGGATATAAGGCTTGAGCTAAAATATTTTCATTTTTACTCAGGTCCCAATAAGGTCAGCAAAAATTCAATATTTTTCTCCCCACACATTCAGAAAAAAATATCTACCTTTCTCCGATAAAAAATTTCTCTATTTTCGTTTCTTCAATTAGAATAAATTTTAAAATAATTTTTTCTTCACTTGTGGGAAATGGAAATATTTCAATGTCTCTAATAATGATAAGTATTTTTCTCGCACAAAAAATTCTCATTTATAAAGAAAAATTTAAGGAAAATGAAAAATTTTTACTAAATTTTGATGAAAAATTTATTGTGCGAAGTATTTTTTTCAATAAAATGAAATCTTTTTTCAAAAATATAAAAAGTCTTATTCTCTAAAAACGATATGTTTTTATATATTTCCCTTTTTCATGGAAGCTTTTTATCATTTTTAGGGATTTTTTAGTATCACAGTTAGAGAAAAGCATTCTCTGGAGCAAACTCTATAACATATTTGAGTGCAGTGAAAATTATTCATCCATACATCACTTCGTTGTAAAAATACCCAATTGGCTGGCACTATCTTTAAAATTCGTCCTTTAGTGAGCACTTAATTATGCTCAATTCCGAAAGTAAAAACCGCTAACTTTCTGACACCTTGGGATGAAAAACAAAGAGTCTGAATTTGAAAAAATCGTTTGGTATTACTTGTCCAATGCGCAAATGCTGACGAAATCGAAATAATATATTTTTAACGATAGGTCTTTCCTAAACTTATCCAAAATCGGTTAATATTTGCGAAATTTTGAGGTATTTTCATGAAACTGATTTTGAAAATCCAATGGAAGATTATAAATAAGGCGTATAACTACATTTTGTCACTGGATGGGCGAACAGAAGACAAATCAAACCAACATATTTTTTTCCTAATAAGCCATAATTCCTTAATATCGGATAATATTTAAAAATTTTGAGAAATTTTCTGAAACGGATTTTGGAAACAACGATGGAAAATTAGAAATTGTAAATTTTTACTCCACTTTCGCAAGTCAATCAGAATTATTTTTATAATGAATCACATGACTTCACTATAAACTTAGTTCAGTTGTGAGTGATTCAACCGATTTTTTCTCAAATTTATGCTTTTTTACTATGACTTACTTTTGAATTAATTTGTTTTCTAATATTTCAAGTTTCCTCCATGCTAGAAGTTGAAAAGATAACTCAAATCGAAGTATTGCCAACAACCCTTCAAGTGGTCAGAATCTTTTTAATAATAAACTGTTTTCTTCAGAATGCATACTCAAGATAAGCAAAAAACTAAAGATTTTCATGGTACACTAAAAAAATTTTGGAAAATTTTTGTGTTTACAAACTCTATTGAGATCCCAAAAAATCCATATTTTGTCATTTTCAAAAAGAGGTTATTTTAAATACGTGTACAATATGTATTTTTCATGATATACACATGAATTTAAATTTATTGGAAAATTATTGAGCTCTTCTTTCCGTTGATATATCGTATGGTGCGGTATAACCAAAACTAAGTGCCACAATTATATAAAATGTGAGAAATCGATATTCAAAAGCTTCCTCCAGTTAAATTATTATTTAATTGCCATAACTACTGTTTGATTTTCGCAAATTTTGGTGGGTATATATATATAAGTGGGTACATATGAGTTTTTAGGTACTCAAATCGATTTCTTTT
This sequence comes from Tetanocera ferruginea, assembly GCA_958299015.1. Lineage (NCBI taxonomy): Eukaryota > Metazoa > Arthropoda > Insecta > Diptera > Sciomyzidae > Tetanocera > Tetanocera ferruginea. The sequence continues at coordinate 106,075,952 of OY282644.1, forward strand.
AAATAGTTTTTAGTTAAATGTGCGCCAGATAGCGCTCCAGTACAAAATTTCATGATTTTCGAATATTTATATTTTTTAACACTTATAAAAAACGCAATTTTCATAGTACTCAGTTTTGATTAAACAACACCATACGATACACCATAAGAAAGAAGAGCTCAGTACTTTTCCAATCATCTTAAATTCATTTGAATTTCAAGAAAAATAAATTGTTTATAGGTGTTTAAAAAAATATTTTCTAGTTTTTGAGAGTACTTCTTACTTTGAGTCGATGTCCGGCTCACTTTTTTTTCTCCATACAAAATCGATACGGCTTAATGTGCAGTCTGAAGGAATAAAATATGACTAATTTAGCAGATTATGCAACAACCAGAATCGATTTGAAGTATACATTTGGGACTTTTAATCATTTCATAAAACGTGTGATTGCTTTTCATGTATTTTATTGAATACTATTTTGCTTGGTACTACAGTAATTTTGGGGGGGTTTAAACCCCGAAACCCCCCTTTGGTTGCGCTTAAGAATGGATGGATGAATCCTTATTTAACTTAAAAAACTTAAATCCCATTAAAAAACCAAAAATCATAACAAAGCGAAAATGTGAATTTTCTATTTAAATTTTGATATTTTGTGACTTATTACAAGTAAAGTAAAAGTATGCAATATATGAATACGTACAAAATACATTACTTTTTTATACAACAATAACATTATTTAATATTTTTATTTATAAAATGTGCAATACTTATTATGAAATGTATTTAATGTTCCGTTTTTAATGTTCTGTTATTTTTTTCCAGCAATCAATTTGAACTATACAATTTCTTACAGTGCAACTTTTCTTCTCTCACTAACACAGTCTCACTTTTAATTTTGCCGACCACTGCTATATACTCAATATACTATATACTCAGTTCAACACAGCTATTGATAAATCTTCATTTAATTGCACAATATATTTTGAGCAGCAGAATGGAGCAGAGAATGGAGAATGAGAAATAATAATGTAGCAGGAAATGTTTTAAGAAAAAATTTCGTGATGAGAAAAACGAATATTTATTTTTTTAGCTTTGAACCAAGGCTTTCAGGTGTCAAACCTATTCAGTCAAGTATGCCTTGGTTCGGAAAATGGGAAGATAGATAAGTGAGAGAGAAAGTGAAATCAAGAGAAACATGTGTAGAATGTTGTTTACCTCAGTCAACTCGAGTTATTAAGCAATCTCATTCAACAAATATATCTACCACCAACTACAACTTCCAAAGTCGTATATATTGATGAATTTTTAATTTCAGTTAATAAAAAATGAGGAAAGGATAAAAGAAAGATAAAAGAGTAGGACCTCGGGACTCGAACCCGGAACCTCTAGGTTAGAAGTCAAGCACGCTAACCACTTGACTTCCGAGGCCCCAATACCTCGAAATTCAAAAGTCAAGTATGAATTCATATAAGGAACGACTTAATTAATTTACAAAAATTAATTTACAAACCGGAATTATTTTTGTTTAAATTTTTATCTTATATGAATCCTAACATACACATTTTTGCATTTTGTTTTTATAAAAATGTTTTTTGTTAAAAATCATACAAGTTCTTTATTTAAGAATCAAGAAAATTAACCCACCAATGGTGACCTACTGGTCTATGAGTCCTGGTGTGTTAAAAAATTTGAATAACTTTATTTTCCGTTATTAAAAGATCAGGAAAAACAAGATTTAAGTGTTATTAAAAGAGCTTAAATTCATTAAATATCTTTGTTTTACTATTAAAGACCATAAATGTAAAAAAAAAACATTAACCCTTTGACACGGGAATGAAATCTAGCGAAAAAAATAATATGGAAATGACTTTATTTTGTCAAAAAAAAATCTATCTTTACCCATTTTTAAAGTTGTTTGTGGAACAAATATTCTGGGTGATGGATTTTAATCACTTGTTTCGATAAAAATTTATAAAAACAATTTAAAACAAATAAAGAAAGTCTAAAGTTGGTCTAGGCCGACTATGAAATACCCTAAACCTACGCTTCAAAAAAAAAAAATAATATTATTGAAAATGGGTGTGTCTGTGGGTGGATGTAGCCTATCTTTTATATGCATTTAAATGTTGATGAAAAATTTACATGTACCACATTGTATTCCTGTAGCTCACAGTTAACGCTTTTATTGTGCTTTCGCTATGGGAGGTGGGCGTGTTCATGGACGGATAACTCCCAATGAACGGATAACGGATAACATACCAAATTTCATCTCTCTATGACAAACATAACCTTAATTATTGAGTTTTAAATTTTTGGGTTTTTTGGGAGGTAGGCTTGTTCGTGGGCGGCTGATGTCCATTTTTCAAAACCATATTTGGTTTGTCATAAAAAACATACGTGCCAAATTTTGTCTCTGAAGGTTAAACAGAGGCTTATTTATTCCGTTTGCAATGTTTGGGTTGTATGGGAGGTGGGCATGTCCGTGAGCGGATGACACCCATTTTTCGATGACATTTTTGTGTTGATATAAAACACATACCCACTAAATTTTATTGTTGTAGATTAATTATTAGCTTATATATCCAGTTTTCAATTTTTGCGTTGTATGGGAGGTAGGCGTATCTGTAGGAGGATGATGTACATTTTTCAAAATCGTTTTTGTTTTGTTATAAAAAACATACCTGCTTAATTTTATCTCTGTGAGTTAAGCAGACGCTTATTATTTGTGTTTTCAATTTTTGGGTTGTATGGCAGGTGGGCATGTCCGTGAGTGGATGATCTCCATTTTTCGAAGATATGTTTGTATTAATACAAAACACATACGTACCAAATTTTGTTGTTGTAGGCTGATTATGAGCTGAGTTATGCAGTTTTCAATTTTTGCGTTGTATGGGAGGTAGGCGTGTCCGTGGACGGGTTCCAAAAATATTCAATAGTGCAGATCTTTGGGTCCATGTGATCATGTGTACCAAATTTCATTCAATTATCTCAATTCCTTCTTCTTATCCTGTGTTTACGGACAACACACAGACGGACGGACGGACGAACTTGGATAGCTCGACTCACGAGGTGACGCTGATCAAGAATATATATACTTTTCTAGATAGAGCATTCAGTAGAAGTACGTCACGACGTTATAGCATTCGACAATTAAGCGATGGGTTCGGGTTCAACTGCCAATTATGAAAATAAAATAAATTTTGTCTGCCTTAAAATAAAATCCGTAGCATGTATCACTAGTATTTTCAAAAGTATACAAGTATAAAGTTTTATGTGAATTAATTTTATTAGAATTTTTTTTTAAATAATCTTAATTTTGGGTTCCTTAGATGCATATTATAAAGCATGTTCCATAAAACTTATGACGCATCCTGATACTCGCCTTTTAAAATCAGATTATCTGATGAAGTTTTGAATCTGAAGTAGATAAATTTCGACTCAATAAGTTTTATTAATGAAAGCTAATATAATTAATTTACAAAAAAAAATATGCAATGGCAGTATTTCTGAAATTGTGGCTTAAAATAGCGAAATGCTGCTATCGTAGATGATGTTTGCATAACAAATTTGAAAAACGTTTTAAGCGATAACGATCGCTGCTTCACCTCCATTTCTTTCATATAACCTCCTCGATATTTTCGGTTTGCTCTTTGCTGGGCAGTCGTCGAAGGTATTCGAAAGCATTTTGTGCAACAATCTTATTGCAAAAACATGATATCTACCAACAGCACCAACACAACTTCAATACACACACACAAACACCACAATAAAAATTTATTACTTGCGCTAATTTACATGCGCATGCATTAAATTGTCAAATATTGAGCTCTATAAAGTTTATCTACAAATCGTTAGCATATTTTTACTATCTATATCTATCACCAACACACACTCCTCTCCCCCCCCCCCCCCCCATCCATTTAGTAGCACCTTCCCTGCCACAATAGACCACTGTTGCACGCCATGAGTAGATAACAATAACTTTCAATTAAACTACAAATCCAGCGATTCATTGCTTGGAATATGGAAAAAATCGCTGAATTGTACAACATGCAGAACAAGAAATAAAAATAAACAAAGTTTTTAATCCTTGCCACATGCGGTGCTGAGGTCTCAAACTCCTGAATTCCAAAGTGAAGTGAAACAAGCAGTTAAAAACCAAAAAAAAAGTAACAACAAACAAATACAGCTACGGTTAAAAAAGCAAAAATTTTTTCATTTAGGTGACAAGTCAGCCAAATGCTGAAGGCTCACTTGTTACCAACTGGTAACAGCAACATCACCAGCCAAGAGGTAGGCAGGCAGGTACCTTGTGGCTAAATTCAACTCAATGAAAAATGAAATGAACTTCATTACAACAACAACAATAACAACAACAACGGCAATAACTAAAAATTGTGCAACAAATCGAACTAGTCTGGCTTTGCTTAGCTTGACTAGCTATAAGGAATCCATAAAAACCAAGAGCACACAAAAAATAAGCCAAAAACAAACCATGTCACCATAACTTGAAAACCAACAATAATTGCGTTCGCTTTCATTCGTTTTTGGTGACAATGTTGAACGCTGTAGTCATCCATGCTGCTCCTGTAGCCGACCCTTGAGTTTCGCTGCACTCGTGATTGTACTGCTTGCTACGTATGTTGCACTAGGGGGGGTTTTTTAGGATTCGCCGCTATTGGTTTGGTTTTCAAAGCAATTCGATTTCATACCATTTCGATTTCGTTGATTCATTTAGCAATTTTTTTGTTTCGATTGTTTTTTTTTTGTTTTTTGGTTTTTGAATTATTTTCTGTTGACTTTTTTGTTAACTTGTGTTTTGCCAATAGTTTGTTTGTTTTCGTTGTTGGATCAGCAAAAGTTAACCAGCTTCGCGAACTATAACTGCGAGCAGCAAACTACTAGCGTACCAACAATAACTTTGGCTCATTCGAAAAGTCATGACAGTTGTCATTGTCAAAAACATTTTGTTTTGGGAAATTTATGACTTGAAGTGGTTTTTGAGTTTTTTTTTTTCGGGATCAACTTGGTATCAGCTGCGCTGTTTACAAGCTGCAACTCCATTTCAATTCTCTGAAATAGCATTTGTAAGTTGGTGGAATTTGTTGTACTCGGAATTGTTGTTGTGGTGGAATTGTTGTACTCGTACGTTCGCTTAACTGTTGAATGAATCATAAAGCTTAAGAAATCTAAAAACGACATTCATTATAAAGTTCATGAGTAAAGAAAAAAAAAATTGGATTTAGCTTAAATCTGCAGAAAATCTAATTTTTCAAAATATTTTGACATTTTCAATAGACAAACAGATAATTTAAAAATTTGACAGACAATATATCCAGCGCCGCGCATACCGGCCTTAAAACTATTCAACGCATTTGACAAAATCCAAATCATAATCAAAATCAAAATCAAAATCAAAATCAAAATCAAAATCAAAATCAAAATCAAAATCAAAATCAAAATCAAAATCAAAATCAAAATCAAAATCAAAATCAAAATCAAAATCAAAATCAAAATCAAAATCAAAATCAAAATCAAAATCAAAATCAAAATCAAAATCAAAATCAAAATCAAAATCAAAATCAAAATCAAAATCAAAATCAAAATCAAAATCAAAATCAAAATCAAAATCAAAATCAAAATCAAAATCAAAATCAAAATCAAAATCAAAATCAAAATCAAAATCAAAATCAAAATCAAAATCAAAATCAAAATCAAAATCAAAATCAAAATCAAAATCAAAATCAAAATCAAAATCAAAATCAAAATCAAAATCAAAATCAAAATCAAAATCAAAATCAAAATCAAAATCAAAATCAAAATCAAAATCAAAATCAAAATCAAAATCAAAATCAAAATCAAAATCAAAATCAAAATCAAAATCAAAATCAAAATCAAAATCAAAATCAAAATCAAAATCAAAATCAAAATCAAAATCAAAATCAAAATCAAAATCAAAATCAAAATCAAAATCAAAATCAAAATCAAAATCAAAATCAAAATCAAAATCAAAATCAAAATCAAAATCAAAATCAAAATCAAAATCAAAATCAAAATCAAAATCAAAATCAAAATCAAAATCAAAATCAAAATCAAAATCAAAATCAAAATCAAAATCAAAATCAAAATCAAAATCAAAATCAAAATCAAAATCAAAATCAAAATCAAAATCAAAATCAAAATCAAAATCAAAATCAAAATCAAAATCAAAATCAAAATCAAAATCAAAATCAAAATCAAAATCAAAATCAAAATCAAAATCAAAATCAAAATCAAAATCAAAATCAAAATCAAAATCAAAATCAAAATCAAAATCAAAATCAAAATCAAAATCAAAATCAAAATCAAAATCAAAATCAAAATCAAAATCAAAATCAAAATCAAAATCAAAATCAAAATCAAAATCAAAATCAAAATCAAAATCAAAATCAAAATCAAAATCAAAATCAAAATCAAAATCAAAATCAAAATCAAAATCAAAATCAAAATCAAAATCAAAATCAAAATCAAAATCAAAATCAAAATCAAAATCAAAATCAAAATCAAAATCAAAATCAAAATCAAAATCAAAATCAAAATCAAAATCAAAATCAAAATCAAAATCAAAATCAAAATCAAAATCAAAATCAAAATCAAAATCAAAATCAAAATCAAAATCAAAATCAAAATCAAAATCAAAATCAAAATCAAAATCAAAATCAAAATCAAAATCAAAATCAAAATCAAAATCAAAATCAAAATCAAAATCAAAATCAAAATCAAAATCAAAATCAAAATCAAAATCAAAATCAAAATCAAAATCAAAATCAAAATCAAAATCAAAATCAAAATCAAAATCAAAATCAAAATCAAAATCAAAATCAAAATCAAAATCAAAATCAAAATCAAAATCAAAATCAAAATCAAAATCAAAATCAAAATCAAAATCAAAATCAAAATCAAAATCAAAATCAAAATCAAAATCAAAATCAAAATCAAAATCAAAATCAAAATCAAAATCAAAATCAAAATCAAAATCAAAATCAAAATCAAAATCAAAATCAAAATCAAAATCAAAATCAAAATCAAAATCAAAATCAAAATCAAAATCAAAATCAAAATCAAAATCAAAATCAAAATCAAAATCAAAATCAAAATCAAAATCAAAATCAAAATCAAAATCAAAATCAAAATCAAAATCAAAATCAAAATCAAAATCAAAATCAAAATCAAAATCAAAATCAAAATCAAAATCAAAATCAAAATCAAAATCAAAATCAAAATCAAAATCAAAATCAAAATCAAAATCAAAATCAAAATCAAAATCAAAATCAAAATCAAAATCAAAATCAAAATCAAAATCAAAATCAAAATCAAAATCAAAATCAAAATCAAAATCAAAATCAAAATCAAAATCAAAATCAAAATCAAAATCAAAATCAAAATCAAAATCAAAATCAAAATCAAAATCAAAATCAAAATCAAAATCAAAATCAAAATCAAAATCAAAATCAAAATCAAAATCAAAATCAAAATCAAAATCAAAATCAAAATCAAAATCAAAATCAAAATCAAAATCAAAATCAAAATCAAAATCAAAATCAAAATCAAAATCAAAATCAAAAGGTAAAGGTAAAGGTAAAGGTAAAGGTAAAGGTAAAGGTAAAGGTAAAGGTAAAGGTAAAGGTAAAGGTAAAGGTAAAGGTAAAGGTAAAGGTAAAGGTAAAGGTAAAGGTAAAGGTAAAGGTAAAGGTAAAGGTAAAGGTAAAGGTAAAGGTAAAGGTAAAGGTAAAGGTAAAGGTAAAGGTAAAGGTAAAGGTAAAGGTAAAGGTAAAGGTAAAGGTAAAGGTAAAGGTAAAGGTAAAGGTAAAGGTAAAGGTAAAGGTAAAGGTAAAGGTAAAGGTAAAGGTAAAGGTAAAGGTAAAGGTAAAGGTAAAGGTAAAGGTAAAGGTAAAGGTAAAGGTAAAGGTAAAGGTAAAGGTAAAGGTAAAGGTAAAGGTAAAGGTAAAGGTAAAGGTAAAGGTAAAGGTAAAGGTAAAGGTAAAGGTAAAGGTAAAGGTAAAGGTAAAGGTAAAGGTAAAGGTAAAGGTAAAGGTAAAGGTAAAGGTAAAGGTAAAGGTAAAGGTAAAGGTAAAGGTAAAGGTAAAGGTAAAGGTAAAGGTAAAGGTAAAGGTAAAGGTAAAGGTAAAGGTAAAGGTAAAGGTAAAGGTAAAGGTAAAGGTAAAGGTAAAGGTAAAGGTAAAGGTAAAGGTAAAGGTAAAGGTAAAGGTAAAGGTAAAGGTAAAGGTAAAGGTAAAGGTAAAGGTAAAGGTAAAGGTAAAGGTAAAGGTAAAGGTAAAGGTAAAGGTAAAGGTAAAGGTAAAGGTAAAGGTAAAGGTAAAGGTAAAGGTAAAGGTAAAGGTAAAGGTAAAGGTAAAGGTAAAGGTAAAGGTAAAGGTAAAGGTAAAGGTAAAGGTAAAGGTAAAGGTAAAGGTAAAGGTAAAGGTAAAGGTAAAGGTAAAGGTAAAGGTAAAGGTAAAGGTAAAGGTAAAGGTAAAGGTAAAGGTAAAGGTAAAGGTAAAGGTAAAGGTAAAGGTAAAGGTAAAGGTAAAGGTAAAGGTAAAGGTAAAGGTAAAGGTAAAGGTAAAGGTAAAGGTTTGTTTGTATTAGGAGAAGTGCAACTGTTACACGTATTATCCGTCCAAAGCCGGCTCATTTGACTATCTAAAAATTTGACTAGGTATACCTTCCTTGATAAACATGCTCTTTCACTTCTCCTCTCCCCCACCACCTTTCAGTATCTTGCTGACCCTACAAATCATTTGGCTAGACAAAAAAGTAATCAACACTAGCTTAACAATTTCTCGCTTAACCTCAGCGAACTGCAATTATTGCATCCTTTTTAGCATAATACTCGAGTACCACAATAGCAACAACAACAACAACTGCAACAATTTTTATCCAACTTTAAAGACACCTTCAACGACTGCTGCCAGCGAACATTTATTGGAATGTCAAACATGGTTGTTTGTTCACACCAAAATAAACTAAAACTAGTGTATGTGTGTGTGTGAGAGAGTAAATGTGTTTGCACCAAACACAAACTGCACACATGCGCTGCCCAACACTGGCACCCAAAGCTGCCCTCCTTCTGTCGTCCAACGTTTGCAGTGTCTGGCTGTGTCTTCACCTCCTTTACCGCACAGCTCCTGCCTTACTTTTGCAATGAATTTGCGGTCGCGTCCTTTGGTCGGCGTTTAAATTTATTACGTTCAATCTAACACGATTCCTCGCACTTGTTATTTCAATAAATTTTTTTTTAATATAATTTTTTTTATTTTTTCTTTATTAGTCGTACTTGTATGCAAAAACATTGTATTGCATCTTATCGCAGCAGCCACTTTTGCTGCAGCCGGGCATGCATGTGTTCTTGGCTCTGCATCTAGTGACTGGGTTAATATATTTTATAATTTTGCACTCTGCTTCCCAGACGTAGTAGAAGAGTTGTGCGCGTTGTAATGTTGGCATACGAAGATCCCAACGTATGCCAGAAGGTAAGAATTTAGCATACGTTAGCGGCGTTGCTGCTTGTAAAGGTGATTAACGAGTCGTACATAATCATGGCTAGAACTGGGGAATGATTAAATTTATAATAAGTCTTTTATTTAATGGTTAACTAGGAATAAAAAGCAAAAGTCTTCAATTTGAATTGCTTGCTTAGAATTATTTAAGCTTCATCTGGTGGAAATAAATGTACCTTAAAACTTGATTATCTGCACCGGCAAACAGCATATTTAAGGTTTATAAATGAGTGATTATGAAACATTTTTTTCGAATCTAAATACACTGTTGTGCGTAACTATAAGAACGGCTGTTTTTTTAAAAAACTATGGATGGGGAATAAAAGAGAATAAAAAAACTTGTTTTTTACTAAAAAATACCACAACAATAACGAGTGGCGTTTTCCGTAATACCAAAATTGTTGTTTTTTGAGTGGAGCAAAACTATAAGAACAATTACAAATCAGTTGCGTTTAGACAATTCTCTGAAGAGGAACACAATGCATTTTGGTGTAACAATAAAGAAATATATAATGCCACGTGGTAAATACCTTTCTGAAATGGGAAAAAAAGAAAAATAAATGCTTTTCAAACAGAAGGACACTCGTTACGAGAAATTGCAAGAAAAGTTAAACACTCCGTAACAGTTGTGCAAAATTTTTTGCAACAAAAATCCGAATATGGAAAAAATATGGACTAAAACCCAAGCTAAGTTTGCAGGATAAACGTCGAATTGTGCAATCGGCAAGTAATTCAATGAAGACTGCTAGCAAAATATCTAAAGAATTGAGCTTAAATGTATCACGTCGGACAGTAGCTCGAGCACTACAACAGTCTGGAACTATCATCAGACAAGTTTTCAAGACAGCGCCGAGGTTGCTTGTGCGACACAAGCTAGCTCGTCTCGAATTTGCAAAAAATAATATGTCAACGGACTGGAAAAAGCTGGGAGCGCTCTTTAAAGTATTTCAATAAAACATGACATCCTCTTTCGTTTGTTTAGCTTATTTATTCGGATGAAAAAAAATTTAATTTGGATGGTCCTGATGGATTCAAGTGTTACTGGAGGGATTTGCGTAAAGAGCCGCGTTTTTTTTCCAAACGAAACTTTGGGGGTGGCTCTCTCATGGTTTGGGGAACTTTCAGCTTCGAAGGAACCCTAGAATTAGCTTTCCCGAGCACCCGAATGAATTCTGCTGAGTATATTCAGACATTGCAAATGAATCTTATATCCTTTCTTCGTAGAAAGAGAAGCTCAAAATGGATTTTTCAGCAAAACAATGTGTCAGTTCACAACAGGCAAGAGACACATGACTTGGTTTAAATGCAAAGAGTGAATTGTTTAGTCTGGCCTGCGTGTTCTCCGGACATGAACCAAATGGAAAATACTTTGGGGTTTACTTACTAAACGTGTTTATGCCGAAAATTCTCAATACAACACCGTTGTAGAAGTAAAAGTTGCCGTTATTCAAGAGTGGCAGTCATTTGAAATTAACCAGCTACAGGATCTCATTCTTTCTATGCCCAATCGAATTTTCGAACTAACTCAACAAGGTGCAGGACCCACACATTATTGAAATGAAAAATATGTTCCTTCTGTACTTTAACATAGTTTAGTTTTTCTTATAATTAGGTTATTCACATTGTTTTTATAGTAATGCACCACTCAAAATACAAGGCCTAACCGCCAATACAATTGTGGCCTAACGGTAAACTTATTAATGCTGTTGTTTAAAAAAAAAAAAAAGTTTTTTATTCTTTTATATTCAACATTCGTAGTTTTTTCTAAAATATTTTAAATGGCCATTAAATTGAAAAAGACATCTGTTCTTATAGTTAGACACCACAGTGTTAATACACTGTGGAGATAAATATATTGGGCTTAAAAATCGAGGATGAAAATAAAAAAATATACCAAAATCGGTGCTGTTCTCGAGGAATAGGCAGGCTTCAATTTTGTCTGGATTCATATCCTGACTGTGTAAATATCAAAATACGTTAATTTAATAATTGATAAAAAATACAGTCCAGCAACTGTCTTAATGCCTTTTCTACCTAAATTATTGCAGTTTTGCAAAATATGTTTTACAAAAAATTTTAATAGATACACCCACCCACCCGGAACCGGTGCTTCATCGACCTCTGGGAATATTTTGACACTTTTTTCATTTGGACTTATTTCATTTACTCTCTTCTGATTAACTTCACTGCCTTTGATTTATTTCATTGTCCACACATATGTCTCATTATTATTTACTAGTTCTTTCCCGTCAAAAATGACGGGCCGGTTTTTCGGAAGAAAAAAACATGAAATATTGACTTTCTTTAAGCTGAATTAGAAATCATCGATGGTTACATATTCGAATTTAAATTGTGCAAATACCAATTTTTAGTTCTAAATATTTATAAAATACCTTAAAGTAAAAACGGAAACCATAGTAGGTGCAACGAAAAATGTTTGAAAAATTTTTATAAAACTGAAAATTTCAAAATGAAAAATATATAAAAAGTTTTTGAAGTTTCAATAATTAAAAAAAATGCCTAAAAATATGCTATGAAATTTTTCAAAAAAAATCAAGCGTTCCGCACTCACATTTTACGGAATTATGTTATAGTAAATTATTTATTTATTCATTGATTATTTAGGCCCTTAATAGTTCGACCTTGAATGGTAAAATTATATTGGCCCTTCCGAAAATGGCAGATGGGCGCTTTTTTTGGCTGAACGTCATCGATGCATTTTATATGCACCAGAAAGAATTTGTTGGAATAAAGAACAAACAAAAATAGAGAATATTATCTAAATTTTTGCTTGTTGATAACGTGGAAGACTATCACCCAGGGGACGTGGGTCGTTTCGAGAATGAAGTGTGCATTTCTCCCGCCCTCGGGTTCATAAGCATAACATTTTCGAACTTATTTTTCGAAATAAAAATCCGATATCTCGGATTCACTTCGATTTCGAGGCAAATTCGTTTGGTTTATTGAGTACTCGCGTTTTTCTAATTCAAATGCGGTACTGAGGTAAAACACAGCCTATGTCCCTCCAGAAAGATTAACGTTAATAATATTGAAATTATCATTGAAATCTGTTCAGTGGTTTTTCAGCTTATCCCAAACATATCAACAAACTTTGAATCCTACATATGAAAAAAATTTCAATATTTCAAAATCAAAAATCCTTTTCATAAAGTTTTTCAACAAAGTATCATTTAAAGAGGTCGTATAGGGTTAAAATGATGTCAAATGCCAAATATGTCGTATTAACTTCAATGGAGAAAAAAAAAATGGAGGCGTTAATTACTTCCATTTTAAATTTCCTAAAAATTCCCTTAAATAAATCCATTAAAAAAATTATCACTTCTTACTGGTTTCACCAAAAATCAAATCAAATTTTAGCTCAAAATTATACCGAAACTTATCCTTTCTATATGCGAAAATGTTATGCAAATAACAACTGGTGGACATGCCAAGCAACAATTCTTAAGAGTTGAGCACTGGACGAAAAATTTTATTTTAGAATTAGGTCCTATAGCTTTCTTCAGCAAAAGTAATACGCTTACAGATTAATTACAGCAAAGCTAGTTGTCTATAAGTGTTCTGTTCTATATCACATTATCTCACAGTAGCTTATGAGAGTTGTGTTATAACAGCATTCCAGCATTTCTTACAGACTTCTACAAGACTTCAGCTATCAGAGTCAAACTCTGAGTTGTTTAAGCTTTATAGATATAAGTCTTATAGACATTTCCAAGGCTTATATTGAAGGAGTTCTGATCTGATCTGGTATACTGTAAAATCAAGGGCCATGTAAGTGTCAATAAAGAGTATATTATGTGCTAAAATGACATTTGTCAGAATAGAAGACTTTGTATAAGAACAACAGTCTGACTAGAAGAGTACTACTCTGATTTTAACAGTAGCGGTCTGGCTAGAGGAGTATCACTCTCATTATAAGAACAACTGTCTGACTAGTGAATGCTTTTTCAAAATGGTGGTCCTAGAAATTTCGCCTTTGACCCATCTCGTAGAGTATACAACTTTTATATGTGACCTACTTAAGTATATTATTTTTGAAGTAAGAGCTGTACTCTTGTATGGAGCATCAACTCTTAAAACAGTGCATTTATTGAGAGTATAGTATAATTTGTTAATTAAATAAAACTTTCAATGTTGATTTTTACGAAAGGGGACAGCTTCTAATCGAGGTGCAATATAAGATTCATATGGTAAAGCTTCCATCGTAATGAAATTTATGCCTTTATGTGATCAAATATTACACCACGCATATACAACATTATAGATGTCATAATTTGTGAAGTATTGTATGTATACATAATCCTAATACAAAATATTTAATTGTATTCATGTTTACGTATTTATATTTTAATTCTACTTAAGAGTATATATCTGCAATAGATCTGTAAGTCTTTTCTTAGACAATGCTTCTAAGAGTGTTGATCTTGTTTCCGTGGTCTAAGAGATCGATATGAGGGCGCTTTTAAAATAACAACTCGCACTTATATAGTGCCAAAATGAGCTTAGAAGAGTTTTACAAGTATCTTATCGTTAGAGATAATCGTAAGTGTGTCATTCTTAATAATGTCTCTTCAGGAAGTCTTTAGGATAAAATACAGATAGCAGTTGTTGCTTGGGATGAATATGAACCAGACATGCTCAACGAAATCAACAAAATTTTTTCGTTTCGTTGAAACCGAAAAATAAATTATCAAAATTATTTCGTTTTTTAAATAACGTTAAAAATTTATCAAACAAATTTCGTTTCGTTGAAAAACGAAATATTTTCTATAATTTTCTCCTATGCTAAAAAAAATTTCTTTTGATATAAAAAAAAAACGAAATTTTTTTGTTGAAATTAACGTTATTTTCAACGGTTGATTGGAAAAAAAACGAAAAAATTTTATATCGTTTTCTCCGAAACGAAATTAATATTTTTCGTTTTTTGAATTAACGTTATTTTTTTATTTAGTTTCAACGAAACAAAAAAAATATTTCGGTTACCGTTAAAATTAACGTTAACGTGCATGTCTGATATGAACTTATACTGAACTATTTTTTTTTTTTTTTTGCCATATAAAATTTCTTTCAAATAATAATGAAATATTTCGTTTTCTAACAAAACAACTTCAACTGATTAGTTCTGAATAAACTGCATAAATCACAATAGTTCAGGAATATTATTTTCACTGAAATAAATCTTAAGAAAAATATATACATAACAAATGTTAAGTTAATAAAAGCACTTGTTATAGGACTACCGTCAGTAACGAGATCTTAACTTAGTCGAATACCCTGGAGTAGTTTTACGCGTGCTTTAAAACAAAATATTTAACTAAAGGGGGGAGGCAAACAATTTGAAACATTTGATAACAATCAGATGTAATAAATACCTTAAGTAGTGTATCAGTGACTCAAGGACGCTGGTCGTAACTCATCTACAACATGCTATTAACAACAACAGTACTAATTTGTATGTGTGTGGAATAAGGCAATGGGTAAAAAATATATATATAAAAAAGAAAAAACTACGAACAACTTACGTGCCACAATTTTACAACTTAATTATAACTAAGGTGCATGAGAAAAAAAATAAATCAGTTGGAAAAATACACACGGTCTGTTACGACTTGTGAGGTTAAACATATATGTGTGAATTTTTCACTTGATCAAAGAGAAAAATCATTGCTTTCTTAACAGAACCTCTTCAAAAAGTATCCTCAAATATTCTAAAGAAATTTTGTAAAACTTTATTTTGAACAAAAAACCTTTTAACTTCTGAGCTTAAATTTTTGAAGTTTTCATTTAGTTTTATAAGAAAAATTTTTATGTTTGTTTTTCAGATATTTTCCCCTAAAATAACGTTATTCTAGAATGCACATTAATAAAATACATTCTACCGCTTCGATTGTAGGGTGTTGAAATTGCTTTAAGGTAGCCAAGCATGCAGTGCAATTAATACTAGTTGAGTAAACTTTATAAAATATGCATGCAGTACAACATCAGCAGCAGCAACAAAAACAAGTCAAATTTAGCTAAAAGCTATAAAGACGAAAAAAAAAAGAATATAATTTAAGATTGCATTTTTAGATACGCGATCATCTTGCGTTTTGCTGTCGTCGTCATTGACTTATCTATCGACAGATGCTGATGCTGCTGTTGCTGCTCCTGCTGCAATGGTTGCAATAATTTTTGCTACATCGAGTTACTAGAGTAAAAATTAGCATAAAAACGCAATTTTTGAATATTAATGTGCGTTTCCAGCAAAATAAGGCGACATCATCATTAACAGCAGCTAGTATGAACGTGTCTGTCCGTCCGTCTGTCTGTCGGTAGAAGCGCGCCACCAGACGACAATCTGTACGAACGTCTTCTGTTCTGCGTGCCTGTCGGTTCATATTTAGTCGAGCGTAGCCGTTTAAGTAATGCTAATCGTACATGCATACATTGCTATTGTCAATACATCTCACACACACACACACACACACACACATAATCACAGACCAAAAGTTTACATGTGTGTTTGTTTGATTACGTGCGTGCCAATGTCACTCGTGCACTCGTTTTTGTCTACTAAACACAGCTCTCTGGAAGCTTTACGAAATCAGATCCTTTCACAGTGATAACGCCAATTCAGGTGCTGGAATCTGCCATTTGTGCGAATGCGGCAAAAGTTCCTGAATTGGCACGCATAGCAGCGGAAAATTATATACATTTTTCTACTTAAATGTTGTTTTTATAAATTTTTTTTTTGGTTTTTTTGGTACGTATTTCGTCTTGATTAAGTCTCTCAAGCAAAGATCGTTTAATACGATTTTTACATTTCGTAATTTATTTATTACGTAACTCCAGCAGCCACCAGGGAGCAACAACAACAACGCTCACAACATCTACCATGATGATCATAATTAACAGCGTTTTCTGCTAACATTACATACATAGTTTATGGCAAGTCCGCAGGAAACACGATTGAGAACTTTATTATACGTTGACAGCCACATTTGGGGAGATCATATCGAGATTTATGCATCTGAGAGCGCGATCCAAGATACCATTACAAAAACTTTATATTATTAATATGAATGATTTATGTATAAGCATTGTTGATCATTCCTCTTTTCAGCCGAAATGATTAAATTTCATCATTTTCGCATGATGATTTTCAGATCTTATTTCGAATCTAAGTTTTTCAAAAAATGTCACAATAACTCTCACAGGAAGAAAACATAATAGTAAAAATTGAATATTTTGCAATTAAAAATGGCAGCTTAAATATGGCGGCCATGAGCAAGCAAAGTAATAGTAAAGGGTTAATGGAGAATTTATTTTTTACCAAGTGTGTTTTAAGGTCTTTGATCACGAGTTGGAAGTCAAAATTTATAGCTATAAATTCAAAATGGAGGTGTCAAAATGTCGACGATTTCAAAGCTTTCTAATTTTCATTAGAAACTTTCTTCTTTTCTAATTTTATAAAAACTTATAACAAGATTACAGGATTGCTCGTTATGATTCAGATAAGTCAGAATTAACAAATTCAAAATGGTGGCTTAATAATGGCGCCATGAATAAAATAACATATTTTTGTTATGCAGTTTTAAAACTGAGTAAATGAGGGGTTTCTTAGCCCGACGATCATTAATTTAAGGCCAAAATTTGTATCTTTAAAATAACACTAGTTAACAAATATTGATCTTATCTCGAGAACTGGTTTCTCATATACTTTTATATGATTAACCCATCTTTGAAAAGATTAAAGATAAAGATTAAGATTTAATCATATAAAATACTTTTATATGATTAAAAGGAAAACAATGTAATTTAACCCTTTATTGCATGATTAAAAAAAAAAAGAAATAAGTTGCCATATGAAAAAAATCATCACACAAACTGGTTTTGCGTATATTTTTTGCCCTTTGATGGTTGATGGAAATTTCCATCACAATGCAATGAAGGGTTAATAAAGTAACAGGGCTTTAAAGTAGGGATGTTCATTTTCGGTTTTTTCGAAGCTTAGAAGTATTCGAATATTCGAAGCTTCGAAGCAAACTTCGGAACTTCGAAGTTTTTGAGGCAAAGCTTCAAATATTACTATTCGAATAGGAAAAACTTCGAAGAATTAAATTCTTTGAGTATTCGAATGATACCCAGTTTGATATAACAAATAACAATCACTTGCAGATAATCGGCAAATTTCGGATGTGTGTCTTTCTTCTACTTCCTGCGTACTAAGCGTCAATATCTGCGGCTGCCATTCATCGTCAATTAAATGTGCATTCACATTAAGAAGACCATCCATGGCGCGAGAGATCCAGCAGTCTGCTTCCAATGCAATTAATTCAAATTTCTGCAATATTGCAACTATTTTGCATTTTATACCATCTTCGAGCACGCGAAGACGCTATACGATTGTCTCACTCGAAGGGCATGTAAAACCAGGTTCGACAACATCCATGAATTCCTTGAATTCGCGGCTGGACGTAAAGTTGAATGGCAGCCGACGGCAGGCTTCTAACTTTGTACATGCTTGTACAATTTTCTCGCTACGGTCTCGACTAATTGTTCTTCTGGAAAAATTGAATGCATCTTTAGATGCGCACGAAGTGAACTCGTGGACCCATGCGACTGCAATACTCGCTCGCATAGATTGCAAATCGTTGATTGAGCATCAGAACTTTTAGTATAAATGCTCCACACCCAGGATCTCAAGTTTTTTTTCTTATATCGAAGTGTATAACACAGGCACAAAAAATTTTGAAATATTTTGAGTAAAAACTTCGAAGCTTCGAATTTTTTTATGTTGAACGAATAGTCAAGCTTCGAGGCTTCGAAAATCCGAAGTTTTTTCCCTCTTCGAAGTTTTGAAACGAAGCTTCGAACTTCGAAGCTTCGAATATTTCGAAGTTCAAAAACTTCGAATAAGAGTCATAGCCCTAGTTTAAAGAAAAACAGGGACATTATTGGCCTTCTTAAAAATGGATCCGCTTACTTATAAAAAACCATAACAGGTTCTTGAATCCAACCTTTTAATTTCAAAATAATCTTTTTCCATTTCAATGTCGACAAAATTTTAAAGGTCTAGTTAAACTTTTCACAAATCAAATTGAACATTTTTCAATTAAAATTAAACTTTTTTTAGTTAAAATTAAATAGTTGAATTTGATGTGGAAAAGATTTTTTGATTTTTAAAAACTTTGACTTGGAAAAAGTTGCATTTAATTTGAAAAAAAGTTTTAAATTAAATATTAAAGGTTGAATTTGAAGTTAAAATCCGTATTTAAAATTTATTATGAAAGATCATTATTTCACAAAAATTTGTAAGTCTTCTTTAGCCAAAAATTAACTTTGATGATTCTGATTTTTTTAAAATTTACAAGCAGAGAGAACTAAAAAAAGCATTTTGTACGTGATTTTTTGTTTTTAAGAAAGTATTTTTTTTACTAAAGTCAAACACTCGGAAAATTTAAAAAAAAAATAAAAAATTGTCATTTAGACATTTATGCAAACTACTAGTTATTTCCCGTCAAAAATGACGGGCCCGGTTTTAATAAAGAAAAAACATGAAATATTGATTTTCTTTTAGATGAATTAGAAATCACATATTTTAAATTAAACAAATAACAATTTTTATTTCCAAATATTTAAAAATACCTTAAAGTAAAAACGGAAACTATAGAAGGTACGACGAAATAAGTTTTAAATTTTTTTGTAAAATTGAAAATTTCAAAATGAAAAAATATTAAAAATTTTTGAAGCTTCAATAAATCACAAAATAAAAAATGCTTAAAAATATGCTATGGAATTTTCTTAAAAAAAACAAGCGTTCCGCACCCACATTTTACAGAATTATGTTATATAAAATTGTATCTACGAAAGCGTTGGTCCTGATTTTGCTTGTGGTGTAGGTTTTCCAATACTTTAATAAAAATTTATTGGTTTTTGACCTTAAAAAATAGTATCGTATTTGATGTCGGTAGATAATAATTATGTAAAGCAACTCATTACTTGCTCTCTCATAGAACCAAGTGGTCCTATTCGGGGCTTTAGGCGTTGAGAATATGAAAAAGCAGGGGAAATTATCGGAGTTACCAAAAAGTGCATTGATACATCAAATTTGTCACGATGTGAATTCAAAAAAGTCTAGGAATTTATTACTATGCAAATTATTTGTGGGAAATATGTTGGTGCCTTCACTTGTCTAATCAATTGGTTCCTTTCAGCAAAAAGCCCAACATATTGACTTTCAGTTGTTGCATCTCCTGAATGACGTAACCAAGCCAGGTTGTGGTCATTAAAATCGCCGACAACAACAATTTCGCTGGCTGGAACAGAGGGACAATCCCGTTTGTTTAATGTGGACTCCCACTCTTCATTCTCAAAGCCAGAAAAAAACGAAAATTAGAACAAAAAACACTAAAGTGTCATTACAGTGCAGATAAGTAATCAAAAAATTCTTCCAAACTTCTTTGGAAACCGGCTTCGAACATCCCTACCTTGAAGTGCTGTAACGGGCTTTGGCAAATTTTTGTGTGATCATTGCTTCCAAAAAAAAAACTAACTTAGGTTCATCTTTAAATAGCACTCTTCTCCGAAAGTTCTCATGCATATCCTTGTACTTGTTCGTGAAATCCATACCAAGCTGTTTTTTATACCCTAAACCTGAAAGGTCAGGGTATATTAACTTTGTGCAAATTATACCCTAAACCTGAAAGGTCAGGGTATATTAACTTTGTGCAAACGTTTGTAACGCATAGAACGAAGCGAGTCCGGTATAGAAAAGTATATATATTCTTGATCAGCGTCACCACCTGAGTCGAGCTATCCATGTCCGTCCGTCCGTCCGTCCGTCCGTCCGTCCGTCCGTCCGTCCGTCCGTCCGTCCGTACGTCCGTCTGTGTGTTGTCCGTATACACAGGATAAGAAGAAGGAGTTGAGATAATTGAATGAAACTTGGTACACATATTTACATGGACCCAAGGATCTGCACTATTGAATATTTTTGGAATCCGCCCACGGACACGCCTACCTCCCATACAACCCAAAAATTGAAAACTGCATAACTCAGCTCATAATTAACCTACAACAATACAATTTGGTATGTATGTGTTTTGTATTAACACAAAGATGTTTTTAAAAAATGGGTGTCATCCACTCACGGACACGCCCACCTCCCATACAACCAAAAAATTGAAAACGCAATAAATAAGCCTCTGTTTAACCTACAGAGCTAAAATTTGGGACATATATTTTTTATAACAGAAAAAAAATGGTTTCGAAAAATGGACATCATCCGCCCACGGACACGCCTACCTCCCATACAACGCGAAAATAGAAAACTGCATAACTCAGCTCATATGTAGCCTACAACATTAAAATTTGATATGTATGTGTTCTATACAAACACAAAGAGGTCTTCGAAAAATGGACGTCATCCGCCTACGGACACGCCTACCTCCCATACAACCCAAAAAGTTTAAAACTCAATAAATAAGGTTATGTTTGTCATAGAGAAATTAAATTTGGTATGTATGTATTTCATACCAAAACAAAGGTGTGTTCGGAAATTGGGAGTAATCCGTCCATGAACACGCCCACCTCCCATAGCGAAAGCACAATAAAGGCATTAACTGTGAGCTACAGGAATAAAACTTGGTATGTGTAAATTTTTCATCACCATTTAAATGCAATTAAAATATAAGCTTCATCCGCCCACGGAGACGCCCATTTACAATAAAAATTTTTTTATTTTTGAAAAGTGGGTTTAGGGTATTTCATAGTCGGCCTAGACCGACTTTAGACTTTCTTTACTTGTTTTCTTTTAAGAAATGTTAGGTTTTAAATGTGAACCTCTACTTTGATAGCTCTTGTCCGTTTTGTCAAGCTTTTTATGCAGGTTTTGCCGGAAATTCCAGCGATACAACCAGTAAACTTTAGCACTTGAATATAAAGAAAGTTTTTTGGTCGCCCAGTCCTCTGTTTTGTAAGGAACATCTGTTTTTTATAATATCTGATAATGTTCTGAATTCAAAACTTTGCCTTTATCTATCGGTAGGATTTGCTTTCATGATAAAACTTTATTAACAAATTTTTTATATTAGGTAAAATTTAGGAAATGCTTAAGATTTTTAATAATATTGAAACTATTTCTAAAGTTTAGCATTTATAATAGTTTTAACGAATTTCCCATGTTTCTGGTTTCCATTTTAATAGTTTCAAAAAAGTTTTGATGTATCGCATTTTCTTTGCTAACTTGTAAACAACTGATTTTAAGCTGTTTGAAACTTTTACCTGAAGAAATTTCTCGGACTCAAACTTACTCAAACTATTGACAAGCAGGGGAAATTTTGTACTCTCTCGATTGCACTCTCTTTTACCATTTTTTCGAGTACGGGACAGTGTTGCCGTTTTGGTTATTTATAGCCAAAAGTGGCTATTTTTTTGCTCGTGATCAGTTTTGGCTAATTGGCGATTTTATTTTTCATTTGGTTATTTTTTTACTCGGCTATGTTTTTGCATTCCGGCGAAAATTAATTTTTTATTTTACATACAGGTTTTTAAGTTCAAATAAAACTTTTCCATTTCAAAAAAAAACTTTTTCCATTTCAAATTAAACTTTTTCCATTTCAAATTCAATCTCAGCCAAGAAAAAGATTTATTTTAGATTTTTAGTGCCACATAACTCTTATCAAGTAAAAAATAAATGAGATTAGGTAGTTCTATATTAAAGGCCCGTCTATTTAAAGGAAATATGTCCTAAATATGTTTAAAATATGCTCTTATATTTTTAACATATAATTTTTTATAACATATTTAAAAACAAACATGTTTGTAAATCTAATTCCAGTTAAAAAACGGTATTATGTTGTACAAAAAAGTAGTTGGTTAAAAAAGGTTTGAATGTTAGTTTTGTTTCTTTTTTCTAATACAATTTATTAATCTTTTGGCTATTTTTTTTACATTTTGGCTATTTTTATTTTGTGTTCTGGATATAAAAATAAATTTACTCCGGCAACACTGGTACGGGAACGCTTCTCGGACTAAAACCTGTAAAACTGGTAAATTGCACTAAAACTTTAGAGTACGGGAACAGACCTATTATCAAATATTTAACATTAGACACGATATTTTTCCTTTGCCCATTTTTTTCATGCAAACCATCGACTCTTATATGAAGCCCAAAACCGAATAAAAATATAAGTATAAGAATTTTTTTTCAAAAAACTGAAAATACGTGCAACAAAAATTGATTTTAAGCTAAGTATATTTAAACTTTTGTGCAGGGTTTTTTTTAGATGGTAACTTTACAGTTAGTCCATCGCTCGCAGAACCGAATTTTTGTTATTGTTGTTGCTTCCTGATGCACCGAAAATAACTGCATACTCATATTTTGGTAGCTAAGCTATGTTTTATTTTAAAGTAAGATTTGTGAGGCATACATATATAAACTTTAGTCCCTTAGTCCTTTAGAATAGGAAAAACTCAGGGAATTTTTAATCGATGAATGGGAATTCAAGAAATTTTATGGGATTTTTAGAAAAAAAAATAAGCAACCTTAATAAAAAAATGTTCTGCTGCAAATGATGTAATTAAGAGGATTACAATTAATGTGCGAGAAAAATGTACGATATAAATAAAGATACGTTACAAATCTAGCTACATTTAGCTACAATTAAATGCTTACATGCGCCATCTAGCGCAAACTAGTACAACTTATTATTAGTGCTGTCTGTTATAGTAGCTTCATGAAGTCTTGCATGTTGCAGAAATGTGAACATAGCCAAGACAAGCACCATATAAATTATTTTTAACGAAACATTGATACAACGAAGCCGAGACAAATAAAACCAGTGTTGATAAGAAAGTTACACAACTTGGTTTAAGTGCAAATTTTTGTTGTACACAACAACTGTGGTCAGGGTGGGGAAAGAAGTTAAGTTTTGAGCAACGGACTTTCAAAAGTTGGTCACTATATTTTATTTTACAGAAAAAAATTCAAACTCAAATAAAATTAAAAAGTTTTACTGACAGAGGATAGACCGGTAAACGGTTTTACTTGCAAAGCAAGTATGAAGTATATACTTTGGTCTGGAGTAGGTACTTTCCTTGTAATAGTAAAAACAAGAATTAATTTTGAGGTATTCGAAATATTTAATTTTGGCCAGCAAAACTTTCGAAATTTTCTATAATTTCTTCAAGTCAAATGAAATTTGATGGAAATAATAACAAAAAATGTATGCTTAACATAAAAATACGATTTTTTCTTGCCAGCTCTTTTTTAAGGTTATGAAGAAAAGTCCGTTGAACATACAAAACATAGCATTCGACAAAAATAAATAGGTCAAGTAAACGTTTATTTTGAAACACAATAACAGAAAATCAATTTATATGATTTGTTGACAGCAAGTTGCTTAAAAATAAATTAAAATAAAAAATTATTCAATTTTCTTGAGATACCTATATTTTTCACAAATAATTGTTCTTACTATAGCTCTTATGCATGGTTCAAACAACTTATTCTTGACCAAGTTAATTGACTTGTTTGTTCTCTTACGCTCTTATTAATTCCACTAGAATATTCTCACATATGCTCAAATTTTTGCTTTGATAAGAATACAAACCGGTATGCTTCTTTAACCAAAATTTATTCAAACAAACCGACAGCAAATAACTTCGTCATTTATCAAAAATACAGCAAAAAAAATCAAAAATAAACAAAGCTACATAAAAGGAAAGAAACCAATGTGGTCGCATGGCAAGAATTGGTGGTAAACGTGACAACGAACTCGTTTGAATCTCGTCCGCAAACATATGTTTGTTTGTAAATTTGTGCAACAGATTGCTTTTATTTTAAAATTTAAGTATTACGCCACACGTTGCAATAAGTATTCACATTTTTGTTTTTGTTATATGTATAAAGCATGCAATGAGCATGAATATGCGGCAGAGGCGTTCCAGGGTTTGGTGTTACCCGGGGCGGGTACTCATGGTCTACCCCTATAGATAAGAAATTTTTAAATGCAATAAAAAACCAATTCGATGTGATTAAGTGTTTTTATTATTATCTCTATGTTTTTCGAAAAAAAAGGTTAAATAAAGAAAACTTATTAACCCTCGAGGATTATCGTCTGGGTGGAATCCACCCATAAGGCTGAATTTCTTGGAGAAGTATATAATTTTTCATGAAAATCATCACTAAATTATAATGTAATCCTCATTTGAATGTTTATTGATGTTAAGAAGCATTATTTACTCGTTTAAACTAAGGTGATATTTACATAAAGCCAGTTTATAAAGAGGCTTGGGTGGTTTACACCCACGATAGTAATGGCGTTTCAAAATTAAGGGTGCTTTCACCCACGATAGTAATCAGTAATGAAATATTGTATGTGATTGCTTATATAAAATCAAAATATATCACTAATATTTGCAAAAGTTGTACCTACCATCTCTGTAGATACTGCTATGAATCAATTTTGCCAGATACGAACTAATCTATGATGATATGTTTCGTAGATGTAATGAGTAACTAAAAATTGTAAATATTTAGCTCACTTTTGAAAAAAAATTTTACTTTGTGCCGAAAAAAATTATTAAATAACTTTTTTTTATATACATTTCCAGCTTTCCAAATCAGTTAACCAAAGGCTCATGGCGTGAAAACTAAAAAAGTTACAACTGATTTCCCAGAATGCATTTTTTAATTTTTTATTTTTTTCTCTTATTGCTATGTTCCTAAGTAAACGATTATATAAAAACAAAACAAAATTAATTACATATAAAATACTCTTGTTTTTCAGTAGTTGGGTATTCATTCCTAAAAATAAATTGATTATTTTTATAGTTTCATTTGACAGATGAGAAACGCAGATACTAACTGAGTATGGGTGGATTACACTCAACGATAGTACTGACGCTAGTGAAATAGACGATAGTACTCGAGGGTTAAGGGCGGAGTAATGGAATAGCTGTGTTAAATACCTAGGTGTTTACCTCGACAAAAAGCTAATTTATAGAGACCATACTCACAACATTAAAACCAAGTTCAATATAGCAATAAAGCTATTATACCCTCTTATAAATAGACACTCTAAACTTAGTAATCATAATAAACTAATTATTGTTAAATCAATTTTTCAACCAATTGCGTTGTATGCGTGTCCTATCTGGGGTGAATGTGCAGCAAGCCACATCAAGAAAATTCAAATATGTCAAAACAAATTATTAAAAATGGTTTTAAGGCTTCCTTGGCATTATTCCACTAAAAATCTTCATAAAATAAGTAATGTTGACTATATACATAATCGTATTATAAAAATAACAGAACGATTTATACTTCTTTGCAATAAGTCAGACAATGATCTGATTTCTAGTCTTTATTCTGACAACTGAGATTTTGAATTGTATAATTTAATTCTTACAAATTTTTGAATTTGTATTTTCATTAAAAATTGCACTAATTTTCGTATTTCTTTTTATTTTTAAGGTTTTTTATAGTTGATTTTTTGCCTTAAACGAATATGTTTCTTCAACAAAATTATTTATAACCCATTATGAGCTTTTATTTTTGTAAGGTATTTAACCAAATCTCTGTAAGTTGTGCAATAACTTTAAGTTTTATAACGATTTTCTTCTACTTAAAAATAAACAATAATAATAATAATAATAATGTTTTGAGCATCTCAAGAATATTGTACTGAATTTTGAGGACAATCGACTTCAACTTAGCTATACCAGTGAACAAAACTTTAAATCGATTTTCCCAAACATGTAATTTTTAAAGTCGATTACCATGATGTGGAGAAAACTACTGAACCGATCATTTTAAAAATTTCTCCACATATTGTACATTCAAATAACTCTCAAATGACTTTTAAATATTTTAATTTTTTTTTAAGTTTATAATTCTTAAAAAACATATTTTTTAAGAATTATATTTTGAGCTTTTAATGCCAAATAATTCATGAAGTAACAGGTTTTGCTACAACAACAAAATTCTTAGCAGAACAACCGAGCAGACTATACCATGGTTTCGTCGGACGCTACTCCGACTCATCAGTAGTCTCTGGTTAATTTAATTAGTATCTATCTTGCAATAAAAATAGGTCGATTTTATTGTAAAAAAACATCAACATTTCATCGCGTTCACTGCAAAAACCAAATTTTTTTCAGGCACTAGCGGAGAACTGCAATAAATTTGTTATAATAATATTTTTTTATTTTTTTGTACTAAACTTTTTTTAAAATAATCTTCAAATGTTGTATTACTAATTTTCACAATTAATCTGAAATAACAATATGTCATAAAAAATTCTTGAAAGTATATAATGGCGCTGCAGAGTGCTCCGAAGATTATGAAATTTTGTAAGCTTGGATAATTTAAGCTAAATAAGCAAAATTTGGTTGAAATCGTTTAGTTCCTAGGGGTACCTTCCTTGGACCTATAATAATTTTTTACATTTTTTTGTATGCGAGTGCAACGTTGGCCGATCTTAACAAAATTTGGTCAAAAGGCTAGACAATTAGAGAAATAGTTTTGCACTGAAAATAGTAGAAATTGATAAGAACTTAGGGGTACCTCCCTTGGACCTATATTAAATTTTTATACGATTTTGTATGGGAGGTACATGCAAGAGTAGCCCGATCCTATCGAAACTTAGTGAGAATGCTAGACAAAAAGATTAATAGATGTAAACTGAAAATGATAGAAATTTGTAAAACTTTAATGGTACCACTATTGCACCTATATTATTAATTTTTTAAAAATCCAATTTTAGACACATTTTGTGTTATTTATAATAGAAAAATAATAGTGGTAACTTTTTTTTATCACTCATATCACTACTGACTTTCATCACTATAACTTCTTCGTGAGATTCACTACAAAATTAAAGAATTCTTTTTTGGAGTTTACTCCTTTAGAATCGATTTGCATATAAAGAAATTATATTAGGGGGTAAAGTCAAATTTTCAACTATTTTTCGTTACGTTTGAATTTTCAACTATTTTTTGCGTTATGGTTAAATTTTCAACTATTTTTCGTTACGTTTGAATTTTCAACTATTTTTTGCGTTATGCTTGGCCAATCGAATGCAATGGAATTATCAAGGTCATAGGCAGATCATTGGCACTTTAATGGATTCCATGGAGAATTTGGACAAAAGTGGATGATTCTATGGCCATTCGGATGCAATGGGATTATCAAGGTCACAGGCGGGTCATTAGCACTTTAATGGATTCCATGGAACATTTGGACCAAAATGGGTGATTCTATGGCCAATCGGATGCAATGGGATTATCTGAGGTCATAGGCGGGTCATTGGAACTTTTATGGGTTCCATGGAACATTTGGACCAAAATGGGTGATTCTATGGCCAATCGGATGCAATGGGATTATCTGAGGTCACAGGAAGGTCATTGGAACTTTTATGGGTTCCATGGAACATTTGGACCAAAATGGGTGATTCTATGGCCAAACGGATGCAATGGGATTATCTGAGGTCATAGGCGGGTCATTGGAACTTTTACGGGTTCCATGGAACATTTGGACCAAAATGGGTGATTCTATGGCCAATCGGATGCAATGGGATTATCTGAGGTCATAGGCGGGTCATTGGAACTTTTATGGGTTCCATGGAACATTTGGACCAAAATGGGTGATTCTATGGCCAATCGGATACAATGGGATTATCTGAGGTCATAGGCGGGTCATTGGAACTTTTATGGGTTCCATGGAACATTTGGACCAAAATGGGTGATTCTATGGCCAATCGGATGCAATGGGATTATCTGAGGTCATAGGCGGGTCATTGGAACTTTTATGGGTTCCATGGAACATTTGGACCAAAATGGGTGATTCTATGGCCAATCGGATGCAATGGGATTATCTGAGGTCATAGGCGGGTCATTGGAACTTTTATGGGTTCCATGGAACATTTGGACCAAAATGGGTGATTCTATGGCCAATCGGATGCAATGGGATTATCTGAGGTCACAGGAAGGTCATTGGAACTTTTATGGGTTCCATGGAACATTTGGACCAAAATGGGTGATTCTATGGCCAATCGGATGCAATGGGATTATCTGAGGTCACAGGCGGGTCATTGGAACTTTTATGGGTTCCATGGAACATTTGGACTAAAATGGGTGATTCGATGGCCAATCGGATTTAATGGGATTATCTGAGGTCACAGGGGGGTCATTGGAACTTTTATGGGTTCCATAGAATATTTGGAACAAAATGGGTGATTCAATGGCCAATCGGATGCAATGGGATTATCTGAGGTCACAGGAAAGTCATTGGAACTTTTATGGGTTCCATGGAACATTTGGACCAAAATGGATGATTCTATGACCAATCGGATGCAATGGGATTATTTGAGGTCACAGGCAGGTCATTGGAACTTTTATGGGTTCCATGGAACATTTGGACCAAAATGGGTGATTCTATGGCCAATCGGATGCAATGGGATTATCTGAGGTCATAGGCGGGTCATTGGAACTTTTACGGGTTCCATGGAACATTTGGACCAAAATGGGTGATTCTATGGCCAATCGGATGCAATGGGATTATCTGAGGTCACAGGAAGGTCATTGGAACTTTTATGGGTTCCATGGAACATTTGGACCAAAATGGGTGATTCTATGGCCAATCGAATGCAATGGGATTATCTGAGGTCATAGGCGGGTCATTGGAACTTTTATGGGTTCCATGGAACATTTGGACTAAAATGGGTGATTCTATGGCCAATCGGATGCAATGGGATTATCTGAGGTCACAGGAAGGTCATTGGAACTTTTATGGGTTCCATGGAACATTTGGACCAAAATGGGTGATTCTATGGCCAATCGGATGCAATGGGATTATCTAAGGTCACAGGAAGGTCATTGGAACTTTTATGGGTTCCATGGAACATTTGGACCAAAATGGGTGATTCTATGGCCAATCGGATGCAATGGGATTACCTGAGGTCACAGGCGGGTCATTGGAACTTTTATGGGTTCCATGGAACATTTGGACCAAAATGGGTGATTCTATGGCCAATCGGATGCAATGGGATTATCTGAGGTCACAGGCGGGTCATTGGAACTTTTATGGGTTCCATAGAATATTTGGAACAAAATGGGTGATTCAATGGCCAATCGGATGCAATGGGATTATCTGAGGTCACAGGAAGGTCATTGGAACTTTTATGGGTTCCATGGAACATTTGGACCAAAATGGGTGATTCTATGGCCAATCGGATGCAATGGGATTACCTGAGGGCACAGGCGGGTCATTGGAACTTTTATGGGTTCCATGGAACATTTGGACCAAAATGGGTGATTCTATGGCCAATCGGATGCATTGGGATTATCTGAGGTCACAGGCGGGTCATTGGAACTTTTACGGGTTCCATGGAACATTTGGACCAAAATGGGTGATTCTATGGCCAATCGGATGCAATGGGATTATCTGAGGTCACAGGAAGGTCATTGGAACTTTTATGGGTTCCATGGAACATTTGGACCAAAATGGGTGATTCTATGGCCAATCGGATGCAATGGGATTACCTGAGGGCACAGGCGGGTCATTGGAACTTTTATGGGTTCCATAGAATATTTGGAACAAAATGGGTGATTCTATGGCCAATCGGATGCAATGGGATTATCTGAGGTCACAGGAAGGTCATTGGAACTTTTATGGGTTCCATGGAACATTTGGACCAAAATGGGTGATTCTATGGCCAATCGGATGCAATGGGATTACCTGAGGGCACAGGCGGGTCATTGGAACTTTTATGGGTTCCATGGAACATTTGGACCAAAATGGGTGATTCTATGGCCAATCGGATGCATTGGGATTATCTGAGGTCACAGGCGGGTCATTGGAACTTTTACGGGTTCCATGGAACATTTGGACCAAAATGGGTGATTCTATGGCCAATCGGATGCAATGGGATTATCTGAGGTCACAGGCGGGTCATTGGAACTTTTATGGGTTCCATGGAACATTTGGAACAAAAAAGATGATTCTATGGCCAATCGGATGCAATGGGATTATCTGAGGTCATAGGCGGGTCATTGGAACTTTTATGGGTTAAATGGAACATTTAGACCAAAATGGATGATTCCATGGCCAATCGGGTGCAATGGGATTACCTGAGGTCTCAGGCGGGTCATTGGAACTTTTATGGGTTCCATGGAACATTTGGACCAAAATGGATGATTCTATGACCAATCGGATGCAATGGGATTATTTGAGGTCACAGGCAGGTCATTGGAACTTTTATGGGTTCCATGGAACATTTGGACCAAAATGGGTGATTCTATGGCCAATCGGATGCAATGGGATTATCTGAGGTCACAGGCGGGTCATTGGAACTTTTATGGGTTCCTTGGAACATTTGGACTAAAATGGGTGATTCGATGGCCAATCGGATGCAATGGGATTATCTGAGGTCATAGGAAGGTTATTGGAACTTTTATAGGTCACAGGCGGTTCATTGGAACTTTTATGGGTTCCATGGAACATTTCGAACAAAATTGATGATTCTATAGCTAATCGTATGCAATGGGATTGTCTGAGGTCATTGTCACTTTTATGAGTTATACGAAGTATTTAGACATAAATGGATGATTCTGTGGTCAAGCGGATGTAACTTAACTACGTGAGGTCTTAAAATTTTTGAGTCATAAGCATAATATAGATTTAGTTTTGGAAGAACACTGGGACTTCTAGATTTGGTTCAATCCTCACGATTTGTAAAAAATTTTACTTCAGACTTTCACGTTTCGAGTTTAAGTTATTTCAATTTTATTTCCTCAGTTTTTGGTAACGACATTTCATATTGGTAATGAAATTTATTATTTTAACTGTTTATACATGATGAGCTTATATATTTCCCAACTTTGCCTATTGTACATGGTTCTATTTAATTCCAAGACAATCGATGAGAAGTAAACTCCAATCGCGCGTCGGAGCTGACACGCACTCTTTTTTTTTAATTCCCTTTTGAACTTTGCGAAATTATTTTTCTATGCAAAAATTATAATTTTTTACAAAAAGTCACTTTATTAAACCTGGATAACTTTCTTGTTTATGAAAAGGTGCAGTTAATATTTTGGAAATAAAAAAATAGTACTTCAAATCAAATTACGAAAAAGTTTTGCTAAAATCAAGTTTTGTTTGTTATTCAATTTTGAAATTTGATAAATTTTTAATATTTTTCTATGCAAAATTTACATTTTTTCGTAAAAAATCACTTTTTAAATTTTCAAATCTGTCTTGTTTATAAAAAAGTGCAAATAATATTTTGAAAATCAAAAAAAAATACTTCAAATAAAATTACAAAAAATTTTTGCTAAAATCCAATAAAATCCTTCTTTTTTTTATACCCCCACGCGTACTGCGTAAGGGGTATATTGATTTTGTCACGACGTGTGTAACACCCAAAAGGAGGCGTGGTAGGTATGGAAAAGTATATATATTCTTGATCAGCATCACCACCTGAGTTGATTTAGCCATGTCCGTCTGTCTGTCCGTCTGTCCGTCTGTCTGTCGACACGATTGCAGCCGTAATTTTGAAGATATCGTAATTAAATTCGATATTTAAGCTTTTTTTTAAAAAACTAAGGTCAAGTTCGAGAATGGGCTAAATCGGATGAAAACCACGCCTACCTCCCATACAACCCCAAAATTGAAAACTCTGCAAAGAAGTTAATATTAAAGCTACAATACTGAAATTTGGTATATGTATATTCTATGTCATAACTAAGATGTCATAGAAAAATGGGCGTTATCCACACACTAACACGTCCACCTCCCATACAACCCCAAAATAGAAATATCTATAAAGAGGCTAATATTAAAGTTACAAGACGGAAACTCGGTATTTGTGTTTTCAATGTCAAAAATGAGGTGTGTTAGAAAAATGGGCGTTATCCACCCACTAACACGCCCACCTCCCATACAACCCCAAAATTGAACAATCTATAAAAGGCTAATATTAAAGTTACAAGACGGAAACTCGGTATTTGTGTTTTCAATGTCAAAAATGAGGTGTGTTAGAAAAATGGGCGTTATCCACCCACTAACACGCCCACCTCCAATACAACCCCAAAATTGAACAATCTATAAAGAGGCTAATATTAAAGTTACAAGATGGAAACTCGGTATTTGTGTATTTAATGTCAAAACTAAGGTGTGTTATAAAAATGGGAGTCATCCACCAATTAACACGCCCACCTCCCATACAACCCCAAAATTGAAAAATCTATAAATCTATAATTCTATGTCGAAACTGAGGTATGCTAGAAAAATGGGCGTCATACACAATCTAACACGCCCACCTCCCATACAACCCCAAAATTTAAAACTTTATAAAAAGGCCAAAAAGCTATCCAATTTAAGATTCTTCCAACCTTAAGAATCGGCCGTGGGGGTATTTTTACTTCGGCCAAGTCGAAGATATAGCTTACTAGTTTTGTTATAGCTTAATAACAAAACAACAACTTTTTTCCTCTTTTTGTACCATTTCGATGCATTGTGCTGTTTTAAAAACTAGATTTTCTTATTTTAAGAGCTGCAAAATTTGAAATAATCTCATGGATAAAATAGCAAGATCGGAAACTCTCACCTCTCCCTTGGAAGACCTTAAATAAGTTTGAATTAATTTAAGCCTCATTGTTTGGACTCGCAAGCAGTATTTTAAATTTTAAAACAGCATTTAATAAATGAGACACACATTTTTTAACGTTAAGTATTTTTAAAATTTTTCTGATTGTTTGAGAAATAAAAAAAATATCGAAATGGTGGTACCCGGGGCGGACCGCTCCCTCCGCCCCCCTCTAGGAACGCCTCAGGCCTGCGGCATAGAGCCTACAACGGGGAGCAACAACAACTAGACAGTAAGTAATGACGAATGCAATTTTGAAAAAAAAAAACGGTTCCTCTGTATTCAGGTATTAATGTTGCTGATACTTAAACATGGTCAAGTGCAGCTGCTGTCTATCTAACTAAGCTACAAAACATACAGACACAATTGCACTACGTTACGCTGCTCATGTCGCGCATCACGTGCGCTCATTGAATGACGTTATTGTCGTCATATTCACGCAATTCGAGAAACGTTGGAATCCCGCCTGATAAAAAAAAATTGCTGCCGCGATATGAATCATTGAATCATACACACCTCTCATGTATAGTAAAAGCAGTGCCGCACTTGAGTTTTTGACGCCCCAAGCAGAAATGAAGCTAAAACAATTATACGAAGAAATTTTGCTTAAATTATAAAATTATAAGGTGCGCCATCTTTTATACCAGTAACTTTCTGATAACTTTCAAAACAAAATTTTCATATATGAGGTATTTTTTTAGGCGTTCTTTTCAATAACTTACTTTTTGGAACCTTCATAATATTCTTATTTTTTAAAATTGCTCGATTTATTTTAGAGGTCAAAAGTCAATACTTCAACTACAATCACTCAAAGTTTAATCAAAATCCAAAAATCCTTTATTTTTAATTCTTATTCGTACTTTGTGAAATATCCAATATTTTTTCTTTTTAATGGCAAAACCAGCAAAAGCAGCAGCTTTTGTGACATACATCAGTGAAATAAGCGCTGTATCACCTCCATATCAAATCGTTGTGAAGTCGTTGCTGTTATTTTCATGAACTTTAAGAGAATAATTTAACAAAACAAAACAAAATTCACAAATAAATGCATTTGTCGACACGTGAGGTGCGCTGCATGTGGTTGTTGACCTTTTCAATGTTCATACATTTCAATAAAATATAAGAAATATTCATCATATAAGCAACACATGCTGATGTTTGTTTTAAAACAAAAGGGAAGTTAACAAAAATTTTCGACACGTTTCTCAACAAAGAGAAACAATGGTACCGTACAAGTGTGTTGATTGCATTGAAGAAAACTGTTTTTGATACAGATCTAAAAAGAGCTGAGTATGCAATAATGCAACTATTTAACCCATATGAACCTTTTGTTCAAAATTAATAGAAAAGTTACTACGACGTTCAAGATGCTGTCG
Organism: Tetanocera ferruginea; assembly: GCA_958299015.1. Lineage (NCBI taxonomy): Eukaryota > Metazoa > Arthropoda > Insecta > Diptera > Sciomyzidae > Tetanocera > Tetanocera ferruginea. Next base: position 106,110,494 of record OY282644.1, read on the forward strand.
TTCTACAAGCGACAACATCAACACTCTTCAAATGCATGTCATTTTTGACGAGTGGTAATCTTAATATAAACACACCATAAATGTTAAATTGACCTATCTATGAAAAGTGACGTTTCTGTATTCTTAATTAACCCTTAGCAGCAATACGGGGTAACAAGTAACCCCAGGCTCAGAAAAAGTTTAATTAGTGGTGAAAACCTTTGAACTTGATATTAATTTTTTTGATTGCCATCTATAAATTGACCGATAAAAATCATTAGAAATGTTGACGAACTCTTCAACAAGCATGAAACAATCGGTAAGAAGTCTTAAAACACACATATATCATATGACATATGGGTATCTCCCAAAAAAGGTCCACTAAAAGTGAAGAAAAACATTAAAATAAAGCACTCTAACTGCTTTTAACATTTTTTTTTTTCTATTTTGATTAGTATTACTGCTATGTAACTTGAATTTAACTTATTATTATATATTTTTAATAAAATTTATAATGAACATCTTTACTGTATTTTACTACTGATGGAAAAATTTGTTGCGTCCATGATGTCTCGTCCGTATTAGTGCTATATCTATTTAAAAAAAGGTAAGAGATAAATCTAATATTTCATAAGTCTACGAAGAATAGTTATCCTTTGACCTTCATTGACATGTATATTATATATAAAAAAAGTTCTCAAAATTATCTAAATTTTGCAATTTCAATACGAGCTTAAAAAAACTTTTGTTATTTGTCGCGTCCGTTCTATTGAATGATTGCTTATTACTTTGTACTAATTTGTACTAAATCTCGCCAATATTTTTATAAAATGTAGCACTCTTTCATCGCGTTAGAACACTTAAAATACATATCGGCTCATTTTGTTTCTTTCTTGTTTTTCGAGTAATTAAAACCGTGCTAATGTCGCGTCCGTGCCACTGGGAGATGCCCATATGCTTACAACTAAGTTTTTAAAGCATGGGTTAATGAGTTACCCCGTGTGACCGCTATGTTCCCTGGCTAAGGTTAGGGAATAAACAACTTTTGGTGTGGTTATAAAAATGGATAAAGAAGAATTTCATGCCTTCACTAAGCATTACATTTAGCTTAACAAAAGTGCGAAAGAAACAAACAAAAAGCTTGATTAATATGAAAGTGAATCTCCTTCGTCATATTCAACTGTAAAATATTGGATTGCAGGAGGAGCACCAAAAATAGTGACCAAGTGACCAAAAAACAGTGAAAAGTCCACGTCTTCGTATTGAACAATCCGAAAGCAAGAGTGGGTGAGATAGCTTTCGTATAGAAAAAATCCCCGAAAGTTTAATTGCGTGAGATAACTACAGCCGTAGTCATAGCCGATATACATTAACTGCAACATGCGTCCACTGACAAAACGAAAACTAGTCGTCAGAGAGAATTTTCGCACAAGACTCACACAACGGAAAACGCACAGCTAGCTTGAATATAATTAACACATAAACGTAAACAAACTTCAGACTTCTCTTTTGTCGTCTGTCAAATTGGAAATAGATTGAAGTCTGCGGTTGCAACAATTGTGGTCGCATCCTCTCTTTGTCGTGCTGCATCCAAAAATTATATTTACATAAAAAAAAACATGCGTTCTATTTTTTAACGTCTGTCGTTTGTTGCATGTTTCAGTTAATGTGTATCAGCTATCATATAAAGTGGGTCCATGGTTTAAATTTAACAGGAACATTTGGGAATGAGAAAGCTGACTACAAGATGGGTGCCGCGATCGTTAACAATCAATCAAAAGCATGAAAGTGTTCGCACTTCACAGAAATGTTTAGACATGTTAAACAAAATCCGATTGATTTTTTGGGCAAAAAAGTGACCATGGATGAAACATGGAATCACCACTACACAAGAAAAAAGAAAAAAAATCATCTTTATGCAAGACAATGCTGTAGCTTACAAATCAATCGAAACCAGGGCAAAATTGAACGAGTTACGCTTCGAACTGCTTTCTCACACCCCCTCATATTCTTCATATTTGGCCCCCAATGATTAATATCTGTTTCCAATCATAAAAAGGTTGCTCCAGGGAAAGAGATTTGCAACGAATAAACAGGTCGAAATAGAATCTGAAAAGTATTTCGGATTTATTGAGAAATCTAACTGTTCAAAGAGCATCGCAATGTTAGAAAATAGTTTATGCGGACGAATAAACAATAATTTTGGCAAAAGTCGTGTGTTTTCTTTGTTAGGCCGGCTGACGGCATCCGGCACCATCTTGAATGCCCTAGTACACATATGTAAATTGGAAAGGGTAGATCTTAAAAAAAAATTTATTAAAAGTTCATCCTTTATTTTAATGATGACTTTTAGAAACAATGAGATACCTCCAAAAATGAAAAATTTGTTTGTTAATCTGCGGAAAAACTATAAAAATGGTCTTAATTCCATAGCTTTTACATTTTATATCCGATGTTGGGAAATAATGTACAATAAAAAATGGCTGACTTTTACTACAGTTTAGTATTTTTGGCTAATAACTAATAACTAAAAAATTGTAAATAAGTTTAATTTTATGACAATAAAACACGTGATCAGTGGTGGGGGGTGAAGTGGATAAATCAAGGTTACAGAGTTTACCAATCGAATATAACTACGGAAGTGCAAAAGGTCTCAAAGAAAAATTTAGTTCTAATACCGACATAAGTTATAAAAAAATACCATGTTGAGTGATTTTCCGGAGGTACAAAAAAATTTGTTGCTTTGCTCGAATTCCTCTTTAAAAAAATAGTCCACTTTTCAAACTTTTTTCGACCCACCGTAATATCTTTATTAGAGTGGGAAAAAGACTCCATATTTTCCAGGGTTTTCTTCTGGGGGTTTGCGTAAAAACTTTTTCCCATGAAGAGTTTAATTCATAAATATATTGAAGTAACGCTATTAAATGTAAAAATAAAATAGACAAGTCGACAAATTTTCATTCTTATTTTCAGCTTTCGAATTTGAATGCTGATCTTGGTATATTTTGGTTCGTAAATTATGAATATTTTTTTTTTTTTTTTATTCATTAGTCTATAATGCGACCATTCAGTGGGATTTTTGTTTAATAAGAAACGATTTAAACAAAATATGATATAAAAACTGGGAAGACCTTGATAATTTTTGAAAAAAAATCGATGCTAAATGCTTTAAAACCTGACGTGATGGAATTTTTTCAATATTTTTTCTCGTAATCAGCGCCCCATAATCTATCGTCATCAATCATCAAAAATAAAAGAACAAAACCATTGCAGATCTGTGATATTGAATTTTTAAGCCAAATATTTAAGTATTTCTATATTTAGTAGCAGTGCCGGCCGTGACTCTATGTGCTTAAGTGCATTTGTGCCAAAGAATTGGTGCAGCCCGTGTTCAATTCTACTATCTAACAAAAAGTTTTTGGAGTTTACTCCTTTAGAATCGATTTGCATATAAAGAAATTATATTAGGGGGTAAAGTCAAATTTTCAACTATTTTTCGTTACGTTTGAATTTTCAACTATTTTTTGCGTTATGGTTAAATTTTCAACTATTTTTCGTTACGTTTGAATTTTCAACTATTTTTTGCGTTATGCTTGGCCAATCGAATGCAATGGAATTATCAAGGTCATAGGCAGATCATTGGCACTTTAATGGATTCCATGGAGAATTTGGACAAAAGTGGATGATTCTATGGCCATTCGGATGCAATGGGATTATCAAGGTCACAGGCGGGTCATTAGCACTTTAATGGATTCCATGGAACATTTGGACCAAAATGGGTGATTCTATGGCCAATCGGATGCAATGGGATTATCTGAGGTCATAGGCGGGTCATTGGAACTTTTATGGGTTCCATGGAACATTTGGACCAAAATGGGTGATTCTATGGCCAATCGGATGCAATGGGATTATCTGAGGTCATAGGCGGGTCATTGGAACTTTAATGGGTTCCATGGAACATTTGGACCAAAATGGGTGATTCTATGGCCAATCGGATGCAATGGGATTATCTGAGGTCAAAGGCGGGTCATTGGAACTTTTATGGGTTCCATGGAACATTTGGACCAAAATGGGTGATTCTATGGCCAATCGGATGCAATGGAATTATCTGAGGTCATAGGCGGGTCATTGGAACTTTTATGGGTTCCATGGAACATTTGGACCAAAATGGGTGATTCTATGGCCAATCGGATGCAATGGGATTATCTGAGGTCATAGGCGGGTCATTGGAACTTTTACGGGTTCCATGGAACATTTGGACCAAAATGGGTGATTCTATGGCCAATCGGATGCAATGGGATTATCTGAGGTCACAGGAAGGTCATTGGAACTTTTATGGGTTCCATGGAACATTTGGACCAAAATGGGTGATTCTATGGCCAAACGGATGCAATGGGATTATCTGAGGTCATAGGCGGGTCATTGGAACTTTTATGGGTTCCATGGAACATTTGGACCAAAATGGGTGATTCTATGGCCAATCGGATGCAATGGGATTATCTGAGGTCATAGGCGGGTCATTGGAACTTTTATGGGTTCCATGGAACATTTGGACCAAAATGGGTGATTCTATGGCCAATCGGATGCAATGGGATTATCTGAGGTCATAGGCGGGTCATTGGAACTTTTATGGGTTCCATGGAACATTTGGACCAAAATGGGTGATTCTATGGCCAATCGGATGCAATGGGATTATCTGAGGTCACAGGAAGGTCATTGGAACTTTTATGGGTTCCATGGAACATTTGGACCAAAATGGGTGATTCTATGGCCAATCGGATGCAATGGGATTATCTGAGGTCACAGGCGGGTCATTGGAACTTTTATGGGTTCCATGGAACATTTGGACTAAAATGGGTGATTCGATGGCCAATCGGATTTAATGGGATTATCTGAGGTCACAGGGGGGTCATTGGAACTTTTATGGGTTCCATAGAATATTTGGAACAAAATGGGTGATTCAATGGCCAATCGGATGCAATGGGATTATCTGAGGTCACAGGAAAGTCATTGGAACTTTTATGGGTTCCATGGAACATTTGGACCAAAATGGATGATTCTATGACCAATCGGATGCAATGGGATTATTTGAGGTCACAGGCAGGTCATTGGAACTTTTATGGGTTCCATGGAACATTTGGACCAAAATGGGTGATTCTATGGCCAATCGGATGCAATGGGATTATCTGAGGTCATAGGCGGGTCATTGGAACTTTTACGGGTTCCATGGAACATTTGGACCAAAATGGGTGATTCTATGGCCAATCGGATGCAATGGGATTATCTGAGGTCACAGGAAGGTCATTGGAACTTTTATGGGTTCCATGGAACATTTGGACCAAAATGGGTGATTCTATGGCCAATCGAATGCAATGGGATTATCTGAGGTCATAGGCGGGTCATTGGAACTTTTATGGGTTCCATGGAACATTTGGACTAAAATGGGTGATTCTATGGCCAATCGGATGCAATGGGATTATCTGAGGTCACAGGAAGGTCATTGGAACTTTTATGGGTTCCATGGAACATTTGGACCAAAATGGGTGATTCTATGGCCAATCGGATGCAATGGGATTACCTGAGGGCACAGGCGGGTCATTGGAACTTTTATGGGTTCCATGGAACATTTGGACCAAAATGGGTGATTCTATGGCCAATCGGATGCATTGGGATTATCTGAGGTCACAGGCGGGTCATTGGAACTTTTACGGGTTCCATGGAACATTTGGACCAAAATGGGTGATTCTATGGCCAATCGGATGCAATGGGATTATCTGAGGTCACAGGCGGGTCATTGGAACTTTTATGGGTTCCATGGAACATTTGGAACAAAAAAGATGATTCTATGGCCAATCGGATGCAATGGGATTATCTGAGGTCATAGGCGGGTCATTGGAACTTTTATGGGTTAAATGGAACATTTAGACCAAAATGGATGATTCCATGGCCAATCGGGTGCAATGGGATTACCTGAGGTCTCAGGCGGGTCATTGGAACTTTTATGGGTTCCATGGAACATTTGGACCAAAATGGATGATTCTATGACCAATCGGATGCAATGGGATTATTTGAGGTCACAGGCAGGTCATTGGAACTTTTATGGGTTCCATGGAACATTTGGACCAAAATGGGTGATTCTATGGCCAATCGGATGCAATGGGATTATCTGAGGTCACAGGCGGGTCATTGGAACTTTTATGGGTTCCTTGGAACATTTGGACTAAAATGGGTGATTCGATGGCCAATCGGATGCAATGGGATTATCTGAGGTCATAGGAAGGTTATTGGAACTTTTATAGGTCACAGGCGGTTCATTGGAACTTTTATGGGTTCCATGGAACATTTCGAACAAAATTGATGATTCTATAGCTAATCGTATGCAATGGGATTGTCTGAGGTCATTGTCACTTTTATGAGTTATACGAAGTATTTAGACATAAATGGATGATTCTGTGGTCAAGCGGATGTAACTTAACTACGTGAGGTCTTAAAATTTTTGAGTCATAAGCATAATATAGATTTAGTTTTGGAAGAACACTGGGACTTCTAGATTTGGTTCAATCCTCACGATTTGTAAAAAATTTTACTTCAGACTTTCACGTTTCGAGTTTAAGTTATTTCAATTTTATTTCCTCAGTTTTTGGTAACGACATTTCATATTGGTAATGAAATTTATTATTTTAACTGTTTATACATGATGAGCTTATATATTTCCCAACTTTGCCTATTGTACATGGTTCTATTTAATTCCAAGACAATCGATGAGAAGTAAACTCCAATCGCGCGTCGGAGCTGACACGCACTCTTTTTTTTTCTATAGAAATACATGTTTCTGAACTACCATCACAACCCTGCTCACAATGGCAAACTTCAGAGAGTAAACAATGTCATAAACAACTTTTAAAAGAATTTATCATGCTACCCAATAAATGCTCAATGATCGTCTGTGGGTTAATATCCCTTTTAGCAGAGAAATAAAAAGCAAAACTTAGATATATTTTAAAATTAAAATTAAATTTATTTCGCAGCGGGTTAAAAAGCTATCTTTTATTGTTGCTTGCAGAAAAATGTCCAGCTTGAAGGAAACACTTATAGCACCGCTCAGTGAAGTTTCCAAATCATTTGGCGATAAAGTCACCATTGTTGGCGCTGGTAATGTGGGCATGGCCTGTGCCATCTCTATGCTTGCCCAAAATATATCTGCTGACGTCTGTCTAATCGATGTGAATGAAAAGCGACTTCAGGGAGAACTGATGGACTTGCAACATGGATCACGTTTTTTGAATAATCCTAAAATTACCGGCAGCACTGATTATGCTGCATCGGCTGGCTCACAGGTCTGTGTTATAACAGCTGGTGCACGCCAAAACGAGGGTGAAACGAGACTAGCATTAATGGAACGTAATGTGGATATCATTAAAGATATTGTGCCAAAATGTGTTAAACATTCGCCCGAATCTATACTGTTGATGGTCTCGAATCCAGTTGATGTTATGACCTATCTTGCCTGGCAGTTATCCGGCTTTCCCAAGAATCGTGTCATAGGCAGCGGTACAAATTTAGATTCATCAAGGTTTCGTTTTTTCATAGGAGAACTTTTGGGTGTGGCACCATCGTCATGTCATGGGTGGATTATTGGTGAGCACGGTGATAGCTCTGTGCCCGTTTGGTCGGGTGTCAATGTGGCTGGCGTGCGTTTACGTGACTTGAACTCTACAATTGGTGATGAAGAAGATGCAGAGAACTGGCATGAAATGCATAGAGAAGTCGTTACTGCTGCCTATAAAGTCATTAAGAAAAAAGGTTACACCTCTTGGGCAATCAGCATGAGCGTTGCTGCTATAGTTTCATCTTTGCTGAGAAATACCAATGAAGTAATGCCCGTGTCTACCTCTGTACTTGTGAGTATTATTGAGAGCATTGAATAATATTTTAGAGGCAAATTGTTTTGTCTACCACATTCTACAGGGCCAACATTGTATTGAGGAGGAAGTTTTCTTGTCTCTGCCTTGCGTTCTCAACGCAAACGGTATTACATCAATTGTACAGCAGAATTTGGAACCGGATGAGTTGGAACTGTTCCAGAAGTCCGCCGAACAGGTGCTGAAAGCACAATGCGATGTTAAGATTTAAGAATGAGCAAATTTTTGGAGTATGTAAATAAAATAAAAGTAAGCATAGATATATATATGCAAAAAGATATTTTGATGGAATAAAAAAACAGATGACAAATTGAATTCGATTTTCCATCATATTTATAAATATACCACATTCGAAAAATTTCTAGCAACATTGTTTTTAGAAAAACACGTTACTTGAAAATATTTTTGCTTATAGCTTTAGATTTAAAAATGATAGCGCATTAAACCATAGCCTATGTTAATCAAGGAATATGAAAATGCCTTACAGTAAAGTTTTATCCAAATCTGTCCAATCGTTTTCGAGTTAACCTCGAACATATACAGAAACTTTTACTCTTTTATATATATAAGTCTCGAGTATAGATAAAGATAAAATTGTTAGAACTGATTTAAAACGTTCTTCTAATGTTGAAACTTTTTTGTTACTTGCAGGGAAATGTCCAGCATGAAGGATTGCCTATTGACGCCAATCGCTGAAGTGCCCAGCACATCGGGCAATAAGGTCACCATCGTTGGCTCCGGTCAAGTGGGCATGGCTTGTGCTATGTGCATCCTATCTAAACAAATCTCTTCTGACATTTGTCTGCTGGATATGAATGAAGATCGTATACAGGGTGAAATGATGGACCTGCAGCATGGAGCTCGTTTTATGAACAATCCCAAAATAACCGCCAGCACAGATTACGCTGCATCTGCTTGTTCTCGGGTTTGTGTCATAGCAGCTGGTGCGCGTCATGCGCAAGGCGAAACGAGACTGGCGTTGGTTCAAAAAAATACAGATATTATGAAGGCAATAATACCAAAATTGATAGAACATTCACCTGACACTATTTTGTTGATAGTCGCCAATCCAGTTGATATAACTACCTATACTGCCTGGAAGATATCCGGCTTTCCCAAGAATCGGGTTTTTGGCAGCGGTACAAATTTGGATTCAGCACGTTTTCGTTTCTTCATAGGGCAACTTTTGGGAGTTGCGCCAACATCCGTTCACGGCTGGGTTATTGGTGAGCATGGTGATAGCAGTGTGGCCGTATGGTCGAGTGTTAATGTTGCAGGTGTGCGCCTACGTGAGTTGAATCCTAAAATTGGCATTGAAAAGGATCCAGAGAAATGGGATGAAATTCCAAAAAAGGTCATCACTGCTGGCTATGAAGTAATGCAGAAAAAGGGTTATACCAATTGGGCAATCGGCTTAAGTGTTGCTGCCATAGTTTCATCTCTGTTGCGAAATACCAACGAAGTGATGGCCGTTTCCACCTATGTACTTGTGAGTTCTATGTTCTATGTTCCATGTTTTGTTTTACTAAAAACTAATTGTTTTACACAATTTGCAGGGTCAACATTGTATCGATAAGGAGGTCTTTATGTCGCTGCCATGTGTTCTGAATGGCGAAGGTGTTTCTTCAATTGTACAACAGCGTTTGGAACCTGGTGAAATTGAACTTTTGCAAAAATCTGCTGATGTTTTATACAAAGCACAAGCTATAGTTAAATTTTAAATTCAGTAAAATGTGAAGTCAATTTTAAACAAAATTCGAAATTATATCCGTCCAAAAGTTAAAGTTCAGATTTTCAAAATCAAATCAAAAAATAATTTTTTGGGATTTTTCTTAGAATTGATGTGTTTGTTGTAGGCACGTGAAAAGACCAATATTTTTATTTCATATTTTATACAAATAGTTAAATATAGATTTTATCATGATTTTACAATAAATTCATCAATAATATTTTTACTTTTAAATAACGAAATTATAAATAAAGTTATACTCAAAGCTTTGGAACTACTAGATTATAAAAAATTTGTGTTCAATCTTTTGGACTTTCATGTAAAAACGATTAACGGCATTTGACAGTACTTTGGGGTATCGTATGTCAGGCGCGGATACAAGGGGGGGGTAAAGGGGGTAATTACCCCCCCCCAAGAACTTTCAAATACTTCTTTTTTAATACTTTATTTGGAGAAAATAATTATTCCCACAGCTTAAGGGTACTTTTATGTATACATAAGCGATTCTGAAGGCGTGTTTTGAAAGAATACTAAAAAAAAATGGTCAGAGACATTGTTTAACTCTAGTTTTTTTATTGATTTCAACAATTATTAAAGTATATAAAAAAAATTTTTTTATTTTTGTTTTGTGGCGTCATTTGCGCGTAGATGACGTTTTTATGAAGCGATGCGAGAAGAGTATGACCATTTTGCTTGTAACCTTTGCTTGTATGACAAACCAAAATATAATTATATGTAAAGCAAATACTTACGTCAAGGTAGTAACTTCGCTTTTTTTTAAAATGAGCTGGAAAATAAAGTAACAGATCGTTATGTTCTCAAATTTACAGCAATTTTTTCAACAAACAACTTTAAAGACGCGTTATTACTTACAAATAAAAAACTTGAAGTCACTACCTCAGCGTAAGTGTTTGCTTTATAATAATTATATTTTTGCAAAATAGTAACGATTAGTTTAAAAATGCCATTTATATGAAATCATTGAACAAGCAACATTGATTTTGATTTTTTATGAGCGCAATTAAGATTTGGCTATGTAGACCAAAGTTGCCACTTAAAATATATTATTCTTCTAAATTTTTACTGAAAACCTGCCAAACTTTTTTGCAACCTATGTGCCAACGAATTTTACCATAAAAAACAATACGTGCTTGTACTTTCAGTTTTCACTTTACAAATTTTCAAAAAAAATTTCAAACAATGTAAAATCCAATAGTTTTTTTTACTTCAATTATTTCATCATCAGTTAAATTATTTCTTAGAAATATTTCAGCTATATTCAGTACTTATGAAAATATTATATACATCTGTAATACTTTTTGACATATATGATATAAAGGGTGTTTTTTTATGAGGTTTTTTTTCAATATGGATGACTCTATTGTCTGACAGTTGTTTTGACAGTTTGACAGTTAAATACGTCTCTACTCAGTATTGTTTGGCAAATCATCATGAATAGGTTAACTCCAGAACAACGCTTCCAAATCGTGGAAATTTATTTTCAAAAACAGTGTTCAATTAAAAATGTTTATAGAGCACTTCGCGAATTTTATGGTGAACATAATCGTACGTCTGAGACCACCATAAAGAACGTAATTACCAAATTTCGGTCTACATTCACTCTTTTGGATTCCAAGCCACCGAGAAGAATGAGAAGAGTGCGTACAGAAGAAAATATTGCTGTCGTTGAGGCCAGTGTCGAAGAAAACGTTAATTTATCGATTTGTCTCTGAAAATGAGGAAGGACGACGCGTAACCGTGGATAGAAATCGATACAGAACCATTATCAATGAATTTTTGTTGCTAAATCTTCAAGATATGGATGTTGAAATACGCCCTCAAAGACTTTTGGGTCGCAAAGTGGACCTCCAGAATGCCCTTTGTGCAAAATATTCGTGGTGGCCATATGCCCGAAATTATATTTAAATGTTAAATGCCAAGAAATGATCTACCAAATAAAATTTTTTTGGCTATTTCATAATTTGGCATGTGTTTTATTTAAATTTTAAATCAGCAAGCTCTTAAAAAAACACCGTTTATAACAGGGTTTTTTTGAAGTGAATTAATGTTAGGTTAAAGTTGCTAAAATTGTATCAACTGCGCAAATAATTTGTTGCATACAATTATTTTTGTTTGAGTTAATTCTAAATTGTTTGGAATTCTGAAATTTTTCAAGCCTACTTTAACTTCATTTGTATATAAATAGGCGTAGGGAAAACGGTAAAGAACCATTTTCTCCCGTGTTTTTCAACCGATTTTGATAATTCTGCTTTAAATGAATTAGAGTGCGGAGAAGGAGTGCACCGACTATTTTATACAACTATAAATAAACAAACAAAAATTGGTCGATTTGCGACCCCAGGGCGGTACTAGTAATTCTAATTACAACAAACCAACCAAATTACCACAACCGACTTTCATGAAATAAAACTGCCACTTTTAATCCACTTTTAGTAAGGAACTAATTCAAATTCAATTATTTCATGAACTTAAAATTTGGCAGTTTAAATAAGAGAGCGAAACTAATGTTAATGATATTAACGCCGTTTTTACTCTTTGTAATAATGACATTTTTCCACTAATTTCTATAACGTTTGCTATCTTTGCCACGCTTCCTATCAGTGTAGAAACAGCTGAGCGAAGTTTTTCTACACTGCGACGATTAAAAATAGGTTCCATTCGAATTGAGAACGATTGAATGGACTCGCATTATTGCATATTCTTAGAGAATTTTAAATAAATATTAACGAAATTATTGATAATTTTGCGATGATTTTGTCAGTAACAAAATTAAGATTTATGAAAGGTGCAGAGATCTCGATAAACAATCCCGAATGAATTTTGGCTGCTGATATCAAATATGTACTCCATTTTTCTCCATCAGTTCGAGTTTTTGAGTTTTAGGCAAAAACATGATAATCAGTTTTTTTTCTGATAATATTGCTATATCTATTATATTGATCTACCGATTTGTTTTACTATGACTGATTTCAATGAAGAAATACTAGACCTTTCAATTTTTGCACATTCAATAACAATATATTCGACAGTTACGAAGATATCGACGTTCAAAGACGAACAAATTTCACAATTTTACGTGGGCTGCTCTGGTTAGATTTAGAGTTTTTATTTACTTTTCGCTGAGATATTATTCCAGAAAAAGGGAGTAATAAATTAATACGGAAATGTACGTGTATGTATCTGGGAAAAATGCTTCTTAAACAATTCAATAATTTCAATTCAAAAAAGTACAATTTATCAATTTGAAAAAAGGCAAAATTTTCTCAAATCGAAAATGTGTCTTTGATAATTTACCCCCCCCAAGATTTTTTCCAGATCCGCCCCTGTCGTATGTACTTATATACTAAGAACAAAAAAAAATTACGGTCCTACATAAACTCAAATATAAGCAAAAGCAGTATGTTTTACACATTTCTATAAGTATATCTCCAAAATCTGACGTAATAGAACAATGCTGTGACCAGATCGTATTCAGCCCATAAAAAACTTTCAAAAAAGTTATTCTATTTTATTATTCTATTTAAGGTACTATCACAGTGTGTAAAAAATGAAAAATAATTTTTTGTTTTTTTTTAGAATCTGGTTCCTTAAGGCCTTAAAAATGCGTATATGAAATTTTAGAAAAAAAAAATCGCATAAAACAAAAGATATAACATACATTATATTCGTATGTCGCCCATTTCTTCATATATAATCGTTCATAGAAGAAAATTTAATCGAGTTTTTCTCGAATCAAGTTTTTTCGAATTGGTTTCTAAGATATCTCGAGTTCTGCTTGATGGATTTCGATGAATCTTGTTTCATTGTAATCTTCATAGACTCTGTTAAGCACTCTACCTATAAAAAGCCGAGAAACTTTTATATTTTGTTTTTTACGGCTATGAATTTCTGCCAAAAAGAGGGGTTTTTTGTAAATTTGTTTTTCAACGCATGCCATTTTTTTTGTTTACCTTATTTTTTTGTTTGCGTAGGTAGAGTGCTCAACTACAACCTTTTACAGAAGAATGCACTTTGGTTTTTTACTTTCCGACGCCTTGGAAATGCTGGAGACGAGAAACCAACTTACAACCTTTTTTTAAATACGCCAACTTCAACGTCCTCTAAAAAATAAACAACAAATACAAAAACAAAAAAAAAAAACTTTTTTTATATCTTCAACTTTAACTGTTCATAATTTTAATAAATTTGAATTAAATAATTGTATAATACTATGTAAAAAAAATTAATAAAAAAGGTGTTGTTTTTAATAGCTTCACACTGTAATAGTACCTTAAGAAAGTTCTGTTAGTCAGTGTTCGAATATTAAAATACTAGATGTAGGGTATTGCATAGTCGGGCATGACCTTGGTTATACATTTTTGTAAAATTACCACATTTTTGCAATGTTAATCAACTCGTTCGTCAGCTTCTGATAAGGAATTTGCTTACTACATCGGTTTCAGATGGCAAATAAATTAGTACCGTTGCATAGCAACTGAAATTACAAACATGAGAAAGTTATTGATTGAAAAACCAAAACATTACAATAGAGCTTTATAGTTATAATAATATCTATCAATAATCAAATATTATTTTTTTTATTTTTCGAGAAAGACTGAGATTAAAAAATATATAAAATTTTTCAGATGCATTAAAAAAAAATGTTTAAAATTTTGCAATGTATTAAGATAGGAAACTCTAAAATCGGTCCAGTCCGAATATATACTTATTGTGCTAGTCTATAGCACTTAGTGTGGTATAATCTTTGGATATATAGTAGTTATTCTTCTAAAGACAAATTTTTTCATTCTAAATTCTTGTATTTACTTATTCGTATTTATATGTAAATCTTTTAAAAAAACCACAAAAACATCACACTTTGCGATTGGAGCAAAAATTAATGAATTGTTTCTGTGAGAAAGAATTTTTTAATATTCGGTTGGTTTAAGCTTTTTGAAAAAATTTGAAAAATACCCCGCCCTGAGACCTCTATTAGTATTTTACATGACTTTGTCTGAGATGTACATGCAATAGTTAGCCAATATTATCGAAACTCGGTCGTATGTAATTAATAAAAAATGAAAGTTTATAAAAAATTAATAATGATTAAAAAATTAAAATTAATAATGAATAAAAAATAAATGATGAATACAAAATGAATGTTTGAATGCTAAGTGAATAACGATTCTTGGTGAATTGCATTCTTTGTAATAGCATTCATTTGAATAAAAAAATAAATTAATTATTCAGAAAGTGAATTCAAAATTTATTCATAGATAAATTTTGCAAGTTTTTGTAAAAGCAATCAAATTGAATGTATTCTTTTACAGCTCTGCCTGGGAGCCAATGAGAGCAATTTTAATTTTGTCCAAAAACTCATCAAATAGTTTTGAGACATAAAAATTCGATGTTTGAAAAATTTTAAGGAAGCATTTTATTCTTCTAGTAGAGAAAGTCTTAAGTCGGTCTGGCGCGACTATGAAATACCCTAAGGCTAACTTTTTTCAAAATACAACAATTGTATTGAAAATGAGCGTGTCCGTGAGCGGATGAAGCCTATATTTTATATGCATTTCAATTTTTGTTGAAAAATTAACAAAAATTTATAAAAATTTCAAGTTTTATTCCTGTAGCACACACGTTAATGCCTTTATAGTATTTTCGCTATTGTGGGTTGAATGGGAGGTGGGCGTGTTTGTGAACGGATTACGTCCAATTTTGTAATGCATCTTAATTTTAGTATAAAATACATACATACCAAATTTTATCTCTAGGTAAACCATAAGCTTATTTATTCAGTTTTCAGTTTTTTGTGTTGTATGGGAGGTGGGCGTGTCCGTGGTTGGATGACATTCATTTTTCAAAACCATTTTCGTTTTGTTAAAAAAGACAAACGGACCAAACTTTATCTCTGTACGTTTAACATAATCTTATTTATTGACTTTTCAATTTTTGGGTAGTATGGTAAGTGGGCGTGTCCGTGTGCGGATCATACCCATTTTTCGGTGACACCTTTGTTTTGATATAAAATACATACGCACCAAATTTTATCTCTGTACGTTGAACATGATTGTATTGTATTGTATTGTATGTATTGTGTGAAAGATTGAAGCCACATACCAAAACACTGATTGGACCTTATCAGTGCGGCTTTCGTCCTGGCAAGTCCGCCATAGACCAGATTTTTACACTACGCCAAATCCTAGAGAAAACTCATGAAAATTAAATTGACACCCACCATCTTTTTGTTGAGTACAAAGCTGCGTTCGATAGTCCGATTCGGGATTGCCTGTACGCAACAATGTCTGAGTTCGGTATACCTGCAAAGTTGATAAGGCTCTGCAAGATGACGTTGAGCAATACATGCAGCTCCGTCAAGGCAGGAAATGACCTCTCCGAAACCTTTAATACCGAACGAGGTTTCAGCCAAGGCGACTCGCTATCATGCGATCTCTTCAATTTCATCATGGAGGGGATCCTACGAAAGGCAGGTGTACATCGAAATGGTACCATTTTCTGCAAAGGTGTCCAGTTCCTTGCGTATGCTGATGATATTGATATTATCGGCAGAACCAAGAGAGATGTAACTGCTTCTTTCGCCGCTATTGAAAAGGAATCAGCCAAAGTGGGTTTGGCGGTTAACGAGGGCAAAACAAAATATATGCTGTCTGCAAATAGGGAAGCGCGTCTTCTAGGCTCCCATGTTACAGCAGGCAAATATAACTTTGAAGTTGTCAAGGAGTTTACATACCTTGGCACCGCCGTAAACAGCAACAACAATGTCAGTCTGCAGATAAAACGAAAAATAACAATTGCTAATAGGTGCTACTACGGGCTAAGTAAACAATTAGGTTCCAGAGTCCTCTCTCGATTGACAAATCTAACAATCTACAAGACGCTCATCTTGCCTGTGCTTCTCTTTGGGGCTGAGGCATGGGTGGTATCTCAAACAGATGCAGCCGCTCTTGGGGTGTTCGAGAGGAAAGCTCTTCACAAAATCTTTGCTCCTGTTCGAGTTGGCGACAACTACTGAACCACGAACTGTACGAGCTCTACGACGACATTGACTTAGTTCAGCGTATAACAATTCAACGACTACGTTGGCTGGGTCATGTCTTTCGTATGGATGAAGACTCCAGCGAAAAAGGTGTTTGTGGTGAAAGCCGAGGGTCGACAACGAAGAGGAAGACCATGCCTCCGATGGATTGACCAGGCCGAGGAAGCCCTTACCGCGCTTGGTGAAAGAGATTGGCGAGAGCTGATGAAGTCGGCCGTAACCCGACAACGGGTTGTCATGGCCACCTACAAAGTAAGTAACGTTGAACATGAGCTTATTTATTGCGTTTTTAATTTTTGGTTGTATAGGAGGTGTGCGGATGATACCCATTTTTCGAAAACATCTTTGCTGGATATAAAATACATACGTACCAAATTTTGTCTCTGTACGTTTAACATAAGCTTATTTATTGAGTTTTTAATTTTTGCTTGTATGGGAGGTGGGCGTATCCGTAAGCGGATGACACCCATTGTCCAAGACAGTTTTTTTTTAATATAAAATACATGCATACCTAATTTTATTGCTGTAGGCTAATTATGAGCTTATTTATAAAGTTTTAAATTTTTGCGTTGTTTGGGAGTTTGGCGTGTACGTTGGCGAATTCTAAAAATATTCAAAAGTGCAGATCCTTGGGTCCATGTGTACCGAGTTTCATTCAATTATCTCAACTCCTTCTTCTTATGCTCTGTATATGGACAAAACACAGACGGACAGACGGACGGACGGACATGGATAGCTCGACTCAGGTGACCCTGATCAAGAATATATATACTTTTCTTTACCGGACTTGCTTCGTTCTATGCGTTCTAAACGTTTGCACAAAGTTAATATACCCTGACCTTTCAGGTTAAGGGTATAAAACTGAGGTTGAAGAATAGATACATTTTTTGGGATATTAATTTTCTGACATTTCATTAAACTTTTCCATCATCAATTCCATACCGTTTGAGTTATGTTTGGGTCCAATAATTCTTTGTTTATTTTACAATCATCTGTACAATTCTTATCTCTCATGACGCCAAAATAGGCCTTCTGGTCAAAATGATGGGGCCATCATGAAATAATATGAAACAAAATTATTCTGATTACAGCAAGTCACCTCTACGGTACACATTACTTGGCTATATCAGCTGCCGGTTGCTTGGTTGCCGGCACTTTCTTCCAAAAACTTGTATTGCCAAAAATTGTTTCTTACTCATTGTTGTGTTGGTCTCTCAATGCAAGCCCGTGAAAAGGTCACCTTGGCGTAGTATGTATGCTTAGCATGGAGCAAAAACTAAAACAACAACAACAATAACTACACAAAACACTCTTTCACTCATTTCCAATAAAATTTCGTCATTCATCCTGCTTGTTTAGACAGTCGGCGAGTGAGTCAGTTGGTATGTTTGCGTTGGGTATTTGTGTTAGTGTGTGTGTGTGTGTGTGCTTGCGTATCGTCGCTTTTTTTGTGGCTATATAGTCACACCACGGTGCAGGCATTCGCAATATTCAACATTTGCTGAGTTGTAGTAAAATAAAATCCAGCCGTTGTGGAAAATTATTTGTTGTGTGTAAAAACAGTTCGTTGAGAAGCGACAAAGTGAACAGACGTTTGTAAAGTTTTACTTTTGATTTTGGAGCAAGCAGCCAAAACCAGACAGCGTTAAGCGCAAAAGTGTTTTTTTAGTGTTTTAGAAGTTAAAATTGCATTACCAAAAAAAATGTAAGCATAAAAAAAAAAAAATTAATAATAATTATAACAAAAATTAAATAAAGGTGGCAAGATAAATCAGCAACAGAAAATAAACAAAATAATTGAAAGAATTAAAAAAAAAAAATAAAAAGAATGTGAAATGAGTTGTAAAGATACATGCATGCACTCATAGATACTTCCATACATAGATACAGATGACGACACGACACGGCTGTGGTGCGAAATTATTAAATAATTTACAGTCTCGAGTCTCAATGTCGCAATTTTTAAGTTGTTAAAATGATTGTGTGCACGGGTTAGAGTTCCGGTGGCGTCACAATGGTGGGGGGTGGTAACGAGGATGACCATCATTTGTGAGCCGATTATTTCAAAAGTTGTTGCAATGACGAATCTGAAATTAGTGTTGGGGGAGGGGGCGGGGGGGGGTTGTAGGTACCGTGGTACTTTCGCATTCTAATCTGTGTTCCTGACCTTCTACCGCTTATTTATATAAAAGCAGTTCCTTAAGCTTTTTATTAGCAAAAAGAATTGTTTGAATTTTAAACGTTCTTGCGGGATTTTTTGCCAAGGTTTTGGCTTTTATTATCGATTTTTATAAAATGTTTTCTTTGAAAAGAAAATAATATTTCTAGCATATTTTAATGCTTATTTTTTTATCCTCACATCTTTTATTTAAAAGAAATTTTTATAAAATTGATTTTTCATAAAAATGTTGGTTAACTGACATATTTTGTTACACATATGACAGTAATAAATAACTTAAATAATGTTGCAAAAAAAATTTTTTCCCAATTAAGCTGAATAAAACTATTTTAAAGAATTTTTTCATTAGTGACATTATTTTAGATTCTATCTCCACGCAGCCAATTAGCAAGTCACGCTTGAGTTAATTCGACATTTAACTGTTTTTTAACTGCTCCAGAGTTGAAATTTTTTTTCAAATTATTGTGTGTTTGTTTGTTTAGTAACATTAACAAAATAATATCTTAAATATTATGTTAGATACAATAACAACTATAAAATTCCATCTTCGCCAATTTTTTTTAAATCTCATCTTACCGTTACATTTTTGCTGAACTTGTTCTCATACTTACATCTACTAAATAAACTATACGCTTTAACTTCTCATCTCTTCTTAATTTATAAGCTTCATCAAACAATGTCACAGCTTTACATCTCCACGGTATAATATTGGTACAACATTTTTAATCTTGTGATCACTTTTTCACGATTTCATTATTCAGATAAAACAAAAATCTTTTGTTTTACTTTTTGCCATTCTAAAAAGTGCATTCAACTTTTGCACTTTCTCTGAACCCTTGCAGACACTCCCTGGACCTAGCCAAAGGAGCCAGAACTTGCACTTTTCAAACAGACATGCGTATTTGAACATAACTTGGGCGGGCGATACAGGTTGTGGGTGGTACGGAACATTAGCAAAGTTTTTCCTTGATACAAAATTTGATGTTTTTTTTTTTTTTGCCTTACCAAGCCACACACATAATACATTCATACAAACAAAATGTATTTAGTATCTAGATTTGACTTTGAAAATGTACGCTGAAGGACGTAGCATAAGCGGAAATGTTATGGTTTTTGGGTTGAGCGTACTGTGGCTGGTATGGAACATTTAAATACATACAAGAATTAACTGCCAAGTTGAAGTTGAATGGACTGTTCGATAATATTTTGTTGAACTGTAGCTTAATTTCTGCAAAATACTTAAAATTTATCAAATACTTCATAAAAACGCAAAATTATTTTATTTTTTTATTTTATAAAAGCAAAAAAAATTTTCAATTCTCCTTTAATTCTCTTTAAAATTTTTATTATCTTCTAAAATTTTAAGTTCAGAACATTATAAGAGGATGTTGGTTGCCTGCTTTTTAACTTATTCTCATTAAATGAATATTATTTCTTTTTTATATGCAAGTATTACTATTAAAAATGTATATTTTTACATATGTTGAAAATTCTACACGATTTCGATCAAAGCGTTTTTGAACCAGGCCACTGTTAAGATGGAAACAACATAAAACCGTTTCAAAATATTTGTAAAAACAAAAATCGGTGATGGTCGACAGATTAAAGCTTCATTTTTCAAAATTATTTAACTTATTTTTTTACTTTTTGAAAAAGTTTTTTAGAGTAAAATCAATTTTTGGTGACAAACATTGCCTAAAAAAATAAAAGAAGCACTAAAAAAAAAACAAATTGGCCATTTCAGCCCTTGAAAGGACTTTGACCGAGCTTCTTATGATCAATTGTGTTGTGTGTGTTATTAAATGTTTGCACACAATTAACCGAGAACGGAACCTACATGCTTTATGCCGACTCCGAACGGCTTAAGTTCATGTTCTCAAGAAGCTTTACATGGCATTATTTACTCTCTGAGGCTTGCCATTGTCTGCAGAGAGGTGGTGACCGATCAGAAAAATTTGTTTATTGAAAAAACTTTTCGCCGCGACTGGGGATCGAACTCGGGCTCCGAGCGTGCTAAGCCATACAGGTAACCTGCACGTCACGGTCTCCACTAAAAGAAGCACTAACTTTGACGAAAAATGTATGAAAAATTAGCTTCTTTGTTGAGATTTACACAGAGTAATTAATTTTGTTCTTTTTTTCGAAATTCCTTTCATGCATTTTGCTTGTAGTTTCTCAGAAGTGAAATATATAGTGGTGGACAAATTAATAGAAACTTTAATTTACCAACTCGTTCAACCAAAATTGTATTTTCATAAATTATTATAAATAAGATAAGTTATTTTCTTAACTATTTCATAAATTTATGTGCAAAAATTCAACTTTAATTTTTTTGTAAATTCAGACTATCTAGTTTTTTCTAAATAGTATTTTTTCTATAAGAGAGAAGTAGAAACAACGCTTCTACATTTTGGCAACTTTTCTGTATATTTTCTTAAAATTTACCATTTCCAGAATTAGAAAGTTTCTCCTTTATTGTCCTTGAGAGGTAAAAATAAAATATAATGAGGTAAAATATAACAAACAAGATGTGATTTGAAGATATGATAGGATATAAGATATAATAGATACAAGATATGACAGGAATATGATATCACGAAATTTTCTCCGCACATGTTTACTGATCTTTGTTTTGTACTTAGGGTCGTATACTTTATTTTGTGGTCGTCTGACATCAGATCCGAACATATTCAACTTTGCTTCATCTGACCTTCAGCTATTTTGATTATTTCCTAGAAACACATATTCTTTTCACAAATACAATTCTCTGTTTCATGTCCTTGGGCCTTAAAAATACAACTTTTCTCAGACTTCTACCCATTACCTTTTTATTAACTTAAAGGTTGTCGGTTCCTTTAAATCATTTTTGAGTTGTTCTGAGCCTCAGAATCTGAGGTGTAAAATGGAATATGTTTTGATGTTCGCACCAACATTCGGTAATTTTTCAGTGTTTTCATTAAACTTACATTTGAAATAATAATGACATTTAAAACTGAGAGAATAAATAAAAAGTTTCGTTTATTAACCATAGCATATAAAGGGTGTTTTTATGAGGTTTTTTTTTAATTACTCTATTGTCTGACAGTTGTTTTGACAGTTTAAAGTGACGTCTCTACTTAGTATTGTTTGGCAAATCATCATGAATAGGTTAACTCCAGAACAACGCTTCCAAACCGTGGAAATTTATTTTCAAAAACAGTGTTCAATTAAAAATGTTTATAGAGCACTTCGTGAATTTTATGGTGCACATAATCGTCCGTCTGAGACCACCATAAAGAACGTAATTACCAAATTTCGGTCTACATCACTCTTTTGGATACCAAGCCACCGAGAAGAATGAGAAGAGTGCGTACAGAAGAAAATATTGCTGTCGTTGATGCCAGTGTAAAAATGAGGAAGGACGACGCATTACCGTGAATGGAAATCGATACAGAACCATGATCAATGAATTTTTGTTGCCAAATCTTCAAGATATGGATGTGGACGAAATGTGATTTCAACAGGATGGTGCCACTTGTTATACTGCTGGTGAAACAATCGACTTATTGAAAGAACATTTCAACGACAACATTATTTCGAGAAATGAACCGGTGAATTGGCTTCCGCGTTCGTGTGATTTGACGCCACTTGATTATTTTTTGTGGGGATGCGTGAAGTCATTGATTTATGTGGATAAGCCAGCAACGATTGACGCTTTGGAAACCAATATTCAACCTGTCATTGCTGAAATACGCCCTCAAATGCTTGAAAAGGTCGAAAATTGGACCTCCAGAATGACCTTTGTGCAAAATAGTCGTGGTGGCCATTTGCCCGAAATTATATTTAAATGTTAAATGCAAGGAAATTATCTACCAAATAAAAATTTTTTTTGGCCAGTTCATAAATTGGCATGTGTTTCATTTAAATTTCAAATCAGCAAGCTCTTAAAAAAACACCCTTCACTGTACTTAATAAACTATTAAAATTCGGCATTTGAGAATTCCTATTTTTAAATTTAAAAGTCCTTGTTTCGGGATATCTGACCAATATGGCTGAAACAAATTTTTTAAGGCTCAAATTTCTTACACAGTGTAATAAAGATATATTAGTTATATACCCCCACTCATGCTGTGTTTGATCAAATTCGAAAATAGGCCAAATCGGATGAAAACCACGCATACCTCACATACGAAATGATTTTATCAAAACGGTAAAATCCCTTTAAGTCCCGAAAAAATCAATCTATTTCTTGGAAATCTTGCGCATATGCTGTGATATCAAGTATGTACACTGAGTTTCAAAATAAGCCAAATCAGATGAAATCCACCTCCCAAAGTGTCCTCATAAGAATTTCAAACCGTACATAAATTCCACAAAAATTAATATATTTACTTGATATTTCTCATAAGCTCTGTGTAATTTACAAAAATTTGGTTGGAAACTACGCCTATCTCCCATACAAAGTAACAATCATCAAAATAATAAAACTTAAACAAATTCGAATATACTTCAACACGACTGTGGGCGTATTTCAATTAAGGCCAAGGCGAAAATTTGTACAAACACTTACAGTTTCTAGTAAAAAAAGCAGCTAAATGCTTTGATATATTGTTCTCGCTTTGTTTTAAAGCTATCCCGTATTTTCTTATAATTTTTTTAAGGTTAACATTTTCCTATAGTGCGTTATTGTCGTTAGTTTTACCCTATCTCACTTTGTTTATGAGATATCATGTTTTTAAATTTTTTTGTCATACTGGGGTCCATCTCAATATTTCCTTCTCAGTTTGAAAGCTGCTTAAATTGACTTCTATGTAAAAGGGCTTGACTAATATAAAAGGGGTATAACTTTATTTATTTCTTCTTAAATTCATGATGCCCTTATTTCTACTGGGCATGTATACTTGACGGAGAGTGTGTGAGAGTAGTTGAGAACATTTAAGAAAAAATCTCGAACTACTCGAGTTAATTCGAGTTATTCGAAAAACCGATTTACTCAAATTGAAAATTGAGTCTAGTTGCTCTACTCGACTCAACTCGAACTTGAAGCAACTCGTATAAGTCAATAATTACACTGAGAAAAAAAAAACATACTTTAAAATTAAACAAAAAAATTTTTAAATAGAAATTAACGCATTTGCGTTTCTACTAAGCAAAATTTAAAACTAACTTGTTTAAATTTCAACTATCAACTCCATCCATTCCATTCATCAACTCCATGAAATTTGGTACTCGGAGGGTCTGATGTCGGAAACGCAGAAAAACTGCAAAAATGGCATCGAAAAAATCATGCAAGAACATTTGTTTTAAATATTAAAATTTTTGTTTTAAATTTGTTTTAAATAAATGTAAAGACATAATTTTAAAAACAAAAACTTTTGTTTTAAATTAAACTAAAAAAAATTTTGTGTTTATTTTTAATGAAATTGTTTCAAACTCTATTTCAAAAATAAATTCGTTTGATATTAACACAATTTCATTTAATTTTAACACATATTTCCCTCAGTGTAGGAAAGAAAAGAAAATCAAGTGTAGAAAGTTCTATGTTTTGAGGAAAGCCATATCAACTTTCCGGATTTTTTAATTTCAGTTCAATAAAAATGATAAAAAAATTAAAAAAATTTATGACCATGGCCTAGTCGAGATTCCAGGCCCTCTAAGTCATTATTATCTTTACATTGATTTTTCCGTATCAAATCTATGCAAATATCTATTAACATAAATTGTTAGTGTTGAATGATTAATAAATAAAATGTTGTGAAATCAAAGAAAACAGATCTGTCTTAACTCAAAACAACTAGTGTATTTTTAATTGAGTAGCTACTTCATTTTTTATCAATTGCTACTAATTTTAAGACAATTTCACCAAAAATTTAAACTTTTGCATGGACTTCTTATCTTATATTTCTGATATATATTTTTTATTTTTTACGTCAAAAAATTTAAAACTTGCGTCATATTGATATTCATGCATTGTTCATTTAGAAGAATTCGCAACATAGTAATACAAAAATCGATCAAAAGTTATTAAATAAACATTATCAACAATTATGCTGTATCTTAAGTTCTCACAATTCGATCGATGACTTTTAATAAACTACATATTTTCTTATCTTATCGCTATTGTTAGTTTTTCTTTCGCAGTTGTAAACTATTCAAGGTTTCAAATGCAAGAGGCTTTTTGGTTTTAGTAAGTCGCAAAGCCAATTAAATTTCCAATTAGTTTGCTGTTTATTTATTTTATCACTTTGTTTGTTCGTAATCTTTTTTGTTTGGCAGACATAAAGATTGTATTGAATAACGTGAAACGTGAGTGCTAAAATATTTACTAGTTATCATGTGTTGATATATTGCATCGTATAAAGCTGAAAAGTAACATACTTAAACCGTCTTAATTAAACAACTAACTGCTTGATACGAATATTGAATGTGAATTACATATTGTTTACAAAACAAAAAGCCGGTAAATAGAAAAATCACAAAACTCTAGAGTGTGACATTGAAAGTACACAATGTCAATGTCATGATTAGATGTATAAAAAAAATAACAAGTCTGTCATCATAAATAATATTATTAAAAGTTGCAACGTTTGCTTAATGCTTGTGAAGAATTTATGTAAACTTTTGTCTGAACATTACACTGAAGCAAAAAAGTCCATACATTTTCAGAACAAAATTTTAATTAATATTCTGTTTCCTCTTGCGCTGCTGAATTGAATAACATTAAAAAAGTTATCTATATATTGGTAAAAAAATAGTCATAACGCTTAAAATGTGATTGACTTCTGCAAAAATTCCGAAAAATTTAAATTTAGTACTCAACAAATGTACAAAAAACTTAAATATAACGTATGGCGATAACATTTTTTGTAGTAAAATCCCACATTTGTCACATTTTATTAACTCAATGCAGAAACCATTTTTATCTTATAAAATATATAAGTTGTAATCAAACTAATAAATCTATACATTAGAGTGGGTCGACAAAAAAATCACTTTCCCTTAATACCTTTTTTAAAACTGACCATCACACAGAGGTCTACATGGCTGCCTTTTCAGCGCGAATTGAATCGGAAAATGAAAGTGAGAATTTATAAAGGGTAATGCATTAAGAGCTTTCTACTTTATTTTCTATATAAAATACATAAAACTCAATGAACATCTTTATTTAAAATGATAGTTCGGTTCCTACAACTCAATGTTTAAAAATTATTTCCTTCAAATGTTGCCCACGACTAGCTTTTTCCATTTTGTGGGTCCCATTCTGAGAGATCCGCAAACCTGAGATCGGCGACGAATCGACTGTTCACGGTGTTCACGAAAACTATCTACTACTGCAGCAATATTTTCAAAATGATGGGCTCTATGCACTCTGGTTGAATGATGAATGTCCAATAGTGTAAAATTGGTTCAAAATATGGTGATGGAGTTACGAATAGTAAAATCGTTACAGATGCTCATAACGACAAAAAGCTGTTGCAGAACTCTATTACATTCTCTAACTGATGACTGCTTTTGGTAGTAAGTTTCCACAATTTATAAACGTTGTTCAGGAGTTAGCGTGTGAGTGTGAATTCAAATGACAAAATGACAAAGTTAGATATGATTGAAAATATGAATTTTAGAGCGGATTTTCGAAATTCTAATCGGACCCTTTATCTGGAGTTACATTTAAAAACTACTTAAACTATCACTGAACAATAACTACTATTCTGCATCTCCTGATAAATATGCAATACGTCTTTACTTTAGAGCAATGTGAACATTAAGCCGGATCGATTTTGTATGGAGAAAAAAAAAGTCATCCGGACACCGACTCAAAAGTTATAGGGACTCTTAAAAACAATTTCTGCATAATTTTTTTTTGAATCGAAGAAATCCCCATGGAGCGGTTTTGGTTCTCCTGAACCCTTTTTTTGGCCAAAAAATCAACTTTTTTGCCTATAACTTTTTTTTTTCTTCAGAATGAATACCCAAGATAAGCAAAAAAATAAAGATTGTGATAGTTAACAAATATTTGTTAAAAATAATGTTGAAATTTTTTGTCCTTACAAACTCTTTTTAGACCCCAAAAAGTCGATATTTCGTCATTTTCGAAAAGGTGTTTTTTTTAAACACCTATAAAATATTTATTTTTCTAGTTATTCATATGCATTTATGCTGACTGAAAAGGCATTGAGCTCTTCTTTCCATTAATATATATTATTGTGTGGTTTAACCAAAACTAAGTGCCACAATTATAAAAAACATGAGAAATTGATATTCAGAAGGATTTTTTCAGCTTAATTATTATTTAATTGCCTTAATTGCCGTTCGATTTTGACAAATCTTGGTATGTATGAGTTTTAAGGTACGCAAAATCGAATTCTGACAACCATTTTTTAGAAAAGTATACGCCAGATGGCGCTCCAGTTCAAAATGCATGAATTTCGAAAATATTTTTTTTTAACGCATACAAGATACGTAGTTTTGATGGTACTCACTTTTGATTAAACCACTCCATATGTTATACCAATGGAAAGAATATTTCAATGCTTTACCAATAAGCTTA
This sequence comes from Tetanocera ferruginea, assembly GCA_958299015.1. NCBI lineage: Eukaryota > Metazoa > Arthropoda > Insecta > Diptera > Sciomyzidae > Tetanocera > Tetanocera ferruginea. The sequence continues at coordinate 106,137,887 of OY282644.1, forward strand.
AATGCATATGAGTACCACGAAAAATGTATATTTTATAGGTGTTTAAGAAAAACACTTTTCGAAAATGATGAAATATCGATTTTTCAATAAAGAGTTTGAATTTTGAGTTTGGGTCTCAAAAGAGTTTGAAAGGACAACAAATTTCAAAATTTTTTTTAACCAATATTTTTGTACATACTATCACAATTTTTACTTTTTTGCTTATCCTGTGTATACATTCTGAAGAAAAAAAAAGTTATAGGCAAAAAACTTGATTTTTTGGCAAAAAAAGGGTTCAGAAGAACCAAAACCGCACCAAAGAGAATTTTTTCCAAAAAAAATGATGCAGAAATAATTTGTAAGAGTCCCTCGAACTTTTGAGTCGGTGTCCGGATGATTTAGTTTTTCTCCATACAAAATCGATCCGGCTTAGTGCACATGTCCTATCTCAAAAAATTATATGTCATTGGAAAGGGTACTAATTGAGGGTAAAGGGTAATTTAACGAGTTTTACATTTGATTATCAGTAAACAAAAGTTTCGAACAACAATTTTCTATGTCGTTAGCCTCTGAAAACTATCCTTTTCCATTTAAGTGGCACACTCAATGACCGATAACGACAACGATTATCGATGGTTAACATTTTGAGAATTCCGCTACAAGGCATTTGGAATTCTTATTCCAAATGTACCTCTCTTATTTCAAATTTGTTTTTCTTATAAAATAACTCCTTTCAATTTGTTAACTTTATGTTCAAAAAATTATTTCTTACGGAGGTTAGGCCGAACAAACTATTTTTTTTTAAATTCATGTATAAAAAATTAAAAAATATTTGGATTAAATATATCCTCTTCAATTTGTAGATGTATTAAAAAAAAAACAAAAAAAAAAAAAACAAAAATTTCAAATGATGAAGATTGAACTTGGGCTACCCAGGTTCGTTGGCTCGAAGTTCATTTTTAAAAAATAAAAAGTAAAATATTTCTCTTCTGAAAAACAAAACAAAATCCCTAAAAAGGTGAAATTTCTCTTTAATAGCGAACACTGTTTTCAGGCTATATTAGGACAGACAGTGTGAAAAAGCATTTAAGACCATTTTATGATTAAATATTTGATAATTTTTCATTTCGCGAGTAATGCATTAAAACTTTTTTTTTACATTTAAATATATAAAATCCGGCATTTGAACGAAAACTGCGTACACAGTTTAACCAGAAATAAACTCTTGTTTTGAGATTAAATCAATTTTTTTTATATATTCAAATGAAGATCTATATGAAGCACTATAAAAATGAAAAATATATGAAAATCTATTAAGTCATATTTATTGAAAAAAGGATCCGTTATTTTATATTGATATTTCTCCAGTAAAATTTTTTATATGAAGCATACTGAGTAGAGTATGGAAGGATAAAATTATGGAGAATTTTATTAAATTTTGAAAAATCCTAGAAAAACAACCTAACCATAAAAAATATATAAAATGTTTTATACCAACTAATGAAACTTTGTTGGTTTGCACAAGAACTTTACAGGCACCAAGCTGTCGAAGCCCTTCTGTAAAAAAACATGAGTTTTTTGTTAGCTTTACTTAAGTATTTTTTCTCAGTGTAGTATCCTAAAATCGGCATAATGCTATTTTGTAAAATGCTACACTGAGAAAAAAACACATACCTTGCTCCGGTAAAAAATTTCTCTATTTTTGATAATAGCAATTTTCTCTTTTTCAAATAAAATTTTCTTCAATTAGAATAAATTTTCTCATTTTCGTAGAAATATTTTTTTACTTCTAGGAAATGGAAACATTTCAATGTCTCTAATAATGATAAGTATTTTTCTCGCACAAAAAATTTCTCATTTATAGAGAAATTTTATTGAAAAATAAAAACTTTTCTTATATTTTGATAAAAAATTCACTATGAGAAGTATTTTCTTCAATAAAAACAAATATTTTCTCAAAAAAAAAAAGTATTTTTCTCTAAAACCGATATATTTTTCTATTTCATGGAAGCTTTTTATCATTTTTAGAGAATTTTTAGTATCGCAATTAGAGAATAGCATTCTCTGGAGCAAAGTCTATACCATTTTTCTCTAAATATGATGCCTTTTTCATCATATTCCGAGACACTTTTTTCTGAGTGTATATTTTATATTCAATTGTTATTGTATTCAAATGAAAATAATTTGTTTCATTTAATGTTATTCCCGCCCGACATCAATCATCAAACGTTTCTGAAACTAACTGAAGCGAAATGCAACTAACTGTATAGAAACGCCAAATAATCTGACCTTGTCTCTGAAAAATCCAATAAAGAGCAAAAAACTCAAATGAACATGTTGAATGGAGAAACATGAAAAAAGCAAAACAATAAAATTTAATAGATACAAAAAAATATTTTCGACAATTTTTTGTTCGTGGCGTGTGATGTTTGTGGTGCGTGGTTCTAACGTCACTAGATAGAGAGTCTTCTATTAAACTGACCTTCATGAAGGTTAAAGCTATTTTGGAAGGCATATTGTGCGCGTTGCTACGCATTTGTTGGATTTATTTCGCTTAATGCATTCCACACAATAAAATTTTAAAGCAATGGGGAATGTTATAAAAAATGTATTAACTGAGGTCACGTGCTATCAAACTTGTATACAGCTAAAGATTTTGGTTTTCTTGCCAAAAGTATTTAAAAAATTTCTAAAAGCTTATGATGCATTTTTTAAAGAACTGTTCTTTTTTTACTTTCCTTGCAGCAAAATGAGCACCCTCCGGGATAGTATTATGTCTCAAGTTGCCGAAGTGCTGCCCTCGGCCGGCAACAAAATCACCATCGTTGGCATTGGCCAGGTGGGCATGGCTTGCGCTTTCAGTATTCTAGCTCAGAATGTCTCCAACGAAATTTGCCTGATGGATGTGTGCCAAGATAAGTTGATGGGTGAAATGATGGACTTGCAGCACGGTTCGAATTTCCTCAAGAATCCCAAAATTACTGCCAGCACAAACTATGCCGATTCTGCTGGTTCTCGCATCTGTATTGTTACAGCTGGTGTGCGTCAAAAGGAGGGCGAAACTAGACTGTCGTTGGTGCAGCGCAACACCGATATCCTCAAGCATATCATTCCAAAATTGGTTGAGGCATCGCCTGAAACCATATTGCTGATGGTCTCCAATCCAGTGGATATTATGACTTATGTTGCCTGGAAGTTATCCGGTTTGCCCAAGAATCGTGTTATTGGCAGCGGCACCAATTTGGATTCATCACGTTTCCGTTTCTTGATGTCACAACGCTTGAGTGTGGCACCAACATCCTGTCACGGCTGGATTATTGGTGAGCACGGTGATAGCTCAGTGCCCGTCTGGTCGGGTGTCAACATTGCTGGCGTGCGTTTGCGTGAATTGAACCCAACCATTGGCACTCACGAGGATCCAGAGAAGTGGAATCTTGTGCACAAGCAGGTCGTTGATTCAGCTTATGATGTCATCAAGCTTAAGGGTTATACCTCTTGGGCCATTGGCTTGAGTGTTGCTTCGTTGGTTTCGTCCGTGCTGCGCAATACCAGCAGCGTGGTGGCTGTTTCCACCTCTGTCATTGTAAGTATCTATAAAATATTTATGCCTCTATGTTTTATGCCAATATTAACTTTTAATTTTTTTTTTTTTTTCTTACAGGGTGAACACGGCATCGATAAGGACGTGTTTTTGTCATTGCCATGCATCTTGAACTCGAACGGTGTCACCTCAATCATTAAGCAGATTTTGACTGCCACAGAAGTGGAACAGTTGCATAAGTCCGCCAATCTTATGAATGATGTTCAAGCTGGTCTTAAATTTTAAACTCTCATTTTCTCATATATAAGATACTTATAATCATAGCAAAGATCAACATTAAATCTAGCTAATTAGTTTGGTCTTAAGCATCTTTGCGCCATTTATAAGTCCATTTATAAAATCACAAAAAAGTATTTTTTCATAATTATTATCATTTTTATTTATATTAATTTTAATATTTATGTTTACATTAATTTATTTTTGTTTACTTAATATAAAAAAAAAAACAACTCAATCTGTTCCTATAAAATAGAGGAAATAAAAGTTTTATTTTTTAAAAAATCTTTGTTTGTTTTTTTATATATTTTTGAAATTTTCTTAAACCAAAAAACTAAAAGCAAAAAAAAATTATGGTACATATAAAAGAAGAAGAGTACAAAAAAAGTTTAGTAGAATTATGTTTGTGAAGAGACGTAATGAAAAAAACAATCAATGCTATAAGTCAACCGCATCTACCTCAATAGCGTAATTTATATAAGCCAGAACGTTAACGTTAGTCAGTTTGAAAACTAACTGTTTTGTTCATCATGCGACCGTTATTCATTCGGCCATTAGTCAAATGTAGGCAAAAATATGTTTAGCAAAATCTATTCTTATAAATCATGTAATTAAATTATAAAAAAAAAAAAATTAAGCGTACATTTAATGCATGTTTAGTTAAAAATTGCACTTTAATCAATAACTTTTTAGCACTTTGCAACAGTTATAAATAAAAGCAAATATAAAAAACAAGATGCTAAAAAATGTTGTATTTTCATTAGCGTAGTGCGACGATTTTCAATACGTAAGTTTTAAGCAAAAGAGGCATTAAAATTATTGCGGCTAAACCTTACAACAGCATTAACGGTAAATGCACAGCAAACTTAGCTAAAACACAAACCTCAATATTTAGACAGTAGTGAAGATATGAGCCAAATGCCTTTCAAGGTTAGAGTATGAACTACAATAACTCACAATGTATGTAGAAAATTATAATTTATTTGGACACTAGGCAACAGAGTTTGCAGGAATCCAATAGAAAGTTGCTTGATCTGCATACCTGCACAGCCGAAAATTTAAAATTTTGATTGGCGTACTTTAGAGCAACTTAGCTACTTTCTGCTCTCTCGATTCAGTCGTTTTAACGATCCCAACAATATAAGATTCTTGAACACTGGTGTTAAGTTTGTATTCTTGATATCGGATATGGGTCATTTATTATAGTTATTGTGAAGTATTATGGGGATAAAATTATAAAATTACAATTTATACACATTTTTGAAAATACAGTGGTGGTGAGTATTCCTGTGGTAATTTTATTTAGTGCATGAATCCGTCCTCTTATGTTAAAAAATATGTTAAAATATATTTCGCCAGTCAGTACTAAGCTTTGTCTTAGCTTTGTATTTTCCTTCATAATGAGTTTTTAAACAATGCCACATGGTGCACAGTGTTTCGTTTCATACAAGTTAGGCGCAGAAAATTATTTTGTGGATTTGTTTTTAGTATTTTGGACAAGTGGGCATGGCAGCTGTTTTACAACTCAAACACATTTTCCGCTATATTTTAGAAATTAAAGAAGTTAAAATAACGATGACAAACACCTAACATGTGATTTCAGAAATATATAAAAAAATGTTAGCGCAGAGTAGTGGGGACCTCCCTCCTACCATACAACCCACAATATTAAAAACGCTATTAAAAGGTTCATATTTGACCTACAGAGATAAAAGGTTGTATGGGAGCATTTTACATCAAAACTGACGTGTACACAAAAAATGGGTATCATATGTCCACCTTCCATACAACCTACTATGGTAAAAACTCTATAAAGACGTTTATATATCGGTGATTCCATATCAATTCGACAAATTTTTATCAAAATCTGACCTTATGGCTTCCGAATTTTTTTTGAAACTTTGTAGGTTAGAAATTCATTTTAAAAGAACATATTCTGTGTTTTTTATTATTGCGAACTTTTTTTTTGCAAAGTTATACACTGTCAAAAATATTGAAAATCATACAAAAATTTAATACATGCATGTATTTAAAGAGCTCTATCTTCTAAACTGTAAGTTGGACAAAAAATAAACCCAGTTATAGTTTAAGTACCTTGAATGGATCTTTCTGGTGGTGTCATTTTTTTAGAGTACTTTTATGCCAAAAAGTTTTTTTTCTTATCCCGAAATTTACCATCATATTTTTCACAGTCGGCGCAACAACTTTTTCACCACTTTTTAATAAAATGTAGTATGTAAGCATTCATTCTGAAGGTTTGTGCAAAATTTTAAGTTGGATCTCCAACGATTGCTATTTTTAATGAATTTTCTAAAAAATGTCTGCTAAAGATTTCATATATTTCATAAATAGATAATTTAATTTTAATGTAAAAAAAGATATTGTTCCTTATTTAATATATGCAGTAACTCTTTGTTTTTAGAGTTAACATGCCATGTGTTTTACGACTCAAAGGATCAATTGAATGCGCTTTTGTTTAACCTTCCATACTTGTATTTTTTTAAATTGTACAACTTTTTCTGTCCTTAAGCTGCATAGTTTTAATATATGTAGATACCAATCGTGGTAACCGTGGCATGCAGGTTAAGTGTGTGGCTTAGAATGCTGGGAGCCCGGGTTCGATCCCCAGTCGCGGCGAAAAGTTTTTTCAATAAACAAATTTTTCTGATCGGTCACCACCTCTCTGCAGACAATGGCAAACCTCAGAGAGTAAATAATGCCATGTAAAGCTTCTTGAGAACATGAACTTTAGCCGTTCGGAGTCGGCATAAAACATGTAGGTCCAGTTCTCGGTCAATTGTGTGCAAACATTTAAAAACACACACAACACAATTAATCATAAGAAGCTCGATCAAAGTCCTTTCAAGGGCTGAAATGGCCAATTTTTTTTTTTTTTTTTTTTTTTTTATTTAATAATTTTAGTTTATAATTCTTAAAAAACATATTTACCTTTTTCACAACTTGAAATAAGCAGTTGTATCGTTGTTTTCATGTTTTCATCGTATTCACATTGGTTTTGTTTTCTATTTGAAAGATAAATCAAACGTAGAACCACCTCAACAAACGTTTGTTTTTTTTTTTATATAAAAAACAAAAACATTTGAATACGACTTGAATTCGAATACAACTGTGTATTTCAAGTTGTGAAAATCCTAATTCTTAAAGTATTATATTTTGAGCTTTATGCCAAATAATTCATGAAGCAACAGGTTGACGACGAAACCATGGTCTGATCTGATCGGTTTGTTCTTCACTTGATTTTGTTATTGTAGCAACCTGTTGCTTCATGAAGTCTGGCCAAAAAGATCAAAATATAATTCTTAAAGAATATATTTTTTAAGAATTTTAAACTAAAATTAACAAATTAAAGTGCCACAATTTTATAACTCATATTTTATTTAATAAACTTTTATTATAAAAAAAAAATTAAAAATAACAGTAACATTAATATGCACACATAATTATTTACTACTACGAAATATTTTATGCTTATTTTTTTTTATTTAAAAGGCAATTGAAAAGTCTTTATTTTGTAATGTTCCTTCTTCCTATTCTATCAAATAATAACACTGAAAAAAAAACAACAATTTTCTTTATTTTAACACTAAATAAGGAAAAATATTCGTTCGCATATAATTATTTGTATGAGGTTAGAATTTTTTTTTTTTTTTGTTTGTTCAGAAATAAAAGTTAACCTCACCTATTTTTACAAGATATTCCTAAAAGTTTTGGTGAAGAAAATATATAAAAACAATTTTGAAATCTAATAAAAAAACTAAAATAAAGAAATTGAGATTAATTTTAACAAAAAAACAAAAATCAAACAATAATAATTATATTTTTAATAAAAATAAAAAATTTAAAAATAATTTCTTTGTATGATCAAAAATATAAAAATCAAACAATATTTTTTATATCTGAGCAAAATAATAAAAATCAAAAAAATAATTTTTATTTTTGAAGAACACAATAAAAATCAAAAATTATTTTTATTTCTGAGCAAAAAAAAATAAAAACTAATATATAATTATTTTTGATTTTTATGTTTAACGCAGTGGGAATTTGCGAGGCTCCAACTTGTGGTCATTGGCATTGTCAAAAAAGTTCAATAAAAACTAAACAGCATTAACATTTTAAAAAATTGTCATATTGTCACACTTTAATAATGAGTCATAATTTGAGAGCCAGATCTCTGAAGGAATACAAATGTTGGGGTACAAATAATGTTTCTGGAAATTCTAAATTTCATAGAAAATCTCTTTGAAAGTTTCTGCTTCTTTAGTTAAATAAGGTGTTTTGTTCAATTGATTCAAGACAAACTGTTAGAAACGTCATTTTTAATAGGAGAGACAAGTTTGTGCACACTTAAAAATATTTAAAAACTTTGAACTCCGATGACTGATGACTGAACTTTGAACTCTGATGATAAATACAGAAATTTTATCAAAAAATTTCAATTTGTGTCTGTTCCATAAGAAATGATGTAGGTATAGAAAAATATTGATGAATTTATTGTTTTAATTTAAACAACCTATAAACATTTTCAAGGTCCTCAACTGTAACAATCAAGATGTCTGCTAGAAAGTCTGAAGGAAAACCAAAAGGAATTTGTTTAGCAAAGAGTTGAATACAGTGAATGATCAAGAAATTCCGTAGCCTGAAAAGGAGCCATGCAGTTTTTTCAATTCATGTGCCAATATTTAAAAAAAAAAAAAAATATTAAACAATTTTATTTATTAGGCCCGTTAACTGATCTCCCAAGTTTAAATTCCTTAATCTCAGGTTTCGTAAACAGAGTTTAAATTTTAAACTCAGCTAAAATTATTTTCGTAACTTATCTCATTTTTATCGGCAGTTTACTTAAACTCTGTTTAAAAATTTAAACTGAGTTTAAAAAACATATTTTAGCGGCACTGTAGTAAAAATTCTACAACTTTGACGTAGGGCATCAAAATATTTCAAACATTTTTGATAAAATAATGCAAATTGTCAGTTTCATTGGAATATTTTTTTTCAAAACTTAAAATATGTTTGTTTTTTGTTTATAGTTTTGATTTTTTTGAAATATGATTTTTTTATTTTTTGTTTACGATTGAGAATATTTCCAATGTTCTCAGAGAATTTTTGACAAAATCTAAGTTTACATTTTTTAAACCTAGAATTTCTGTGTTTAAATTTGTTGTTAAATTTGTCTCACCAAGTTAAACTTAGATTTTTTGAGATGAGGTATCGGCGTTAAAATTTAAACTGAGGTTAAGGAATTTTAAACTTTGTTTAAGCTAAACTTTGCTTTAAATTGAGATCAGTTCACGGGCCTTAGATAATTTTGTTTTTGTTTTGCGAAAATTAAAATAAACTGTCAAAAATAAAACACCCAACGGTGTAAAACACATAACTGAACTCCGATCGGTGTTCAAAATTAATTCTCTTTGAACATCTAAATTCAACACAAAACATTGTAATCAAAATATTACACCGTATAGAGTAAAATTTTTAATTCCACTCAATCGGATGCAATACACAGCGAAGGGTGTTGGTCTCCTTGGAACGCCGTTCGGAGTTCAAATTTTTAAGTGTGTAGCATTAACCATAAACTTTTCTGGTAGGTTTATCTCAAGTTGATTTTCAGAAAGCATTTGCGTAGGAGCAACCGATTTCTTGCAATTGTCTGCCGAAATTATAGTCATCAAAGGGGTCTTTTAGGTGCCATAACTCTTACCCCAGACCAGACAGCCAATAAGTAAATAGCGCAATTTTTCTTTGGAAGCCATGAAAAATACGAAAATAAAATCAAAACTTCGTAATTAATTTTTGTTGCACACTGTTATTAAAAATATTATTGATTTCATATTGTTTTTTTTTTTTATTTCTAAAGTAATGCTGTATACTTTCCTATATTAACCATATCTATATATAAATAATCGTAAAGAAAACAGTTAAGAGCCATTTTCTCACGTGTTTCTCAACCGATTTTGATTATTTTTTAAGGAGTGCACCCGACTATTTTTAAAAAAATTATTTTTTGCCAAATTTTTATGAAGAAAATTTGTTTTTCACCTTAAATTGTATCGAATTAACAAATAATGTAGTGAAAAGGTTGAATTTCGGCCACTGTCGAACTCTAGTTGTAAAAAAACAACCAATTATCAATCGATCAACCACAATTTTATCGATTGGAATTGGATTGTAAAACTTTGTTTGTGTCATTATGATACATATCTCTCTTTCAATAATATTTTCATTATAATATATATTCAAATTTATTTATTTACTTTTAATAAATTATATAATTAAATAACTTAATCTAATCACTGAATAGAATCTTAAACAATTTCTAAGTATATTTCTTCGTTGGCATTTTTTTGTACTTCAACCCATGTTCCATGAAGGTAAACGGTGGACTTGGCTGTGTCATACAAAAGTACAAACCGGCTGCTGTTAGCGGATATTTTAAGCCTATCGCCACAGTATTAGAATAATCACAGTTACGTTTGCGGAACTGCATCCAGTTATCACACTTAACCGCCGGTATCATAACACCTTCGATGAGTGCCTCCATGAAGAGTATGAATGGATAGTAATGACTGCATAAATTATTCTGACAGCCAGGTTGCGATTTTTTGCGTGGAAAGTAACCAATACCATTAGGATAGATATCAATGGTACCCGAAACCTGACGCACACCAAAAGCATCGCCCTCACCATGTATGACTACCACGCGCTCGCTAACATTAGAACGCACATAAATGTCCGAGTCCCGACACATCACTGCCGGGTCAATTGCAATAAGCTGACCCATTAGTTGCCGGCCGTCGCGTGAGTGTTCCGCATATAGTTGAGCACCCAAAGCAGCAATATTTGCACCCACCGAATGCCCAGCCAATGTTATATCCTGCCTAGCAATGCCGTGTTTGATAAGCACATTTAATATTTTGGCCACAAAGTAGCCCTGCACTAGGACATGATGTCGTATTGCTGTATAGAGTTGTAGCAAATCCTTGGCAAAGTCCACTACGATAATGTTTAAATCACGGCGTGTTTCCTGCAGCAGCTGGAGATGAGCTTGTATGCTGAAGTATGTATCTTCCGCGAAATAAGCATTAACATACAACAGTGTTTTGCGTTGTGGATTAATGTCGAAGTCACGTATTTCGGAGAGCGCCTTGATGGGTAGATCAATGGTCTGATTATTGAGTGTGACAACATGCAATGTGGCATCACAAGGATTAATACCGCTATAGAGACTCATGACACCTTCATCCACAGGTGTGGCACCTACATAAATAATTGATTGATGTGAGATTTAAACTTAAATTAAATAAAATTCATTGAAATAGTAAACTTACAAAATTCGCGCCAACCTTGACGTAGCGTCTGTTTAAGTAGCTCTATATTGAATGCTTGTGTATCCTCCACTGACTGATGGAAACTCGGTTGCACACTTGACGAGCATTTTGCACAAATGATGAGTACACATAAAATCACAAAAACCCATTTCATATTTATTGATACTTAAGCTTTAAGCCGATTTTTTTTTATGGTTGTGTTTTACTTCAAGCATGCAACTAATTTAATTTGAGTTAATCGCTGTGATTTTATACAGTCTTAAAAAAAAGTTTTATTAATTTTCGGTAGTTTTTTGAAAGTAGCGTGGAGCACGTTTATCTAGTAACGCCGACGGAAGTGATTCGATGACTTATTTTGGTTCCGCTTAAAGCTTAACGGTTGTCTGAAGTGAGCTGTTATCGCAGAAATACATGTGATAAGAACATTATAAAACAACCGGCACACGTCAGAGTAATCACGAGTTTTGATTATATTCCAGAAATTTATTGTATATAAAATGTTAAGTTTAGAAATAAGAATTATACAGTGCAATACTATTTATGGAAGTAACAAGATGAGTACTATTTAAGGGTCATTTGGAGTCATGAACTTATATTAACACAAAATGCACTTACTTTACTTTTAAATACCAGAGTCATTTGCAATAATTATGATCTTTAACTTCGCTTAAGGTTTTTAGTATGACATTGTGAAAGCAGTAAAAAACGGTTAAAGGGCACATTAAAATTGTTTAAAAAAAAAACCCCCTACATTAAAATTTTAATTTTAAAGCAACTGGCAAAGAAAACCTAAATTAAAAGTTTAGTTTTAAAGCAACTCAAAATATAATTCTTGAAAAATATGTTTTTTTAAAATTATAAATTAAAAGTACCAACTGTTTATTTTAAGAAATTTTTTGTTTTTGAATAATAATTAAATAATATTTAAAGAGAATTTTTGTAATGGTTTTTATAAAAAATGTATATTAATAAATATTTGAGATAATATTTTCACAATATTTATACGAAAAATATTAATAAAACAAATTTTTTTTAGTCGCCAAAAAACTTTAATGGGCCCTTCCTCAAAATGAATTCTCAACAACAACTTATGTAAACATATGTATGTATATCATTGAAGTGGTAGTTTTTATTATTTTGATTTGAATCATTGTCGTTACTTTTCAATTTATTTTCTTATTTTTATACCCTAAACCTGAAAGGTGAGGGTATATTACTTTGTGCAAACGTTTGTAACGCATAGAACGAAGCGAGTGCGGTATATATAAGTATATATATATATAGGGTGCAAAGTTTGGCAAAAGAACTTTTTACCACATAATTTTTGATTTTTTAATAAAAAAACACACCTCAATGACAAACAAAAAAAACAAAAAACAAATTGGCCATTTCAGCCCTTGAAAGGACTTTGATCGAGTTTCTTATGATCTATTGTGTTGTGTGTGTTATTAAATGTTTGCACACAATTGACCGAGAACTGGACCTACATGTTTTATGCCGACTCCGAATGGCAAAAGTTTCTGTTCTCAAGAAGCTTTACATGGCATTATTTACTCCCTGAAGTTTGCTATGGTCTGCAGAGAGGTGGTAACCGATCAGAAAAATGTTGTTATTGAATAAACTTTTCGCCGCGACTGGGGATCGAACCCGGGCTCCTAGCATGCTAAGCCACACACTTAACCTGCATGCCACGGTCACCACACACCTCAATGACTTCGGTTTTATTTTGAATATCAAGAGGGTGCAAAAGTGAATGAAAAATATTTTTTACCATCACCAAAAATTTCTAAAAAATTACATTGATTTAAATTTATTACATTTCTTATTTAAATTATATAAATGGCGTTCTTTGGCAATTTATGGCGTTCTAATTTTTTTTTATTTTATTTTGAATATGTCTATTAAAAACTCTAAGATGGTTTTCTGACTCCTTTATTTTACTGAAACAATTATTATTATGTTCAAATCATCCAACAAAAACTCATCTCTTGTTTTTAAAAGAAGATAAGATGCACAGTTCCTTAAAAGTTATTCTAATTATTGAAATTACATTTTGTTCTCAATCACCGAATTTGAAGAATCAACAGATTTCTTGGAATCTCTTTTTGAGCCATTCATGACTCTTGACCTTGTGCAACCTGGGCAAGTTTGCTGTGGTAATTATGTAGATAATGAGAATGAAACAAGTTTCTGATATGAATTTGATATCACTGTAATATTTTGATACTGACATATTTATGGTGGTATTTATGGTGATATTTATAAAGCAGTCAAATGTTACAGACCTCAATCTTGTCTATAAAAGTCCAAGCGGGGATTAATAAAGATACTATAAAGAAATTGATAAAAATTATGAAAAATGTTTATAATTGAATTTTAATATTTTATATTAACTTTTCATTTAAATTTTATGTATAAAATGGGGGTTGATTTCGAACAAATATTTATATTAATATTTATTCAGGGTTACTAGGGAAAATTTTTACTTCAATTATGTAAAATTTTTCGTAAATTTTTCAAAGTTTTCTATATTAAACTAACTCAAGTTTATACTTCATAATTCATAATATTATAATTCATTATTAGTTATAACTTTATAATGTCAATTCTTCAATTATTTAAAACTGATATTGTGTGATTTAATGATAGTAAATTTTTCTCTCACAACTTAAAAGCTCGGTAGACAAAAATATTGGAATAATTCAGAAAAAATTCTTCTGAAAATTTTAGATTCTTATAATAGATAGTTTTGTTTTTTTTTTTAATCTCTTATAAAATATGTCATTTTTGTAAAGGTTGATTCGAAAATATGAAGTAAGATTCATCGACTTATTTTATAAAAAAAAATCTTCTAAAGGGGTGCACAATTTAGCTTCCGCCCCGGGTGCCACCAACCCTAGTTACGCCACTGTCTGTAAGCTACAAGAATACAATTTGGTATGAGTAAATTTTTCATCAACATTTAAATGTATATAAAATAAGGCTTCATCCTCCCGGCTTAGGGTATTTCATAGTCGGCCTAGACCGACTTAAGACTTTCTGTACTTGTTCAAAACTAAATTTTAATTTACTAAATTTTATTTAACAGATAACACACCTAAGGCACATCCAATAAAAAAAAAAACAAAAAAGGCTTGAAGTCAGGACATGTGTGCAAATCATGGCGGCTATCTGATTTTGTTGAGCTAAATACTTCAAATTTCACAAATCATCTGTTTGTGAGATAATAGGAGGTATTTTTAATAACACAATATTGTCAAATAAAATAAAATTAACAAATTTTTTGCAAAGTGCATCTTAAAATTCACATACTTATTATTCCACCAATTTCACTCTAATGCTACGTCTACACAGAGAGTTAAGTTTGAGTTACCAGTACAAAGCTGAGTTTTCCCATTTAACGAGAAATAAACTCGAGTACAAAAATGTACGATTTAACACAACTTAACTCATTATATATTCTGAGTTTTTATGACTCAATGTAAAAAGTGCCTAAAAGTACACTAAAAAATAATATAAATGTTTATGATGTAGTGGTATTTTTAAATGTTGTTGTATTTTTCATGAAAGAAACTTTTTTTTACAAGAACTGTCAAAATAGAACAGCTGATTGGTTAATTATACAATTTATTTTTTCAACTATATGTTGTTATTTTCTTTAAAAAATGAGTAAAAGAACTTCGAAAAGGAGTTGGGCAATAGTGGGGAAAGTAGTTTTCATCCAAATATGGGCAGAGCTTTCGCATAGCAAGAAAAAAACGCATGTGTACGCAGAGACACCAGCAGCATTGTCGGCAAATTTAACTCAATTCTGCTACGGTATCTCTGTGTGAACAACTTCGGTTAAATGTTAGTTAAAATTAACTTAACTCTCTGTGTAGACATAGCATAACGCCAACAATTCCCCATCCGCCTAAAAATATGCACGTTAAAAATCAGTCAACTATTATCTCAGCTAATGCAATATGGCTGAGAGAGTATTACAATCAAGCCAATCTCTAAAGTAATGCATTAAAAACAAGAGTATGGTTTTATTCTCAGATTCTGTATTTTTATTTTCATCTTTATTTTCTTAGTCTCTCACAAAAACACTTACAATGGCTGACAAAAAACAGCTGATTTGAGCTAACAACTGGCTGAATGCACGGGCTGTGTGCGTTTAAGCTTAATTATAAGCGCACGTAGCAACACCAAAACACTAACAAATACCTGTTAACACAATAACTGGTATTAAGCCAGCTACGATGGCGGCCGAAACGATCAAGTGCTGTTAAGAGCGTATCTCCCACAACAATTGAGCTTAGTTTCGGCGGAGTTTGCGAGCGAACGAGTTGTAAAGCGGATGAACTGAAGAGAATAAAATAAAATCGCGTTGACAAAAAAAAATACTAAATTACAAAATAATTTCATTTAAAACAAATGTTGAACGCATTGAAATAAGTAAATGATTTTTTTTTATTGTATTGGGCATGTTTTAAGCAGTGTAACTAATTATTAATGTATTAAAAAGTTTATTTTTTTCTTAAAATAAAGTTGAAAATACAAAAGTGCCATTTTTTTCGGTGAGATTTTTAGATTGAGACATTGATAGAAAATAGTTACAACAGCCACAAAAAAAAATTAGCTAATTAAAGTTGTTTTTGTTTAAGTTTAAAACAGTGATGAAATCTAATTTATAAACAGCAGAAAATTTAAGCAATTTTTTTTTATTTGTAAATAATAAAATTATATAAAAAAAAAACAAGCTCATTTGAATGCAATCGATTGCTACTCGAACGAAACTCAACTCTAATACACTGGCATATATATGAAAGAAAAAAAAAAAATATTTATTTGCTGTTTTTGTTGTAGTTGTAGTATCTGTATTAACGCACAGCTAAAAGTGTGTTTTACCTTAAATCTGCAACAACAAAATCTAATGTATACGAGATAAAAAAACAATAACCAAAAAATATAAATAATAAAACATCAAAAGTTACAGTCTACCACGTCGCGATCGTGTACGGGCTCGCTCGATCGGTTGTTATTAGCGTGTTTGTCGTTGTTGTTGTTGTTGTTGTTGTTTTTTTTAATATCTCGTATACTAACTTGTTTGTGTACAACTAAAGTATCTATTGGATTGAAATTTGTATCTTTACGTTCTTCTAGCTACGCGCATGTTTAGCAGCATTTATTCTGCCTCAATGTATCTGATTTTGTTGATCGTTGCAAAAAGAATTAAGCCATGTTTGGAGTTTAGTAATGTTATTTTAAATTAATTAAATAAACTTAACGCTACTGTTTAAAAATTGAAAACAAGTCTGGGGCTGCAATAATAAGTAAGTTAATATTTGTTTGCTTTATATGTAAGTTCTCGTTGATTATAACGAGATTAGCGTAAGATTTTTTCTTATAAGCAAATGCAAAAACAGTGGCGCAGAATCTCTGAGGTAAAACAAGCACGTGCTTGGGGGACCTACGTCTCTTTTCTTTAAAACAGATATAGATAAATAAATATCACGTTGGTCATTTTGTGACAAATGCAAAACCTAACTTAGAAAAAATATTTCATTGAAACAATTATTAAACAGCAGTTAATACTCAGAAGAAAATATGTTGAATGTTAAAAATGTGGAAAAAGGTAATAATTTTGCAACTGTTTAAGGTTGCGATGTTCTCATATATATGTAATGTACATGTATTTTTCGCTCACTAGCCATGAAACTTATGGCACGATGTTTGCTCGTTCAACTCTTGTGCAATGGTTGCGATGGTCCGTGGTTGAATTCCTTGTGATGGCAGATACAAAATTTTGTTTAGTATAAAAATGCAATTTTTCCTTTCAATATTTGCTTACATAAAATGGTAAGAAATTGGTTAATATTTCAAATTTTTCCATGTTGTTCTTTGAGGCTGAAGAACTTAATACTACATTTTGGAATGATCCTTTTCGTTCCGAAAGTCTCAAATTTGGACACAACTTTCAATTACTTTTGGTACAAGCGTCGTAGAGAAAAAAATTGAATGAGCCAAAACCGATAGTTTTGGTTGATCGTAGAACTTTCTTATTCGAACCGTGCTTGAAAATTATCTAAAAATTACCTAGATGAAAATTATAACCATTTTGTCGAAAAAAATTATGTTAAATGTCTTAATATATAAAAGACAAGCGTCCTGCTCCGTGCCCAATATCGTAAAACATGTTTAGCCTGGACCAGAACCATTGGAAATGTTTGTACTTACTAAACCTTTTGCTCTATATCGTAAAACCTGTTCAGCCTGGACCAGAATCTGTTGTAAAATTATCTATTTGAAATCTTTGTACGTACTTGCTTTTTAGAACCTGTTCAGAATGGACCAGAACCTGTTATTAAATTATGTATTGGAAATCTTTGTACTTTAAGACTATCGTCAGTTTCCTCAATTACCATATATTAAACATCATGTCTTGCTATTACAGTGCTTCTTAATTAACAGAACCGCAACCTATTCGGTCTGCATAAACTGAACAGCAATGATTACATTCAGTGACGTTGGTGTCAATTGGAATTGCTAGAATTATATCACAATGTTCGGTCTTCTGATCCAAGTTTTAGCGATTGTAACTTGAGTAGCAGTTAGGAAATGGAGATGAAGATATCATAGAAATTCCAGATTATTTTGTTTGTAAAGGTTCGCTTATTAACTCTTTTAATGGCTTGCCTAGAATAATCGTGGACAATTTTTTTGAGCTTATATTCCCATCATGTAAGCAATAAAAAGATTAAAAAAC
This sequence comes from Tetanocera ferruginea, assembly GCA_958299015.1. Classification (NCBI taxonomy): domain Eukaryota; kingdom Metazoa; phylum Arthropoda; class Insecta; order Diptera; family Sciomyzidae; genus Tetanocera; species Tetanocera ferruginea. The sequence goes on from OY282644.1 coordinate 106,155,780, forward strand.
ATCCCTCTGATTTTTACATGAGCTGCTTTGCTTTTGGCAGGCTGTCTAATATAATGGACAAAACCACTATAACGTTGTATTAAAATATTTTAGTTCAACTAAAACAACCGGAGAGAAATGCAAATGTGGTATTTATGCAAATGTTATTATAAAAAAAAAAAATTATGGTGATCGTGGCGTGCAGGTTAAGTGTGTGGCTTAGTATGCTCGGAGCCCGAGTTCGATCCCCAGTCGCGGCGAAATGTTTTTTCAATAAAAAATTTTTTTCAGATCGGTCACCACCCCTCTGCAGACAATGGCAAACCTCAGAGAGTAAATAATGCCATGTTAAGTTTCTTGAGAACAAGAACTTTAGCCGTTCGGAGTCGGCATAAAACGTGTAGGTCCAGTTCTCGGTTAATTATTATAAAAAAAAAATTATACTTTGCATACCAATCACAATACTCACTTTATTTGCAAAATTTATTAACACGCGATATAAAAAAATTGAAGGCTACTGTTGGGCATAAAATCGAAAATCTAACTAAGTTAAACGTTATATATCTAACTAAAATTATTTTTGTCATGTTGGCACAACTTCACTTCATAGTACCAACCTATTTGATTTAAGAAAAAAAACTTTGGAAAATTAAAAAAAAAATTTTTCCGAAGTGTCCAATATAATGGACAAGTCCATTGAAAGGGTTAAATAGATTTTTGGCGATACTTTGAGTCCGAATAACATCAACCGTTATTCCAAAATTGCTATCCTGTGCACAAAAAATTCCGATGTGAACGAAGTCAACGAGCAAGTTCTAAATATTTTAGTTGGTGACACAGTGAGAGATCTGAGCACGGATTAAATTGAAGGCAGTGATGATAACGATAAACGAAATTACCCTGCCGAGTTTTTGAATGAATTTTATCCTTCAGGAAAGCCACTGCATTAGTTAAAATTCAAAATTGGAAGTATTATAATACTTCTTCTAAATTTCAATACCAAAAAAGATATCTGTAATGGAAGGTGGTTAGTTTTGAAAAACCTAAAAACTTAATTAATCATCGCACAAGTATTGACAGGTGCACTGGCGAACATTAAATAGTTTTCATACCTACAATTGATTTGGCCCCGACAAACACAGATTTGCCTTTCACTCTCCGAAGGCGACAATTTCCAGTTAAACTGACATTTTCAATGAACATAAATAAATTGCAAGGTTAAATATTGCAAAAAGTAGGAGTTTTTCTAAAAGAACTGGTATTTAGTCATGCGCAGTTTTAGCGGGCTGATGATGTAAAACTAAGCATTATAGATGGCAAGGTACAAGGTTAATTGGTTAAAATTCTAAAGCATGGTTTTCACTATGTCAATTTCAATGGTCAGTTGTTGTCAGTCACATGAAAAATACCAACATGTTGTCATTTTTTTCTGTTTGGCAATGGCGAAAAATAGGAAAAACTGATCTCTTCACATGTTTATAGCAGAAATTGCAAAAAAAAAATGTTATTTATGTGATTTTTTAAACTTTTAAATTTCATGTCAAACAAAAAATGACTAAGTGAAAACCAAGCATAAGAATTTTTTTACTAGAAATGTTGTATGTACGGAAGTTTTATAAAAATAATTTAATAAACATGTTTTCAAATAAAAACCTTTGTATATAAATCCAATAAATTTTTTGTCGCATTTTGTACTCTAAATGGTTCCTTCCCGTCGTAGGACGGGCTTTTACACTAGTTTCTTGCTTATCCGTGAAAATCGTGTTTTTTTTTGTCATTTAAGAAGCCAAAGAATTAAAAAGATTAGGTACAAGACTATTGGTAATGACTTTTTTTCAACGAGATACCTTTTGACAGTGTGAACTGAGTCATGTTGAATGATTTGACATAATTGGATCATTATTTTTATTTTTCTATATTTTTAGTACCTATCCTTTGAATTGAAAAAATATATTTTTTTTTTACAAAATGGAGGCTATGCAGAGTGTCTCCTCGGGCGTCAGCTGCGAGGCATCTAAAAGTGCTGCCGCAGTTTAACTTTTTTCACTTATCTGAAACAAGAGGTTTTTTCTTCGATAACTGATATATTTAAAGGAAGTTTAAATCTTTAAAATAATAAAATAGTTAAAAATAATAATTTAGAGCGGCTGTAAAATGGAAGATCAAGATTTTCCACTATTTTTTTAAAAATTTTAACCCCAAAAAATTTATTTATTCAAAAGACATCTTTAAAGTTGTTGAAGATATCTTGTTGATACTTGATACTTGTTGATAGTAGAACATCATTCCGATACTACTATAGAGAGAAACCTATCAAAATTTCAACCTGATCGGTTAATAGCTTTTTGAATTACAGCACGAGCATTTTTTTTAAAAGTAGTTTCGAGATTATCAGGCTTAAAGTTTCAATACGATAAGTTTCAGTGACTCGGACGTTTTTGACCATTACTCGGAAAATATACAATATTTCGCTTTTTTCTTTTGACAGTATATTTTAAAAAGTTTATACATTCAAATATGAAAAGAAACTCTTAAGAAACTTACACTGGCCATTTATTTAAAAGCTAGACCTCAGAAGATCAGTTAAAAGCAACAATATTATCCTTTTTTGATATAAGTCCAAAAATGTTCATGTTATTGAGATAAGGAAATCAAGTTCACATCAATACTGATCTGGTATCGAATGAACAAAAGGAAAAATGTTGCCAAAAAAATAAAGAAATCGAAGATTTTTTAAGTTTAAAAAGATGACATAAATTAAAAATTATACACCAATCATGCAGGCCAATATATTAGTTTAACCTTAAATATATATGAAAAATTCAGAATAAAAATTTGTTTGTGTACTATAGTGATCAGCACCATTTCCAATTGTTATTCAGAACAAATTATATTTTAAAACTAAGAAAGCGATCAATTGAAATTTAAAAACTTCATTAGTAATTCACAAAAGATGAATTAAATTACAGAAATTCTATTTGAAAATCAAAAACATTAATTGATATTTAGAAAAGATCAATTGAGATTCAAGAAAACATAAAGAGGATTACAGAAAAGGTCAATCGGATAATGAAAATTTCATTTCAAATTTCAAAAAAATCATTAAAATTCAAAAGTATCATTTGCAATTCAGAAAAGATCAGCTCAAGTTTAGAAATTCCATTTAAAATTCAGAAAACATCAATAACCTTCAGAAAAGATCAATTTAAATTCAGCACTTTCATTTGAAATTCATTTCATAATACATCACTTGTCATTTAAAAAAGATCAATTGAAATGCACGTATTCCATTTGCATTTCAGAAAAGATCAATTCATTTTTAGAAACAGATTCAAAAACAGACTAAATCAAATACAATTCAGAAATTCTTTTTGAAATTCAGAATAAACAATTTGAAATTTAGAAACACGACTTGAAATTCACAACAAACCATTTGGAATTCAGAAAAGATCAACTTAAATTCAGAATTTCAATTTGAAAAGACGGTACATGGTAGGTGATGGTAGGTTTAATGATGTTATATTAGTACTAGTAGGCAGAAGCCCGTCAAATGATAGGTCGTATTTAAAATAATAAGTAGAAGGCGTTATGACACATTTTTAAAATTCACTTTAAATTTTATTATGTGTCTGTCGTTGTCATTGTGTCCTTGCCTTGAAATATCAAATAAATTTTGTGTGCATATTTTTATGCTGACAAGTTTTCATATAAAACAGCACTGTAATAGCAAGAAAGAACAGTTTGAGCTTTGAAAAAATGGGCTAAAACCAAGCTCACTGCGTTCTTAACTGAAATCAGCTCAATAGAGCTCAAAACCATCTCAATACATGCTATTCATGTTCTAAATTTATGCCAGAAATTGTGCTTGAACATTTTTTTGATAAACATGTCAATTAATACGTTAGAAAAAAAAATTAATTTTGTTGTTTTTGCACATCAAAAAAATGAGCAACTGAACAACGTAATTCTCAATTGGTTTTTGTTCCTGTTAGTATAAAAGTGCAGAAAATAAATTCAAAAATTATATTTTTCTGCCAGAATGGATCAAATGTATCTAATTTGGACCATGAAAATATAATTTTTATTATGCTTGTTGTCATCACTGCAAGAAGTCATAAATTGTTTTTATTTGAAAATATATTTTGATTAACAATTCCAGAATTTCTTGGACTGGGGCATAGCTATTCATTTTTTTTACTAACAATCCATAAATGGCATGCATTGGACACAAATGAGCATGTTTTTGTTTACTAACAATGCCAAAATGACATAAATTGGGCACTTATATTATGCACGAAATGGCGTGTTACTTTTTTGATAAACAATCACTTTAGGGCTTGATATGAAGCTTACTATGGCTTAGCTAAGAATCACTTCCAAAAGTAATTGATTTGGGATTGCTTTCAGCTCAAATATCTCTCCGTGTGGTGAGCAACAGGAATTATGTACAGTATGAGCGAAACATGTTCTAGTTCAGGCCTAACAGGTTTAACAGGTTAAACAACTATGAACAGTTTGAGTGATTTAGGGCACGGAGCATGACGTTTGTCTTTTAAATACTATGATTATATATAAAATATTAATTTTTTGTAAAGCGACGGAAATATTTTCTAAATTTCAATAGAAATTTCCGTATTTTCAAGTAGAATTTATGAATATCGAATGATATTTTTTATAAATTGAAATTTTTTAATTTCAATTGCTTTTTTCGAATTTCATATGATTGCACTAAATTTAATTTGATCTTTTCTGAACTTTAAAAATATTCTGAAAATATTGTTGAAATATTCTGAATTTCAACTTATTTTTCTGAATTTCAAATTGAATTTCTGAGTTTAAATTTTTTTTTTTTATATAAAGTTCAATTATTTATTTTAGAATTTTAAATGTAATTTCTGAATTTTAATTAATATTTTCTGAGTCAATAAAAAATAATTTCAGAATTTCAATTGAGCTCTTATGACTTTCACACACAATTTTTGAATTACAAATGATTTTTTTTTTAAGTTCAAATGAAATTTGTGAATTTCAATTGACTTTTTCTTAATTTTCAAGGGTTTTTTTTTTTAATTTTTATTGATGTTTGCAAAATTTAAAACGGAATTTCTGCATTTTTTCTGAAATTGAAATGGATTTTCTGAGATTAAATAAATCCTTCTTAATGATGACTTGGTAAATGTTGACGTGAGTCTTGAAAGCAGTGAAGTCAAATAGTCCAATATACGAGGGCGGATCTGACTTCTTCTGAAAGTCCGTGACTTTTTGACTGAAACACAGGTTCTCTGACACAAAATCATTTTCTCTTTCATCATTGTCTACTCTGAGCTCTAAACACTTCGACCCAAAAAATATTTTTACTGAATATTTTAGAAATATCTTTATTCATTTTTCTGCATACTTCAAAATCAATAGATGACAAATATGTTTAAACTTTTTTTGTATTTCCTATCGCTACTACCATGAATTTCGTATATTTAATCAAACCCTTTTTTATTAAATACTGCAACTAGCTATATTTTAAAAATTTTAGTCAAAAAACAAAATTGATAACACCTATAAAAACGTGTCAACTTTTTCTTTTCTTACTTCTCGAATGTCTGATTCCAAAAATGATGCAACACTGATCTTGCTGTGAAGTTGTTGGAATTTTAATAGCATAGCGTAAAGGTGCCAATCTGTTAAAATCTATTAAAACCAATAAAACCAAACTATAAAACTAAGTGAAAAATATAATAAAAAATGAATTTAAGTATACATATTGAATTAGCTTGAACTTGGAGGTTAAATCTTTAAAATTAAATTATAAGAAAAATCATAAAAGTTTTTATACATATGATATAAAATACCATTTGTTAAAACTTTATAACCTACCATTATATTTACAATGTTAGAATAATAAACAGGTTAACTAATATTTTGGCTTATTATAAATATCTATTAAATCGACGCATTAATTAAGCAAAAACTTGAGCTGTGTTTAACTTTTATTTAAAAAAGATATTACATTTTCGCACAAAGGCTGAACAAAAATTAAATTAAAGCTTAAAACAATTTAAAGAATTATTGTTTGCTTTTAAAATGGTAAATCCAGAGTACAACAGTTTTTTTTTTTTGTGAAATATTAGTGTTTGCACAAAATCAACTGAAACTATTAATAAAACTTGATCCTTGATCGAAGACTGAACATAACGTTTACAACTAATAATTTGGTTTTATAACCGCAAAATTTCAATCAGATCTTATAAAACTGAACTGTTCGTGACCGCTGATTTTTTATATTATTTTTTTTTTTGTACACTTCAAGTTTGTTCACTATAACCTTTGCAAAGTGATATCATGTTTCCTTCTAATATTTATAAAAAGATTTTTAATTGCAGTTCAAATAATTGTCTTACAAAGAAAAATTCATATTAATTTCATATCAAAATATAAAATGGTTGTACTTTAAATAAAAATTAACACACTTATATTCACAAAAATAAGTAAATAAGTACGAACCAACGAGAAATTAAATTATACATTTTTTTAATACTTAACATGGTTTTATAATTTTGAGCCATATCTCTGCTATCTGTATTCATCTCATGACTAATACGAAAGTAAAGTTGAATTTGTGAAACTTTATTTACAAAATCAATTTTCCAACAATTTATGATTTTATTTACTTTTTAATACAAGCACTTGGTTTGCACAAAGATTACTCATAACTTTAAGATTCTGTCAACATCTCTTGAAGATGTACTTCGTATGATAACCACAGCATTGCGACGCATTGTAAGATAAAAGACGTGCATATCATATATTTTATATGTACCATGTTAAGTCTACAGACAGGTGGTATAATCTTATCTTTAAACCTCATTCATGCCGTCATATCTAAAATTATGATTGCTGGTTTTTTTCTTTACACTAAAATAACGCTTCCCGATTTGCGAGAAAGATAAAATTAGGTCAATTAACGGTTTTAAATCCGTTAAGTGCTAACAAGCTACATAAATACTTATTTACATCTCAAAGTATGATTTGTGAATCATGAATATATGAACTTATGAGGTAGTTGAGTAGCCAGGGGATTTCTTTAGAGCAAAGACTGGAAAATTTTATCCAGTTTAGTTAATTTGTGTATGATTTGTTAATGAACTACACAATCAATGTTCATCTTAAAATTTGGTATGACTTAAGGGGTAAAGGTATCAAGAATTTTTAAAAAGACCAAATATATTTTCTTACTTAAATGATATTTTAGATGTCAAAAAATATAAAACCCATAAAACAAGAATATGACGTATTAAGTTGCATTTCACATTTTTGTAAATTTTTTTCGACAACACTGTTAAAAACTTTTATTAAAACGAATGATGTATCTAATTATAATATTTGAAGAATATATTGTTAAATTTTTATGTAGAAATATTGAAAAATACGACAATGGCAGTTATTATTTGGAATAAAAAAAAAATGTTTGTCGTTAGATAATTGCTTTCCCTAGGTAACGCTGGTAGGGTTTTTCTAAATTTAAATTTTTAAAGTTTTGGAAACACTTTGATAAAGTGATTTTTGAAAAAAAAAGTTGGATAATTTGTTGTTATAAAAAAATAAATAATGACACATTTGAAAAAACTCTCCAGTGTTACCTCGTAAATTATGTACAGAAATAGTGTTCAAAATTTCAAAAGAATCGGTGCAGTAGTTTTGAAATTATGAGAGGCATCGTCTTTGAAAATGTGTGTTGTGGGAAAAAAGTTGTACAGTTGAACTGCACAGATTAACGCAGTTACACAATTAAAAAGAAAAAAATATTTTCAAACTATGTATAGAAAGAAAATTTTATCCGTCAAGAGCAAATACTTGTATTAAGTATATCCAAAATATTTCTTCAAAATATGAATTTTTGTGAAATAGCTTTCAAAAAATCAATACATCAATAGAATTGTGTTTAGAAAAATAAAGGGGCTTCTTTCACAAATCTCTCCAATAGAATTGGAAACCATCAGGTGCATCAAAACTCCATTTTTCCTAGTCCGAAATAAATAACTTTTGCAAAAAATAGACTCAGACAGAAAATTTTAAGACCAATATCTATAACTTAATTGTGTTTCAATCGGTGTATAGATGTTCCTCTACAAATCGAAAACCCGCCGGCTTGTGCCGTGGCAAAATATAGGATGTTTTCATCATTTTTGATAATTTCAAATGGCTACAACGGTACAAAGTGCTCCAAATTGTGATCTTGGACACTTTATTGTGCACGGCGGCGGCTAGTTTAGCGCATGACTTGGTCGAGCTGGAACTTTTTCTGAGTATTAATCTTTGTTCTAGGTCAGACAGCACCAGTTTTCTGCCGACTGGCTTGAAAACATTATAATTATTTGGATTTCGTAAACAATTTCGAACAACGCATCGATTTCCGTTAATTTTTTTTTCGAAATTTCAAATATTGTTAGTCCAGACTCGATATAATGCCAATATTTTGCCACGCTCTTCATTCGACAATATTGCACCTCGTAGCATTTTGCTTAAGACTTATTTTAATTTTAATTCAATATCAAAAAATACACGTGACAGTTACTTCTAGTCTTATAAAAGAAACTCATTATCGACTTTGTCTCATCATTATGAAACAACAAAAAGTGCAGCAAAAGAGCAATCGACATTAGAAAGATAACGGTTATTTGACGCGATGTGAACTCTGACTCAAAAAACCGGTTTCTCAAAGACAGAGAAGTATAAGAGTTCATAAAGTGTACAAAGCTTACATAAAAAGTTCCCACTGCATAAATTTATATTAAAAGTACGTTACTTAAAGTGTCTTATGATTATGAAATGCACTTTAGTAAATTACTTTAATTTGTTAATACATGTATGTATAAATTGCATACGAAAAAAAAAATTTGGAATTGAATCCTTTTGGAAAAATTATTCTTTTGTTGTTTTTTATGTGCCTTGATCATGATACCGGTACCTTTATAAAGCGGCTTCGACGATGCATCTGCAATCTTTTAATATATTATTTTTATTAGTATAAATAACTTATAAAGCAAATTTGCTCAAAATAACTGCTAAGCTTTGCAACTTTAACAACTAACTTTTGAACTTTTTCTTTGAGTCCTGCTGCGTAGAAGGCACAAAAGCAGTTATTTATGTAGTTTTTTACATTAACTGACTTACAAAATACTCAAATATGATATACTAAAAGAAAATATAGAATAAGTTTATGCCTTTTATATTTTTTTTCCTAAATTTTTTTCGGTTACAAACGTCTTTTTTGTAACAAAAAATTGCAAAATATCTCCTAATTTGATCGTAATTAAAAAAATAGAATCAAAAATTATCTCTATAATTTTTTTAGATTTTATTTGTGCAAGTAAGGACAATATTTTACAAAACAAAAACTTTACTTGACGTAAATGTTAATCTTTAAAAAAAAAAATAATAATAGTTTTTGTTGTAATACTTTTTGAGCAAATTTTTTGGGGTTCTACCAAGGAATACCAGCCATAACCAAGCCATAGCTAGAGAAATATTTCTCGGTGGACTACAAAATAGGAAATAATAAAATTAGAATAGAAATAAAAAAAAATGTAGGTGTTAAATTTGCTAATTTGTAATTTTTGGCCGATTTGGTTCTTTTTCGCACCAACTCGTTTTTTCTTTAAAAAAAATTAGGTGTACCAAATAACAGTACTCTGGGATCCTTTTTTGGTGAAATAAACCAAATGGCCGAATTATAAGTCCTTTTTCGCACCAACTAGTTTTTTCTTTAAAAAAAAATTAGGTGTACGAAATTGTATTACTCTATCTAGCCTGCTTTTTTGTTGGAATATTACAGTATACCGATTTCGGTTATAAGTGAGGTCGAGTTAGTTGACTGATTTGGTTGTTTTTCATACCAACTAGTTGTCAATTATATGAGAGGTGGATGTATTAGTTGACCGATTTAATCACACTTTTGTGAAAACTCTTCTCTTATCAAAAAATATATTTCCACAAAGTTTTATGATTGAACGGTAACTTCTTCTATTTTTGGCCGCTCGCTATATGAGATCGTTAAACTGGGAGTTTAAGGCTACTATATCTTCGTTACACCGATCCGTCTCAAATTTTCAGACAATATTCTTGAAAGGTTTTTAATTTCAAAAATCCTATTATGAAGGAGTTACCCTCCTAATAAAATGTGCAACAAAAATATTTGTCATACAATTTAATAAGTACGCGGAGAGAAATTTGAGCTGAAAGTAATCCCAAACCAATTACTTTTGGGAGTGATTATAAGATAAGCCATAATAAGCTTGGTATCAAGCTCTAATGTGATTGTTTATCAAAAATGTAACACGCCCATTCGTGCATAATATATGTGGTTTTCGGATAATTTATCCGAAATATTTAATAATAATTATATAATTATTTAATTTATTGGGGCCTCGGTAGTAGAGTGCTTAGCGTGCTTGACCCAGAGGTTTCGGGTTCGAATTCCGGTCTAGCCATGGTCCTATGCTTTTACCTTTCTTTAATTCTTTACTCATTTATAATCAACTAAAATTCAAAATTCATCAATATATAAGATTTTGAAAGTTGGTGTTAGAGATATAAGTGGAATGAGATTGCTTAATAACTCGTATTGACTGAGGTAAAGGCATAACACTTGCCTCAGATTCAACTGAGAATTACATAGTTCGGTTACTCTTTTTTTTTTTTTATGTGCAAAAACAACAACAATATATTAAATTTGTTTCAAACAAGTCCAAGATAACATGTATTAAGCACAAATTGACGTGCATATCAAAAAAATGTTCAAGCCCAAGGCTCATTTATATAAGGTTCAGGGGCGCCACCAGGAATTTTTTTTGGGGGGGGTTTTATCAAATGTAGAACCTTTATAAAAAAACAATTTTACGTAATTACAACGGCTGAGTTGTAGCGGTTAGTGCGTTAAATTTTTGCACAAATGGTTCCTTGTTCAAACTTCAGACATGACCAGCACCACATTTTTTTTTTTTTTAAATTAAACCCGTACAGAAGGTGAACAGCAGTAGTAGCGGTCGTTTTAAAATAAACTGGCTGCAACGTTGTTTAGGATCTGTTCGGCCAAAATATTTTGCAAGCAACAGTTGTAGGCCGTTTAATGGATTTTTTTCTTGTTTGGCAGTTGTACGAAGGTTATAAGGCTTGAGCTAAAATATTTTCATTTTTACTCGGGTCCCAATAAGATCAGCAAAAATTCAATATTTTTCTCCCCACACATTCAGAAAAAAATACCTAACTTTTTCCGATAAAAAATTTTTCTATTTTCGATAATTCAATTAGAATAAATTTTCACATTTTCAAATAAATATTTCTTCACTTGTGGGAAATGGAAATATTTCAATGTCTCTAATAATGATAAATATTTTTCTCGCACAAAAAATTCTCATTTATAGAGAAAAATTTAAGGAAAATGTAAAATTTTTACTAAATTTTCATAAAAAATTCATTGTGCGAAGTATTTTCTACAATAAAATGAAATCTTTTTTCAAAAATAAAAAAGTCTTATTCTCTAAAAACGATATATTTTTATATATTTCCCTTTTTCATGGAAGCTTTTTATAATTTTTAGGGATTTTTTAGTACCACATTTAGAGAAAAGCATTCTCTGGAGCAAACTCTATAACATATTTCTCTAAATATTATGTCTTTTTACTTATTCCGAAAAACTTTTTACTGAGTGCAGTGAATTTTTCATCCATACATATCTTCGTTGTAAAAATACCCAATTGGCTGGCACTAGCTTTAAAACTCGTCCTTTAGTGAGCACTAATTATGCTCAATTCCGAAAGTAAAAACCGCTAAATTTCTGTCACTTGGGATGAAAAACAAAGAGTCTGAATTTGAAAAAATCATTTGGTATTACTTGTTCAACGCGCAAATGCTGACGAAATCGAAATAATATATTTTTAATTTAATTTGCGCAATTTTGAGGAATTTTCATGAAACTGATTTTGAAAATCCAATGGAAGATTATGAATAAGGCGTATAACTATATTATGTCGCTGGATGGGCGAACAGAAGAAAAATTAAACCAACTTATTTTTTCCCAATAAGCCATAATTCCTTAATATCGGATAATATTTAAAAATTTAGAGAAATTTTATGAAACGGATTTTGGAAACTACGATGGAAAATTAGAAATTGTAAATTTTTTTCTCCACTTTCGGAAGTCAATCGGAATTATTTTTATAATGAATCACATGACTTCACTATGAACTTAATTCTGTAGAGTTTGTGTTATCGATGTTTAAAAAATGACTTGAAAAAGGACGAAAAATAACAATTGAACGGGAAATGTCTTTGATTTTTTCAGTGGCGAGTGACTCAACCGATTTTCCTCAAATTTAAGCTTTTTTACTATGTCTTACTTTGGAATTAATTTGTTTCCAAATATTTCAAGTTTCCTTCATCAAATCCTTCCACTCAAATCGAAATATTGTCAACAACCCTTCAAGTGGTCAGAATCAGAATATAACAAAAATTAAACATGTGTAGTAAGCCGGATCGAAATTGAAATTTGACTAGACACTGACTTAAAATTTAGAGGAACTCTTAAAAACAATTTCTATATAATTTTGTTTGAATCGGAGAAATCCCCATGGAGCGGTTTTGGTTCTTCTGAACGTCTTTTCTGCAGAAAACGAATTTTTTTGCATAAACTTTTTTCTTCAGAATGCATACCCGATAAGCAAAAAACTAAAGATTTTCATGGTACACTAAAAAAATTTTGGAAATTTTTTGTGCTTACAAACTCTATTGAGACCCCAAAAAATCCATATTTTGCCATTTTCGAAAAGAGGTTGTTTTAAATACGTGTACAATATGTATTTTCCATGATACTCACATGAATTTAAATGTATTGGAAAATTATTGAGCTCTCCTTTCCATTGATATATCGTATGTTGCGGTTTAACCAAAACTAAGTGCCACAATTATATAAAATGTGAGAAATCGATATTCAAAAGCTTCCTTCAGCTCAATTATTATTGAATTGCCATAATTTCTGTTTGATTTTGGCAAAAATTGGTGCGTATATATATATTAGTGGGTACATATGAGTTTTTAGGTACACAAATCGATTTCTTTTAACCAGTTTTTAGTTAAATGTGCGCCAGATAGCGCTCCAATACAAAATTCATGATTTTCGAATATTTATATTTTTTAACACTTATAAAAAACGCATTTTTCAAAGAACTCAGTTTTGATTAAACAACACCATACGATACACCAAAAGAAAGAAGAGCTCAGTACTTTTCCAATAATCTTAAATGCATTTGAATATCAAGAAAAGTATATTTTTTATAGGTGTTTAAAAAAAATATTTTCTAGTTTTTAAGAGTTCTTCTTACTTTTGAGTCGGTGTCCGGCTCACTTTTTTTTCTCCATACAAAATCGATCCGGCTTAATGTGCAGTCTGAAGGAATAAAATATGACTAATATAGCAGATTATGCATCAACCAGAATCGATTTGAAAAATACTTTTGGGGTTTTCACTCATTTAATAAAACGTGTGATTGCTTTTCATGTGACTCAATTTGATTGAATACTATTTTTCTTGGTACTACAATAATTTTTGGGGGGGGGGGTTTAAACCCCGAAACCCCCCTTTGGTTGCGCTTATGATAAGGTTGCGTACATTATTGACGTTTTCTCATTTCGGCACCCTTATTTTGAAATGAGAGCAAAAGAGCGTAGTCATTTGAGAAAAGAACTGACACGGTTGCCTGAATATAATATTTTTTGTAGTACTAGTTATTTAGCAAATTGAATACTAAAATTTTTGTTTAGTACTTTTATTGCTCCTATTTTTTTATCTGTTAGGACGGATGTCTTGATTAAATTAAGCTATTGAGTTTGATCTACCCATAATTTTAATTTTGATTGAAGGATTTCAGTATCATAGCCTAAAAAAAGGTTTTATGAAAGAAATATAAACATATTAAGAAAATCAAGAAAGATAGACCGAATAAATATTTTCTGAGTTGAAACTTTGCATTGCATTGGACAACGGTGATCGTTAAAACCACATTTACTACTAATTTTGACAAAAATTAAAATTTCAACACATCTTGACTTAGTGTGTACACCATATAACAGAAAACAGCACAAAACCCTGCAAAATACTTTTTTTTTCTTGAGCAGCACAAACCCCTACTTTGCAAATGTCAAGATATTTTTGTTTACATAAAATAAGAACGCGTCAAAAAATGTACGCAACCTTACATAAATGAGCCTTGGTTCAAGCCCAATTTCTGGCATAAATTGACAACGTGAATAGCATGTTTTGAGATGGTTTTAAGCTCTAGTGAGCTGATTTCAGTTACGAACACTTTGAGCTTGATTTAAGTCCATGTTTTTCTCTCCGTACATCTCAATACACCAAAAATTTAACTTGAACGCCAGAAATAAGTAAATACATAAAATTAGTTTAGGTTAATTTCGACGTCAAAGTATAGTGTTGGTGCTGAAATGTTCCACAGAACCAGACTTTCGGGAATATAGGTACAGAAAATTTAAAATAGAATACGTTGTTATAAGTTTGAATTGATAGGAAATATTACGATAGTTTTTTTAAAGAAATTATTTGTGAAGCTAGTTTTTAGAAAATCGTCGCTGCGCCTAAAAATTCAGTTATGTGTTTTTCGACAACTTTTCAGGAGAGCAAAAAAACTGATTTATTCTCTTCGCTTCCAAAATTATTGCAATGTCATAATTTTGTATTTTTTGCTATAAAATTCTAGAGATAAGTATTAAAAAAAAACTTAAACTTCTTATTCCAGCACGAAGCGAGGATGCATTCTTCCATTTTTAGACACATAACCGATTTTTTTACAGACATTCTGTTTTTACTATGATCAAATTTTTCGAGCACATAACCGATTTTTCAAATTTTTAATTAAAAATTTTAAAAACTCTACTAGGAATTTATTGCAAAAATTTCTCCAATGTTTAGACCAAAAGAGATATCGAAAAGCCGTTCATCACACAGATGGGCATTGAGTAGATCTATTCAATTATGCAATAAAAAAAAAATCAAAAAAAATCACATACCTGATTTTTAAGGCGCAGCGACGAAATATAAAAAAGCATTAAAAACAATTTCCAAAAATTTACGTTTTTAAGGTTTTTTTTTTTTGTGTAATATTTCACATAACACAATTAATTCTGTGTTGACAAGGAATAACCGCTAAAGGCGAATTAAGACAAACTGAAATTATTATTTTCGTTGCGATTTTTCGCAAGACAATCCAAAAACCGAATCGATTATTTTTCGGTGAAGGATTTTTTAAAATTGTAATTTATTTGAGATAAAATTGCATATTAAATGTATGCTAAGAAAAACTTTAAACGCATTTTTCTCGAAATGACTTTTCAAACTGCACTCAGAAAAAAGTTTCTCGGAATATGATGGCATCATATTTACTGAAAAATGGTATTGACCTTGCTCCAGAGAATGCCTTTCTCTAAATACGATCCTAAAAATTTCTTTAAAAATGATAAAAACCTTTTATGAAAAAGAGAAATACATAAAAATAATTCGATTTTATAGAAAAAGACTCTTTATTTTTGAGAAAACCTTTGCTTTTATTGAAGAAAATACTTCCCATAGTCAATTTTTTATCAAAATATAGAAAAAAATTTTCATTTTCAAAAAATTTTTCGGTATAAATGAAAATTTTTTGTGCGAGATATATATTTGTCAATATAAGAGACATTGAAATATTTCCATTTCCTAGAAGCGAAAAAATATTTCTTCAAAAATGTGAAAATGTATTCTAATCAAAGAAAATTTTATTTGAAAAAGAGAAAAATTGCTATTATCGAAAATAGCGAAATTTTTCACCAGAGGAAGATAGCTATGTGTTTTTTTCTGAGTATAGGTGTCCATTTTCCTCAGAAACCAGACGTCAGATCGAGACGTTGAAGATGTCATTTTTTGTTTTAATAATGTCTGGCAGGTACAGTTTTACAGAAATTTGACTAAACACTTTCGACGGAAGGAGGAGGCAAAACCCCAAAAAAACGATAATATAAAAAATTTTAAAATTGAATTGATAATTTTAAAAACGTAAAAATGAGAGCAGTTTTGAAAATCGTCCTATTTCTGTGCTCGAGACACAACCGCGGGTTACATCCGCTAGTAATAAAAAAAAAAATACTAAAATTTATTTCTATTTTATTTTTCCAAAAAAAGCAATTTTTATCATATTTCTTTAAAAACATCCCATTTTTCTAACTCTTTTTAAAGGCAATAGGGAAATAAATAATATATTTACATTATAAAATTTTATAATTTTATAATTTTTTCCAAGTCAAATGAATAAGCAAATAACTTACAAATTACAATATTAAGAAAGTTCATTAAAGCTTTTTTTTTCTTGGATACAAGAAAAGAATAATTCAGAAAATATATTTATTTGCAATAAATGATTCATAAATTGTCATAGTAATGCACAAAAATGCATGATTACGTGGTATCTTCAACATTTAAATAAGCTTAACTTATAGAAACGGTTTTAAGTTTAGCTTTTAAACAAGCCCATTCAGCAATAAAGCATTATATGTTAGTATTTTAATTATCATTGATGGATTTTAAAAGTTATAAAAACTGTCATTTACGAGTGCAAAGTGAGATTATTTAGCATGTTATTAAATATAATTACAATAACCTGTTAAGGTAGTAAGCAATAAAATAGAGTCAGATGCGTTTTCTAAATACTTATTATATTATACATTGCAATTGAGATAAGCAGAAATGACAACTGGTACGACCAGAAATGTCATTAAATTGAGGAAACCTACAAAATTCAAGAAATTTTCAAAAAAATGAGTATAAAACTGACAACAATAAATAATTGTATTGAACAATTTATTATTTAAAGACAGTTTTAAATAATAATTTCCAGTCAGCGAACAAAATTAATCAATAATATAACAACTTTTATGATATAAAAGTCAAAATCAATTTTAATATTATCAAACCGGATATTATAAAAATTAAAAATTTTAATAATTTTTATTAAAAAATAATAAAAACATAATAAATAAAGATGAAAGAGTGTTCATTTCAAACGAGCACTCAGGTGGGTGAGGCATTTCAAAAATTGTTAGCCCAAATTTTAAATTTAAAAAAATAGCTATAATTTATGATAACCCTCTTTAGCAGCTTAGGAAGTTGCTAACTAAAAAAAATATTTTATTTAAAAACTCTACGTTACTATATAAGAACGTGCTAAGGATAAGGTAAATACATTAAAAATATAATTTTAAATTTCAAGTCGAGTTGGTTGTATTTCAAAAGAATGTGCTAATTAGCTGTACAAGCTTTGTATAAAAGCACTCATTTAAAATTAAGATTCTAAGCAAATAATAAAACAGCTCTTTAGCAAATAACAAGTACAATAAACTTTTAGCAAGCAGCTTTAAAAAGCATTAGAAATAAACTTGTTTGCTTAAAAAAAAAAATTTAATACTGTAAAAATTAATAAAACATTTTTGAACCTTTCTAATTAATTGTATACATATTGCGTTTTATAAGTTCACTACAACTAATCTTAGTAAAAAGTCAGAAATTAGCTATTTTTGCTAAGTTTTAAAGACAAATTGTCTAAGTATGACTGTTACAGTATTTTGCAGTTTATTTTATAATAATTCATCAATTTTTATACATTTCTATATGACAAAAAAAAAAAACGAAACACAGTCCTACCTGATTTATACTTATACTTATTTTAAGTTATTTTTGCAGCTTAACTATAGACAAGTATTAATTATTCAAAAACATTATTCATATCGTTAAAATTATATGTAAAAAAGTAACGATAAATGTTATTTGTTCGATTGCTTAAAATTATTATAAATAGCAAACAATCTAGGTTTTTTCCCCAACAAGACTAAATAAGTTTGCATAACTTGTTTGGTTTAAATAAAATTCACACAATTCTAAATAAAGTAAGCTAACTTCAATAGAAAAATAAATTAATCAGCAAATAATTTCATCATCAACGCCTTTAAAACATTTTCTAGGCTTATTAAAGTAACGCATTGTGCAATTTTAAAACAAAACTTCATACTTTCCGCGCCAATTTTTTTTTCCGAATAAATTCTCTAACGAAGTAATACTGGGAAATCAACACCTAATTACAAAAGTTCATTGAAATTATTATGAAAATTTTACTGAAATAACAATATCAACAATACAATTAACTGATTGTTGGCAAATTAAATTAATTGTGCATTTTATTAATTGCATCAAGTTAAAAAATATGAGCAGAAAATTAGCGTTTTATTGAATGATGACTAATTCCAAGATAATGTAAGATAATGGTGACGGTTACGTCTGGTATAGAATTACTTGAAAACAATTATATAATCAGGCAAGTACTTGTTGAAAGTGTTGTTGGCACCATCTTGTGGGCGCTCGTGTTCTTTTCTACTTTGATATTAAGTGCCTGGCACCAAGTGAAAACGTTTTCGTGATCACTTATACAGAAATTAATATCTCTATACTCTGGAGTCGAGATCATTGGCAGAGACATACATTTTAAAATTGTTTTTGTAATTGTGAGCTTGTGAAGCCCTGCAATCATAAGAAACTGTTGTAACGTATTAAAAAATATAATAAAATAATAAAAAATTAAATGCAAAATATTTATAATGTTAAAATGGATAATAGAAAAGAAAGGTACAAAAAATAAAAAAGCTAATATATGATACATATTAACACGTGAAATCAATTTAAAAAATAAACTCATAAGATATACCTGAAACAAAAATGACTTTGCTCGTAGTTAAGTAAAATATGATTTTAATCAATGATATAGAACCTTGTAAGAAAAACGCCCAAAATATGACAAAATAAATAAAAAGTCAGTTTTCACTTTTTAAAAAAATAATGTTTTGAGGCTGAAAAACATATTCCAATAATTTTACTCATACACTCAGAAAAAAACACATATCTTTTTCCGATAAAAAAATTCTCTATTTTCGATAATAGCAATTTTTTCTTTTTCAAATAAAACTTTCTACAATTAGAATAAATTTTCGTATTTGCGAAGAAATATTTCAATGTTTGTAAAAATATTTCTAATGATAAGTATTTTTCTCGCACAAAAAATTCTGATTTATAGAGAAAAATCTATTGAAAATTAAGTATGTTTTTTTTATATTTTGAAAAAAAATTCACTATGAGAGTATATTTTCTTCAATAAAAACAAATTTTTTCTCAAAAATAAAAAAGTATTTTCTCTAAAAACGATATATTTTTTACGTATTTCTCTTTTTCATAAATCACATAAAAACGTGCTTATTGAAATTTGATCACTGATTTGGAAGTTCATTTTTAGACTTGACTTTCTTAGGTTCAAATACCGGAAAGACCTACAAAGATATTTTTTAAATATATTTGTTTTTTTTTATTTTTAAAATTTTTTTTTTTAATCTTTTTATCGTTTTTAGAGAATTTTAAGGATCACATTTAGAGAAAAGCATTCTCTGGAGCAAAATCTATACCACTTTTCTCTAAATATGATGCCTTTCTTATCATATTCCGAGAAACTGTTTTATGAGTGTAGTTATCTTATGTTTTTTAAAATTTATCCTAAATCGTGTTTTTTTTTTAAATAACATTCAGACACACTTCTTCAAATATTTTATATATTTCGCAAACAGTTGTTTAACAGATAAATCTGTTTAAATAGATCTTAATTATCATTAAAAATTATAATTAAAACATTATGCGTTGGACCGCATTTTAGCTTAAATTTTCTAATTTCTTTTCGTAGAGGATTGAACAAATTACAAGAAAAAACATTAAAAAATATATATTTTTCACTCTAACATTGTTTTATAGAGCTCCACACTGGCGGCAGAGAAAAAAACGGGGCCTCGTGGTTGCAGCGCTGAGAGTCGCAAAAATTGTCCAATCTGGAAAAAAAAATTACTTTTTTAAATCTTTACAAAATTGGTTATCGTGTGATAGGAGCTTTTTTTAAAATTTTTTTTCAATTTTTGGTGATGTTCCAAATTTGAAAGTGTGTTTTTTCGAAAAAAAATATTAAGGGTATTCATGCAACTGGGCAAAACCCTTATAAACGGTATAAACCGTATAAGTTTATTCCCCTTATAAATGAACTGTCAAAGTTTGTATGAAGAAGCTTTTGCACAAACCAGATATCTTTGCTCAACGATTTAGCTGGGCAAACGAACAGGCAAACTTATAACATCAATCAGCTGATTTATTTTATTAAAGCAAAAGAAAAAATTAGAAGCAGGAGAAGATATTGTCAAAATTGTAAAACTAATTAAATAAAATGGAAGAGGTAAAAATGGAAATTTTGTGAATTGAAGGAATTAAAAAATATTTATATACTTCATTTGCAGAAAGCAAACCCTGAACTTGCAAACAGCTGATATATGATGCAAATGCTCAATCGACTTTTAAGGGATGCTCATGCACCTGCCTGATAAAAATAACTAATTGCCCAAATTATATTCTTGTCTCTTTGCATGAATACCCTTATTGACTTTAAAAGTTCATAAAAAATCGAAAAAAAATTTAAAAAAAGCTCGTGTCATACGATAGCAACGATAGCAAATCAAGTTTAAAAAAAGAAAAAAAAAAATTTCGTCAAAAAATTTCAAAGTTTGTGAACAAAGAAAAAAAAGGCGAAAAATAAAAACGCTCTCACTTATCCGGCTGTATCTTTTGAACGCGTACAAATTTTTCCATGAAATTTTTTTCTTAGAATCTTAAGAATATTTGCTAAATTATTAATTAAATTTAATTTCAAAAAACGGCCAATGTCATGTCCCCCGTTAAGAAAAGCATAAAGTGTTTTGAAGCTGGAAAACATATTTATCCTGAAAGTTCAATAATTATATTCATGGGTTGAAATGAATTCTAAAACTTTTTTTTATAAAAAAGTAAAAAATAAAATATCAAGTTTTCTGTACCCCTACGATTAAGTCCACCAAATTGGCTTTTTCTTTTTATCAAAACGTTATGCAAGAAATCAGTTTTTAATTTTAATTTTAAGAAATTAGAAATTTCAATCTTGAGGCTAATTTTATATAAAAATTTCTCTCTATGAAGAGAAATAGTACAGTAAAAAACTCTGTTCAAAAAAAGAATTTTATACTTTGCGTTGTTTAATTTCAAATATACAGTGCAATTGCGATAACGTGAAGTCTGCATTACGTGAACACTGTTTTCCCATTGACTTCTCTTAAACGTGAACCAAGTTAGAAAGCTCTTTCACATTAACAGTCAGTTTCAATATGTTTTTTTGTTTTTTAATTTTCATTACCTTATGATTGAATTTTTTAAATAAATCTCTCTCAGAAAAATAAGTTTTAATCAAGACATATTTCATAAGTAAGCCGAAATTATGATTAAAGGATACTATTTACCCAAAATTTTGATATTCGCTAATGTGAACATTTCACAAACGTGAACCTTCTTGGTTTTAATTGGGTCACGGTATTTTGGTATTCGAGTGGTATTTCCACCTCTCTGCAGACAATGGCAAGCCTCAGAGAGTAAATAGTGCCATGTAAAGCTTCTTGAGATCATAAACTTTAGCCGTTCGGAGTCGGCATAAAACATGTAGGTCCAGTTCTATGTCAATTGTGTGCAAACATTTAATAACACACACAACACAATTGATCGTAAAAAGCTCGGTCAAAGTCCTTTCAAGGGCTGAAATGGCCAATTTATGTAAGCTACAAAAATTAAATTTAACATGTATGTACCAAAACTAACACATACACAAAAAATGTGCGTGATCCGCCCAACACGTCGTCTACCTCCCATATATCCCCAAAATTGAAAACACTAAAAAAGGTTTATATTTCATCTATATAAATAAAACTTGAGTTGAGCACATTTTATATCAGAACTAAGCTCTGCACCAAAAATGGACATCGTACATGTACAAACAAGCCCACCTCTAATACAATCCACTATAGCTGAGATTCTAAAAATATTTTTATATATGAGCTAAAAAGACAAAACTTGGTACGTAAGCATGTTATATTAAAACTAAGATGTGTACTCAAAATGGGTGACGTCCGCTCACAAACACGCTCACCTCCCATATTGCAAAATAAATCAAAAACATACATCTAAAAAAAAATTAAGTAAAATTTTTGATCAATGTCCTCCATAAGGTTTTTTGCCGTCGTTTCAGCTTTTTGACGTTCTCATTAGATGGAGATGAGAAAAAAATTGCCTAATTTTTTTTAGCCAATATTTATGTACTATCAAAATCTTTACTTTTTTGCTTATCTTGGGTATGCATTCTGAAGAAAAAAGTTATATGCAAAAAACTTGATTTCTTGGCCAAAAGTGGTTCAGGAGAACAAAATCCGCTCATGGGGATTTCTCCGATCCAAAACAAAAAGTTATGCAGAAATAGTTTTTAAGAGACCCTCTAACTTTTAAGTCAATGTCTGGCGAAATCTAAATTTCGATCCGTCTTAATGGTGCTATACTATATATCAGGGGTCTCCACACTACGGTCCGCGGGCCAAAACCGGCCCGCGACAGCTTTCCCGATTTGCCCAGCATCTGGCCCAACCTTTTAATTTATTTTAATAACTTAAATCAAACACATAATCATACAAAATAATAATGAGATGTTTTATGTAACGACTAAAAATACAATAATCCATATAATTTAGTTATTAAAAGAAGTAAAGAAAGTCTAAAGTTGGTCTAGGCCGACTATGAAATACCCTTAACCTACTTTTCAAAAACAAAAAAATTTATATTGTAAATGGGCGTCTCAATGGGCGGATGACTCCCAATTTTTGAACACACCTTAGTTTTGGTATAAAATACATACATACCAAATTTAATTTCTCTTTGACAAACACAACCTTATTTATTGAGTTTTAAACTTTGGGAGGTAGGCGTGTTCGTTGGCAGATGATGTCCATTTTTCAAAACCATCTTTGTCTTGTCATAAAAAACATATGTGCCAAATTTTAGCTCTGTAAGTTTAACAGACGCTTATTTATTGCGTTTTCAATTTTTGGGTTGTATGGGAGGTGGGCGTGTCCGTGAGCGGATGACGTCCATTTTTCAAAGACATCTTTGTGTTGATATAATACACATACATACCAAATTTTATTTTTGTAGGCTTATTATGAGCTGAATTATGCAGTTTTAAATTTTTGCGTTGTATGGGAGGTAGGCGTGTCCGTGGGCGGATTCCAAAAATATTCAATAGTGCAGATCCTTGGGTCATGTGATCATGTGTACCAAGTTTCATGCAATTATCTCAACTCCTTCTTCTTATCCTGTGTTTACGGACAACACACAGACGGACGGACGGACGGACGGACGGACGGACGGACGGACGGACGGATGGACGGACATAGACAGCTCGACTCACGTGGTGACGCTGATCAAGAATATATATACTTTTCTATACCGGACTCGCTTCGTTCTATACGTTACAAACGTTTGCACAAAGTTAATATACCCTCACCTTCAAGGTTTAGGGTATAATGATGGTAAAGTTAATGAAATTTATACATCTGTAACTTTTCAGTTAACTTGAATCTGTGAACAGTTTTTGTGTATTTCATTTTGGAAAATTTTTTTAAAAAAGAAAAAAAGCAAAGCAGCAGATTTATACATCTGATCAACCTGTGTGACTTTAAGAATCTTATAAAATTTCACCAAAATTTAAATTTTTTTTAAAGATATCAACAAATTACTAATCAATAATTTCCATTCGAAGTCCTGAGACAAGTGTTCTATACCAGTGATTTCGGAATATTTTGATATTATTTGTTATTGCGTTAAGATCAGAAAAACGAGACTTAAAATTAATTTTTAAAGCATCGAGAGCTTCAATTGCGAAATCAACGGGATATGAAGACCAAGTTTGCGGAAGAAATGCTTCACATGTATTTTAATGCGTGAAACATTTTTTTATTCAATCAAAAACCTGTTTTATTCAAACTTTTCTCAATAAGAATTATTTTTATTATTTTGATGACTTCACTTTTTATGGCGATAGGCGTTACTTTCATCTAATTTTTTTCAAAATTCAAACTTAGAGTACGTTTAAAATATCAAAACTAATGTGTGCAATGCATTATTTTTAACAATATCAAGGAATTGTTGCAACATGTATTGTTGTTGTATATAAATATTGTCGAATTTGTGAAAATTGTGATGACGTCACTTTGTAATTTTCAAACATAATGTGGGCATTTTAAATCAAAGCTTTTAAGTCAATGTTAAGTTGTTATTTATTTAGCCACTTTGGATAAACTGGTTGATCATACTTTTTTAGAAAAATACCTGCTTTAATACTGAATTTCAAGTCAAAAGATCAAAGAATTTTGAATTTCGATTAAAATTAGTTTTGTAATATCTACTTTCTATGCCTACCATCTTTTCTTACCTATACCTACCATGCCTGTTTAAACTAAGGGTATATAAATTTGACAGATGTCGGAATGTCGTTAGACGTCATCTATGTGTTAGAGCTGTGGTATGTCCAAAATTATTTACAAACATAGTAGGACTCACAATACAGATTAATACAACGTCATACATACATAAATACATGAATACAGCACACACAGGCTAGTCTCGAAATGTAAATATGAGCAATTTTCAAAACTCCATGTACCTATTTATATCAACTTTCAAAATTATAAATGGTATGTTAATCTGATGACCCAGCTAGATCTTGGCCTTTGGGGCTTTATGGAGTATACAATCTGGCCCTTAGGCGTTAAAGTTTGGAGAATCTTGCTATCACAGAATTCTTACCCTGAGCAACTCAGACTCTTACGTCGTATTTCTTGGATAACAGTGGTATAAGCTTTATATATTTGCATATCCGTCCATATTACGGTACATATTATTTAAAGATTTATATTTTTTTTCGTGCGATTTTGAAGAAAAAAATTAAGTAAGCCATTTTGAAGTTAGGAATTCCTTTCTTACAAAACACCAGACGGAATCAAAACTACAATCAAAGATACATTTTTTGATGCGTGCTAAAAATCGCTTCTCTCAAAAGACAAATGAACAGAAGGGAATGAAGGGTAAAAGAGGGTGGCTGATTTAAAATTAAAAGCCCCAAACACATGTGTATGTTTTTTTTTCAAGCATAAAATTTTATATATTATAAGATTAGAACTAATTATTTTCAATTAAAAAATACTCTTTGAAATATACGTTCCGAATTCAATTAACAATAATTTTAATTAACAATTGTTTTATATTTACTTTCAGATCTAAAAAACCCCAACCAACACAACATAGCCGTTCTCCAGTTGAAAAAGAAGAAAAAAAAAAACAGCATTTGAAATAACGTACCTCCACGCAGTCAATTTCACTTATTCTCAAATTAAAAACCTTTACCGCTGACTGGCTGGCTGACTGGCTTTAAAAAAACTTGTTTACTCTGCAATTTTTGCAATATCAAGAAACCAGACGTGTTGGAATTTAAACACTTTACTGTAGCGGTGCTAAAAAAAAATAAAAAGTAAAAACAAAAAAAAAAAAACGATAAAATAAAAACACACACAGTCGATTCACCTGTTCGACCATAACTCTCAAAATAAAAATAATATAAAAAAAAACCAGTAACATAAAAAAAATTAAACGTTTCGATGACGTTTTTTACAGAAACACAAATGATTGTTGTTTGACGTCGAATGTGCAAAGTGCTGGGTGTGTGCATGTTTCTGGCACTAAACTGTATGTGAGTGTTTATGTGTGTTTGTGTGAGCTACTCACAGAGCTCAGCTGAGCTGGAAGTTAAGGTGTTTTAGTCGGAACCATGACGGTTTCCTATGCCGGTGAAGTACCGAATGGCAGCAGTTTTGGTTGCTTTTGGAAAATCCTATGGAAGTGAGTATGACTTCAAATTTTAAAATATTTATTATTTTAATATAAAAAAAGAAATTCACACTTATTTATTCAAATTTTTTTAAATGAAATTCGAAAATTGTTTCTTTTAAATTTTAAAAACATATTCAATGAATTTCTATTTCATTCATAGTTTCCGCACTTTGTTCAAACTTCAGCTCATCAATATTTAACTCATACGTTATTAAAGTTAAAATATATGCTATTTTTAACGAAATATTTAAAACGACATTTGCACAATTCGAAAACAAAAACAAATGTTTAATTGCAGTCGAGTGCAACGAGACGTAACCGTTGTAAACAGAGGCGTGTTACATCTTAGTAACATGTTTATATAAAGAAATTTTGCACTAATCATTAACTAACACGTTACCGCTGCTGTTTTTAATTTTTCTCTATCAGACACTTTGTTGTATTTTATTGTTGAAAAGCTCAGCTTGTTATTTATTCAGGAAGTATATCTATTGATCGAGTAATCGAGATAACCTAATTACAAGCTTTATTGTCATACAGCTGTCATGCTGAATAGAGATAACCTAATAACAGGCTTTATTTCAAGATGTTAACTTTGTGAACTTTTTCTGAATTTTGTCTTTTAAATGTCTTGAGTTGATATACCGATACCGAGAGCGGGTCGAAATTCATCATAACTTAAATCCCACGATCGAACTTCACCTTTCCAAAATGCAGCTTTTTTAACCCTCACTTTGGCACTATTTACATATGTAAATATCCCAATTTTAAATTTGCCATAACTCCTTTATTTTTTATTCGATTTGAATATGGCTTGGACTCTGTGGCTATTTTTTGGTTTTCTTTCTGAAAATTCAAAAGTTGTTTTTAATTTTAGAATTTTTTGATAGTTTTTGAAAATTTTTCATTTCTATAACGTAGTTTGGTACATATTTACATATGTAAATATTTTGTATTTTAAAGGCTTTTCTGGTGTTTTAACGCATTTTTTGTATTATTTATAGAAAAAAATGATAAGGAAAAACTCTTCACATATTTTTTATATACACATATTTCGTATTTGATAGCTTTTATTGGGAAAATATTAATGAACAAAAATTTTTGGTTCGCTGGTACAACAATATGTCATGTTCTGATATTGTTGCTGGAAGTACTAATTTAATGAAAAAAGTATATTTTCTGTTGAAATGGGTTTTTGTTTATTCATTGGAACTATAAATTTTTTTTAATTTGATCTACATACTTACATTTTGATTATTCGTAAAGGGCTGGACCGTCAAGTGTGCATAATATGTAAAACGCTATATCGTTAGAAGTAATGCATGGATTTGATTGGTTAATAATTTTTTGAATAGGTTACAGAAAAACCTTTCTTTTGATACCCATAAAGCTAGATATTGTTGGAAAAAAAAACACGACTTTTCCAGGCCCATTTTCCCAACTTGCGAACCCTATAACTTCTAAACCATTTGACAACGGTGTAAAATTTTTCCGGAATTGGACTTAGAAGGTGTTAATACATATATTCCACCTAAAAAATCATGCAAATTCAGAGGTTCTGTTTATCTTTAATGATGACAAAAAAAAATATTTACAAATGTAAATATGTGCCAGATTACGTAGTAAAAGATTGGTGCCAAAGTGAGGGTTAAACTTCTCCTCTACAAAATTTCCCCTAAACGAAATGCTTCTTTGCAAATTTCCCTTTAAAAAACTCAACTTTACAGAATTTTCCTTTACAGCGAATTTTCCTTTTTATCGTTTCATTACATGTTTTGTTTCGTAAAAATGGATTAAATAAAGTCGAATTTTTTAAGAGAATTTTGAAAAGATTTTAAGTGAAGGGGGATTTTTTTAAAAGTAGAATTTAAAAGGGTAAAATTATAAGAGACAAATTTTTAAAATATGAGAATTTTAGGGAAGGGAAATTTTTTGAAGAAAAGTCACTTCACACAATTCCCTTTTACAAAATTGACACTGTTTTCAAATTCATTTTTTTTTTAAATTTTTTTTCTTTTCAATATGCTCCCTTAACGAAATGTTCATTTACAAAGTTACCCCTTACATAATTCCATTTAACAAAAATCGTAAAAAAAGTGAAAAAGCGCCGTGCGGTAATTTTGAAGGTATCAAAATATTGGCTTTTTTCGTAGAATTTTGTTAAGATGAATTTTATACAGTGGAATTTTGAAAGATTTTTGTGAAGGGGAATTTATCGTTAACAGGAAAATTCTAAAAAAGGCTAAATTTCAAAAGGGAAATTTTGAAAAGAAAATTTACTTTATCATATTCCCCTTAAAAAATTCACTCTTTCCAAATTTCTACAATTTAAAATTTCTCGTTTTTAGTACTATTTCTTAACGAAATATTGACTAAAAAAGTACCTCTTTACAAAATTCCACTTTACAGATTTCTATATTATAAAAAATTAAAAAGCGTTTTTTTTTTTTTTTAAGAATTTTCTTAAGGCGAATTTTGTACAGATAAATTTTGTAAAGAAGAATTTTGAAAAGGATAATGTTTGTAAAAGAGTAATTTTTTTAAAGAAGCGTTTTAAAAATAAATCTATAGAGGGGAGATCTTAAATTAAAAAGAAAAATTAATTTAGCAGAGACGAACTTTATAAAGAGGAATTTTTAAAGGGGAAATTCTAGAAAGGGGGAATTCTGGAATTCTGTGAAGAGGGAATTTTTAAAGAAGAATTTAAAAAAGGCGAATATTGTAAAGCCGAAATTAAAAAAAAATATGTTTTTTATTTTTTTATTGTGGAATTTTGTGAGCAATTAGTTTTCAAAAGAATAATTTAAGAAAAGCCAATTCTTGCAAGGCCGATTTTAAAAAGAAAACTTTTATAGACAAATATTTTTTAAAGGGAAATTTTGAAAGGGAACATTTTTGTGAATGCAGAAGTTTTTAAAGGAGAATATTAAAAATATGAATTTGGTTAAGGAAAATTTTATAAAGATTAATTTTTAAAGGGACATTTTGAAAGAGAAGATTTTTGTGAAGGGGGACCTTTTTACGAAGATAGTAAAAAAAGGTGAATTTTGCTAATACGAATTTTAAAAGAGTCATTTTGTAATGACGCATTTTTTTAAAGAGGAATTTTGAAAAGCAGGATTTTTAAAGGGGTAATGTCATAAAGGTGAATTTAGTAAAGGCAATTTTTAAAAAAGCAATTTTGAAAAGGTGAATTTTAAAAACTCTTTTTATTGGGGGGATTTTGACGCCTCTTTAGGAATTTTGAAAGGGAAATTTTGAAAGGGGAACCTTTACGAGAACTGTAAAAAAGTTGAATTTTGTTAAGCCGAGTTTCAAAAGAGAAGCTTTATAAAGTCGCTTTTTTAAAGAGGAATTTTGAAAAGTAAGATTTTTGTGAAGGGGAGAGTTTTATAAAGAAAAATTCTAAAAAAGCGAATTTATTAAATTCAATTTTATAAGGACAAATTTGTTACATGGGAATTCTGAAAAAGAGGATTTTTGTCAATGGAGAATTTTTAAAGGAAAATTTAAAAAAAAGGTAATTTTGAAAAACGCCTGTTAAGACCACTTTTCAAAAATTTTTAAAGTGAATTCATACACGGGGCACTACTTAAATTTTGTTCAAACATAAGTTTTTTAAAAGTAGTCTTAAGACTTCTCAATATATCGATGTCGAAATCTGGGTACCTTAAAATACGGCAGTAGAGAGTCAAAATATGAAGAACTTTCTTGATGATTTGACAAAATTTAAATATCCTTTAAATGCTTTTCAGTCTGCCAATTCGTAATCATCTTTAAAACTTTTAATACTTTGTTCAGCTCCAAATAGCAAGTTGGTTTTTAAGTTCATACAGTGCCAAGATGTGTTTTATTTCGTTGAAAAGATCACACAAATGGATTATGTGTGATAAATTATTTTGCAGATGTGTTCACATTGACTATTCATGTCATTAATATGATGACATTTCGAGTATGACCTCCGGAATTCCGATTTAATATTGCTTTTCAAATCTGGAATCGTCTGCGGATCATTTACATAGACTATTTCCTTCGACTTTTTCGTAAAATTGCACGATCTGGGTGGCCAATCCACATCACCACGATGAGAAATTGTACGGTTCGAGAATTTGCGACCAAAAACTTCAAATTGAAGCGAGTTGTGTGTGGTGTAGCGCCGTCCTGTTGAAATCACATATCGTCCAAACCTTAAGCTTTAATTCGCGAAACCAAATACTCCTTCAATATAGTGTGGTACCGCTGAAAGTTTACATTTTCGGGTCTCCGTTCTCTTCTTCTAAAAAAACGGCCCGATAATGCCTCCTACCCATAAACCGCACCAAACAATGACTTACCGTCATCATTCTAAAGATGGTGGATGCATTTTCCGAGCTCCAGATACGGCAGTTTTGCTTGTTAACATAGCCGGTGAGGTAAAGATTATAATCGATAACAAAGTACCACACCTACTTTTGGAGCAGTTAGTAGTGGTACAAAACCTACTTTTGGAGTAGTTAGTAGTAGTACCAAAACTTTCAAAATCGTAAATTAAAATTGGAAACCAATAATGTAGGGTGCTTATCATCTGGATGTGCAGAAACAAATTGTTTCTGTAAAAGACAGTACCATAATTGAGGGGAAAACAAACATGGCGGATACAAAATAGCACCTTTAAAACAGAACTCTTAATATTTTCCAGGTTTTCTTTTTATTTATAAACTGATTATTTTTCAATTTTATTAACTATTTTATCTCTTTAGAAGTTGTTCATTGAGAGCATTACCAAGTATCAAATTTTTTCGACCAAGGTCGAAATTTTACATTTGATTTCTGGCTTTAGACTAAAAACTGTATTTAAGACTATATCGAAAAAGGACGCCCCATACAATCTTAACTAAAACATTTTTTAAGCCAAAGTTTCAAACAAATGTTCCTTTCCCGAACGTAGTTGTGCGTAGGAACGTGCATTTAAGTTTTTCCTCATATCTTTGGCATTTACAGTCTGATCTTTTAAGGAGTTGAACTATTTTACTCTGAAGGTCAAGCACCCCATTCTAGTAAATATCCACCAGATCCTCTTTTCTACCATCCTAATATAACATTTTTTTAGGTCATAAACTGAAAGCTCGCAAAAAGTCATTAAATCCTTTCGAAGAAACTATATTGATTATTCCAGCAGAACTATTTAAACAAAATGTATTCATTTTCTTGCCGAATGTAGGATTTCTTCTTTTAAATTGTTCGTCATATCTCCGACATTTTTAAATTGATCTTAGGAGTCTCAATCAATCAATCATATATTTTGATAAATCGAGCCTCAATTCAAAAAATTTAAAATGATGAATTCAATATGGCGGGCAAAGTTTTTAAATTTGATCTAATATGGACTTAAAACTAAATATATATATACGTTTTTGGAATCACTGCTTACGAATCTGGAATCGGATTTTTTAAATTCGAAACGACAAATCCAATATGGCGGACGAAATTTTAAAAATGTCTAAAATATGGACTAAAAAACTATGTTTGTACAAGTTTTTGGAGTCGCTGATTACGAATTTAGAATAAAATTTTAAAAATTCAATATGACACATCCAATATGGCGGATAAATTAAATTCCATTGATTTTCGACTGAAATTAATGCTTACCAAAAACATAGGTTATGCTGATTACGAATCTGGAATCAGATTTTTAAAATTAACATTGAGGAATCTAGAATGACGAACGCAATATTTCAACTGGGTAGAATTTCACTGTTGACTGTTAACTGCATACATTGTGTTTTGAAATCAGCAAACATATTGAGATCATGTAATTCAGATTCGAAAAGAGCATGAAATAGAGCTGTTGAAAAAATAGAAAAATTTTACTCCGAATTAAATTGCTTAAAGCAAAAATTTTTTTACAAACTTATCGAGAATTATAAAAAAATATGAATATATATTCTACTAAAACATGCATCAGCTTTCTTAATCTCTTATGTTATTAATATAATAGCACGTACGTTCATGGAATTTTTTGCAGTTTTCAACACAAAAAAATACTCTCAAAACATGTTTGAAATTAGCGATTGCATGATTTAAAGAATATTAGATTATTTGCAATCGTTCTTTTTCAATTGTTAGTAATGAGCGTGAATATAATTAGCTTCAGAGTTTTGCAAAACGTGTTGATTTTTTATTTAAAAATAACTATAAAGCTATTAAAAAATGTAATAAAAGTCAATTCGACTAAAGGGCGCCGGCCAACTGTGAAGAAACAAAAAAAACCAAAACACTGCGCATGACTTTTAGATTTAGAATTATTCATTTAAATAACGTGCCTGCAAACTAAATGGTATTTTTTCTACCAATTCATGAACCCTTTCTAGCAGAAGAGTACATTTTTTATGATCGATTTGAAATGATTTTTTTTTTCTAATTCACGTGACTTAGATGACTCTCAAAAGCGAACTACTTTTTGTCTAAAAATGAATTAGAAACCATCAAACATGACCTTCTTTTTAACAAAAAGTTAAATACCAAAAACTATTGTTACGTTTTCTTGTTTGAAAAATCACATCGAAATATTTATATGAAAGTGTCACAAAAAATAAAATTTTTTTTTTTTAAAAAAAAATTGTGTACCACACTAGATGCAAAAATCAATGTAAATAGATAAACTTATCTTTTGATTCAAGATCAAGATTACTATGAGTATCTATTAAAAAAATTGTGGTTTAAGTATTCAGTTTAAGCTGACTCTATGAGAGTAGTTGTATAGCAATAACAAACCGCAAAAAAATGTATCGAATTTGTAAAACGTTTAATAAAAATATTGTGTATAAAACTGTTGTCATTTACTTACTTTTGAGCGACATTTTTTTGCGTTTATTTGCCGATTCATTAGCTGCGCATACATGGCTTAAATAATATGTAAATAATACTAACTTGTATGTGTATAAAATATTATGATCTGACAAGCAGGTGCAACTTACTGTCACACAACTTAAAGTGTTGGTAAATGTCAATTTTTAAACAGGGTACTTCAAATATGAGTATGTACCAAAAAATAATACTTTTCACGTTCGTTATTAGGATTTTTCTTTTTGAGAGGGTGTTGATAAAAAAAACATATAAAATAGGGATCAAGATTAAAAAATGGCAAGTTCACTTTTTTCCATTTTGACAGAACCACAAAAACCTAATACACAGGAACAAATGCTTTCAAATTCATGTCCAACAATATAAAGCATTGAGCTCAGATTAAGAGAATTAGGTGTGAATTCAACACCTCCTTCACATTAACAATTTCAAGATTCACATAAATTATAAACATTTGTTTTATTAATTAACACAGATTTCAGTTCAAGATTTATAAACGATATAACGATGATCAAAAGAGTATTGCCAGTTTTAAAACGCAACACACGAACTCAGCCTGCTTAAACTAAAATTAACTCTTGTTAAGACAAATTGTATGTTTGACCCAAAATTTTATATTTATGTTACAATTTTCCAAAAAGTATTTCCCAACATATCCTTATTTGTTTTCCCATTGGTTTTGTTTTTAATCTAGACACCTCAAAAACTTAAAAACAATGTGCAGAACAGTTTTCACACCAAATAAAGAAAGTCGAAATGATTTTTAAATATGAATTTCTTTTCTTTTTTATATATCACTATAAAAATAGTTCCGTAAAACTATGTTATTTCTTTTAAAGAGCTTTCTTCAAACTACTAAATTTTGGAAAAGGCAAGTATTCTTCGATTTTAATTCATAGTTTTTTTTTAAATGCTAAAAGCAAGATTTTAAAATAGTATTAATTGACTTCTCAGTTTTCCTGTTTAGTCACATTCAATAGCTTTTTACCAGTGTTTAATCATTTAACATGTTAAAAAACGAGTTTCAACGAATTCAAATAATGGTGTGTGTACTTGCTTATGACAGAAAAGCTTTCGTTTTGTTTTTGAACACTCCCAAATCTAAAATAAGCTTTAGAATTTGACAATTTATGTCAATAAATGTCAGAAAATAAATAATTTAATAATTTATGAATTTTCAAAACAAAAATTTTTTACAAAATTTAATGTTATAAAGCAGGCTCTCCTCCTTTCCTCCTTTTTGCGAAAGTTTCCATATGAGCACATGATTGTGCAAGAATGGGAAGCATTTTTTCAACAAATTCGTGATGAAAATACTACAAGCTTATCTGACGAAGGGCGCAGCAGCTGCAGAGCAGAGATTTTTGTTGTTTCAAAACATTGTTTCAAAACAAGCCATCAATTTTAAACAAGTTCAGACAATGTGAACGATTGAGTTGAATGAAAAAGCTTTTTTGTTTAACATGTTAAATGAAGTCTATGTGAACGTACTATTACTGTCATGAAAAGGGATGATATAATTCGGAGCAACTATTTCGAAGAAACATGATATATGAGGCTTTTCAATTTCATTGAACAACGTGAACACAAAATTTTAATAAAACAAAAAGAATTTAACTGAAGATTAATTTCTCAATACCTCAGTTTTTTGTTTTTTTTTATATTTCCGAGTAGCGAATAAGCTTGCTCTATATCACTAGTGAAGTGGCTCCACTTTAAATTCGCCAGTTGAATGCAAAGAAAGTAGATTGAAGTAGAACCAGAGCTGTAAAAGAATGCATTCACATGAATGCAATTCACAAAGAATCGTTATTCATTTTGCATTCATGCATTCATTTTTTATTCATTATTCATTTTTTATTCATTATTCATTTTTTATTCATTATTCATTTTTTATTCATTATTCATTATTTATTCATTACTCATTTTTTATTCATTATTCATTTTTTATTCATTATTCATTTTTTATTCATGCCTGTGGTGTTAATTTTGCAACCAAAGTAGTATATTTTTAGTTCGGTGCAACAGCGCAATTACCGGGATCTTGGGCCAATTGTTTTATGTTTTTAATTGAAGTAAAATTTCAATTTTAAATTCGCAACTGGGAAGCTTCGCGTGAATTGAGCGAAAATAGTGTTCTCTCATGAATAAAAAATGAAGAAATGAATAAAAAATGAATAATGAATAGTGAATAAAAAATAAATAATGAATAAAAAATGAATAATGAATAAAAAATGAATAATGAATAAAAAATGAATAATGAATAAAAAATGAATAATGAATAAATAATGAATAATGAATAAAAAATGAATGCATGAATGCAAAATGAATAACGATTCTTTGTGAATTGCATTCTTTATGAATAGCATTCATTTGAATAAAAAAATGAATGCATTATTCTGAATAAAGAAAAATGAATAATCGAAATGAATAATAAATCAATTTTCTGAAATTGAATGTGAATTGAAAATTTTATTCATGGATCAATTTTGTTTTCAATGAATAGTATTCTTTTGTCCTTATTCACTTGTACTTAGAATTCTGAATATGAATGCAAATTTTACAGCTCTGAGTAGAACTAGTACTGGCTACCTAGGGGCTAGTGAAATCGCTAGTACTGTACTAGTGCCAAATTCTGCTGAGAAAGTATGCCTCTCACATACTTCCAAAAAAATTAATCTGTCAAAGAATATTACAATATAATTGGTTTTTTTTGTCTAAATCTTTTTTCAAATTATAAAATTTTTTTCAGATATAAAAATACCAGACGCATTTTAAAAATCACGATGCACACTGGGGCAGCCTCATATAAACGAGTGCTCAAAATTCTTTAATCATTTTCTATGCATCCAACTCGACTGGTCTTTACTATTGCAGCAAATTTTTGATGACTTAACCAATAGATGTTTAAACCTGTATAAACCAAGTTTAAACCATGTTCAAAACCCATTGCTAACCAAATTTTGTGTTATAATGTCATATGCAAAACTTATTTGATTACATTTTTATTATACAAATTAAAAAAGATTTATACAAATCACGGCCTTGACTTAACCTATTAGTGACCATGATGTCACCCAATGGAAATCCTTTTTTTAATATCTTACAATAATCGAAATCGGCTATTTTTCCATACGAATTTTAGACGACTTACCTGATAGCCTTGTTGAAGACCTGAATTAACATCAATTAGCAATAAATCAATTTATTTGGGGGCCTCGGTAGTGGAAGCCAGAGGTTCCGGGTTCGAATCCCGGTCTAGCCATGGTTGGTCCTACGCTTTTACCTTTCTTTAATTCTTTCCTCATTTCTAATCAAGTGAAATTATGACTTTAGAAGTTGTAGTTGGTGGTAGAGATGTTTGTGGAATGAAATTGCTTGATAACTTGAATTGACTGAGATAAAGTCATAACACTTTCCTCAGATTCAAATTCGAATGTTGATATAGCACTCCGCCACACTAGCACATTCTACACTTGTTTCTCTTGATTTCCCTTTCTCTCCTACTTATCTATCATGCCATTTCCGAACCAAGGCAGACTTGACTGAATGGGTTTGACACCTGAAATACTTGATTCAAAGCTAAAAAAAAAAATAAAAATTTATTTTTTTAAGTGTTGTCAAAATACCACTCTTATAGGGTAAAAATTTTTAAAATATGTATGTCAAAAATGCAAATATTTAATATTTTTAAATTTGCAGAGATAGAAATATCTCACGTCGCGGTTTACCTTAAACAGAGAAATCGGCAAAAAATAACAAAATGGCGTACTTTTTAAAAAAATGAATGCTTAAGTTTAGAAAATAAGCTGAAAATGGAGAAATTTAATAAACTTTTAGAAAACTCAAATAAATTTTAACATCGACTAAGATTGCAGCTCAAAAGTTAAATATTTGAATTTGCAGAAAGTTTTTATTTTAAGAAAAACTAAAATTCTACCAATTCGAAAACTCTTCACAACCAAAATAGTACGTCACTTTAAAAAATAATTTTTTAGAAATTTAATTTTTATTATAAAGGATTGGGAACCACGTTTAGTTAAAACAAAATTTTTAAAAGAGTTTATATATGTACGCCCTAAGCCCTCCCTTAAAATAGGAACGCAGGGAAAAAAAGGGTGAGGCAATATTATAAAAACTCTGTATCTCGAAGAAAAT
Source organism: Tetanocera ferruginea (assembly GCA_958299015.1). Taxonomy (NCBI): domain Eukaryota; kingdom Metazoa; phylum Arthropoda; class Insecta; order Diptera; family Sciomyzidae; genus Tetanocera; species Tetanocera ferruginea. The sequence continues at coordinate 106,192,660 of OY282644.1, forward strand.
TGACACTAGATTATTACTGAAAATAAGTACAGAGGTAGGCACAATTATTGAAAATTACTATCAAAAAAGTGGGCATTATTCGACAAAGAGGTGTGGAAATATAAGAGAATAACTGTGTCTCAAATAATATTGATACTAGGGTACAGAAATTTCTTACTACGGTATCAACTTGACCGGTAGGAAAAATTACTACAAATTTAAAAAATTTAAAAATCATAAATATATTAATATTTTTTATGTTTATAAAAGCTTCGAAGTCGGCGCTAATATAATCAGATTTTTGTGCAGCTCCAACACACATATAGCATTTTAATTAAGATTTAAGAAAAATTAAGATTCCAAATTAATACACCAGGATATTCACAAATAAAAAAGTCTTAAATAGAGTAGGGATGGCAAAAATATCATGATTTTATGTCAATGATTAGCGCTGACTAAAAGCTTTTATTATCATAAAAATTTAATATACATGATAAAAATAAAAAAATTCAGAATAATTGATATCATAACATTTCCAATATAATAATGAATATAAATAAATTATCAAATTTGACCAAGAAATAAATAGTTAAAGTAATTTAAAATTATTTTTTACTTTGTAGTGATTTTGAAGTAGGTTTTTTTTTTGTTAAAAAGTTTTTATTACAATTAAAATAATTTTTTAATACTTTAACACCCTGTATAGGAAAGTAATATGGATTATTTTATTTTACCTGTCATCAGCGAAAAGTGAAGAAACATTTTAATATAAACAAAAACAAAAACAAAACAAACTTATCACTCCATCTGACAACCAACACAATTTTAAACAATGCCAGAGTAAAGCCATAAATATTTGTTACAAAAACAACAAACAAAAAAAACAACGTGCGCTAAAAATTACGGTTACGCTTAGCCTATACAATACGTATGCAATCTAGATACAAATGAAGCAATAACTTAAGTGACGTTTCGCACTTTAAGTAGCTTTAAGGCGGAAAAAAAAGCTAAAAAAACAAAACTGAAAGCATTGCCAAAAATGTTTTGTTTTATTTTCGAATTCAATTGGAGTCAACAGCGTGTGCCGCTGCGCATAAATAATCGAGGCCAATTTGTTGATTGGTAAAGTGCATTTTAAATGGTGCTTGTGCGGTGTTTAGGCTTCACACACGCCTGTGACAAGAAGTGAAATGATTGACTTAACTAAATGTTAAGGGGGATCAATTAAATAAAATAATAAACTTGCCTTTTTATATGACCAAAGCTTGTGACTGATGTTTCCAAACATGTCTCACGCTTACATCAAGCAATAGCCGGATTCTTAAATGAAATTTCAAAAATTAGTTTTTTAATTTTTTGTATTAATTCAATAGTGTTTTAAATCTATGGCTCAAGAACATTTTGCTCTCATTAGTTATTTAAAACAAGTACTCTAAGCATATTATAAATTAAAAACTACTCTGTTTGATTGGTTTATTTCATTTTAACTGCAAAAATATGGACTTTGAATATTTTTATGTATTGCGTTTTAAAATTTTATATTACGTCTTTCTTATATTTTTTGTTTTTGTTTTTTTTTTTTTTCAATCTACCTTGAACGTTTACCCTTAAGCTGTATACATATACCAGTTTAAAATTAAAGATTATCCTAAATTAAACATGTGGATTTAAACAATTTTTTACACACATATTTTTTCGTTGCCAATAAAAAAACAAAAGAAGATGATCGATCACAAATATATTAGATGGATAGATACAAGTAGACCTCGATCAAGCAGCGTATAAATGAAGATTTTTTTCGACTGGCAGATACAAATGCTTAAAACTTCTATCAACACAAACATACTCATACTTTTTAACGATGGCTCGATTAGCAAGCATTTAATATGTTGAATATTTTATGCTTTTCTACGAAACAATGGGACAGAAAGTGTCAAAAACTAACATGATATAAAATCATGCAATAATTATTGTTTAGGTTAGTAGTTAATTAAACCAGTTTCTATTGACTGAATTCACTTTTTTTAAACTGGAAATATTTGTTTATTTTTTTTTTTTTAATAATATGCACACTTCTTCATTCATCTGTTCCATTGTGCAAATTATTCAATCATACATTAACTCATTAAATTCGCTTTTTCATAGGCTTAAGCGCTTCATTTAATATAATTTATTTATTCGATATATAAAAAACTATATAAATCTAATTAAAATTCTACATAACTCGTTATTCATAATTTTGTATGTTTTTTTTTCTTATATTTTCAGATGGCGCGGCAGTGTCTATAAATTAGTGTGGAGAGAACTAGTAGCATATTTATGTTTATACTATACAATAAACTTAGTCTATAGATTTGTATTAAATGATTATCAACAACAGTAAGTAAATCCATAAAAATATTTATGTTAATATTTACAGTGAACTTAAAATTATTCAATAAGTATCAACAAAGCATAACATTTTTTAGAAAAATTTAGCAATAAAATATTCTGGTATTTTAAGTGGTTAGAAAAAACTAAACGCTTGAATATAATCAAGTGGAATTCCTGCAGAGAAGAAAAGAGATAGAATAACTCTTGTGAAATCTTTGTTAGTCTGTAACAAAAAAGATTTCGCGTGCCGGCTTCTGATATATGTAAGAGTAAAAAATGGGGGGGGATTTGGTAATATTTTTGTACAGTATACCGTCTTACCTTTAGCAAGAATATTTTTAAGTCATGGGCAAAAATGCGACTGAGCCTCTAAAAAATATATAACATTGTAACAACGTTGACCCATTTTGCACAACAGCGTGTTCCAAAACTTTTACGACTTTGGCTTTTTTAAAATAAAATATTGAAGTTTACTAATAATGTTTTACATCACTTAATACCGAATTAGTCGTGGATTTATTCATTAGTCGTGGACGCAGACCTCCAAGTGTTATTTTCAATATCCTCATCCAATTTTTGTCTAATATTAGGTTTTAATTAGATAAAATAAAAATATATAATTTTTTAGAGTTATTATTTTGGGCTTATAGATATTAATTATTTAATAAAATATTATAACTAAAAAAAAAACAAACAAATTGGCCATTTCAGCCCTTGAAAGGACTTTGACCGAGCTTCTTATGATCAATTGTGTTGTGTGTGTTATTAAATGTTTGCACACAATTGACCGAGAACTGGACCTACATGTTTTATGCCGACTCCGAACGGCTCATGTTCTCAAGAAGCTTTATATGGCATTATTTACTCTCTGAGGTTTGCCATTGTCTGCAGAGAGGTGGTGACCGATCAGAAAAATTTTATATTGAAAAAACTTTTCGCCGCGGCTGGGGATCGAACCCGGGCTCCGAGCATGCTAAGCCACACACTTAACCTGCATGCCACGGTCACCACAAAATATTATAACTACACTGAGAAAAAAAACACATACCTTGCTCCGGTAAAAAATTTCTCTATTTTTGATAATAGCAATTTTCTCTTTTTCAAATAAAATTTTCTTCAATTACAATAAATTTTCACATTTTCGAAGAAATATTTCTTTACTTCTAGGAAATGTAAATATTTCAGTGTCTCTAATAATGATAAGTATTTTTCTCGCACAAAAAATTTCTCATTTATAGAGAAATTTTATTGAAAATGAAAAACTTTTCTTGTATTTTGATAAAAAATTCAGTATGAGAAGTATTTTCTTCAATGAAAACAAATATTTTCTCAAAACAAAGAGTATTTTTATCTAAAAACGATATATTTTTCTATTTCATGGAACCTTTTTATCATTTTTAGATAATTTTAAGTATCGCAATTAGAGAATAGCATTCTCTGGAGCAAAGTCTATAACATTTTTCTCTAAATATGATGCCTTTTTTATCATATTCCGACACACTTTTTTCTGAGTGTATTTTATTCAAAATCTTTACCTCCTAAATTAGGTTCGGACTTTTTAACTCAGTTACGTTTTAAAGTGTTGATCGTGGCATGCAGGTTAAGTGTGCGGCTTAGCATTGTTTGTTTTCAATAAAAAATTTTTCTGATCGGTCGCCACCTCTCTGCAGGCAATGTCAAACCTCAGAGAGCAAATAATGCCATGTAAATCTTCATGAGAACATGAACTTTAGCCGTTCGGAGTCGACATAAAACATGTAGGTCCAGTTCTCGGTCCATTGTGTGCAAACATTTTATAACACACACAACACAATTGATCATAAGAATCTCGGTCAAAATCCATTCAAGGGCTGAAATGGCCAATTTGTTTTTTTTATTTTTTAAAGACCGTTATTTTATAAATTGATCAAATTTTGGTAGTTTTTAATTTTTGAGATACAAAAATGTAAAAAAAAAGTGGACAAGTAGTGGAAGTTAGACAAATGGACATGGCAGTTCGGCCATTCCAAGCCTATTTGCTTAAATTTTTGGCTATAGGTTCCTTTTCCACTTATAGGAATATACATTTTTTTTTGTTTTTGTAAGGGCGGACATTACATTGGCCGTTTTTTTAAATTTTTTTTATAATTTTGTATTTTAGAAAATATTCTTAGAAAAATTGATTATCGTGTGACACGAGCTTTTTTTAATTTTTTTTCGATTTTTTATGAATTTTTAGAGTCAATATTTTTTTCAAAAAAACACACTTTCAAATTTGGAACATAACCAAGAATTGAAAAATATTTAAAAAAAGCTCCTGTCATACGATAACCAATTTTGTTAAGATTTAAAAAAGTCATTTTTTTTCTAGATCGGACAATTTTGCGACTCCCAGCGCTGCAACCACGAGGCCCCGGTTTTTTCTCTGTCGCCAGTTTGGAGCTCTATAAAAACATGTTAAAGTGAAAAATGTATTTTTTTAAAAATTTTTTTTCTTGTAATTTGTTCAATTCTCTACAATAATAAAAAAAACTAGTAAGGTATATCTTCGTCTTAGCCGAAGTTAAAATACCCCCACGGGCTATTCGCAATGGTACAAAATCGTAAATTGCAGCTCTTTTCATATGAGATAAATAACTCTGAAAATAAGTGAAGAAGTTTTGAAGACAAACTTTTTAAAAAGGCTTGTCTTTACTTTGCAGGAAAACAATTTGATATGAATAAGACTTAGATTAGATTTAGATGAATTAGACGTCATCAAAATTGTAAAATTTTTTAAAAGTTTTTAATTAGGGGCTGTATGGGAGGTGGGCGTGTTCTTGAGTGGTTGATGCCAATTTTCCTAATACGCCTCAATTTTGATATAATATACACAAGTACCCAAATTCAGGTCTGTAGCTTAAATGTTAGCCTTTTTATAGAGTTTTCAATATTATGGGTTGTATGGAAGGTCGGCGTGTTCATCAATGGATGACGCCCATTTTTCTAACACATCTTAATTTTAATATAGAAATAATAAATATCTAATTTTACTTTTGTAGCGTCGACAGAAGTCTATTTATAAAGTTTTAAATTTTGGGGTTGTATGAGAGGTGGGTGTGTTCGTGGGTGGATTACGCCCATTTTTCTCTAACGTCTTAATTTTTATATTAAAATAATAAATATTTAATTTTATTTTTATAGCTCCGACACAAGCCTCTATATATAGGTTTCAATATTGAGGTTGTATGGGAGGTGGGCGTGTTGGATGGTGAGCGTGTTGGGTGGATGACGCCCATTTTTCAAAAACACTTGAGTTTTGTCATAGACTATAAAAATACCGAATTTAAGTTTTGTAGCGTAAATATTCGCTTCTTTATAGAGTTTTCATCATTGGGGTCGTATGGGAGGTGGGTGGTTTTCATCCGATTTAGCCCATTCTCGAACTTGATCTTGGTTTTTTAGAAAAAATTTAAATACCGAATTTCAGCACGATAGTTTCAAAATTACGGCTGTAATCGTATCCACAGACAGACGGACAGACAGACGGCATGGCTAAATCAACTCAGGTGGTGATGCTGAGCAAGAATATATATACTTTTCTAGACCTACCACTCCTCCTTATGGGCGTTGCACTCGTCGTGACAAAATTAATATATCCCTTACGCAGTACGCGTGGGGGTGTAATAAAAAACTTGAAACCATACCTAGAAAAAGTTCCACTGCGGAAATCTTTACTCAGTTTTTGAGCAAACGACAGTTTCGTGGACTGAGTTTGGTGAAATCTCGAATTGTTAAGATCGCTTATCTTGAGTATGAAATCTGACTTTTATTAAATACTGATATCCAATATGTTAGAACCATGATATCAGATCAAAATGGTCTCTAATATGGCTTATCCGTTATGGGAAGTATTACTAAGACAATCTGGTATATTTATGGAAAAATTCTCTAAATAATAGTTACATGGGCCCGTTTAAAATTGCTGAAATCATTTCTGATCCCTTTTATTATTATTATAATGCATCATGGATACCAGTACTTTATAAATCAAGACTAAATACTGGTGATTAATTTTATGATCTATTCTTCAAGCAAAATTTGGTGGCAGTAAAATTAACCCGTAATAATAGGTATGGAACTATAAGCTATATGGCACTAAATACGTACACTAGACCGAATCGAAAAGAAGTTGGCGTGCCGGTGTCTGTAATAAGAGTTTCGCTCGAAAAAATAAAAAAAAAAACATATATTCTTTTTCGCAGTGTACTCCTTGTTATCAAGAACGTTTTTAAGCCCTAGTCAACGAAAAATGTATGGGAAGGCCCCATAAAAAAGTACGCAGTTGTGAGAATTGTCACAAGATCTTATTTTTATACCCTAAACCTGAAAGGTCAGGGTATATTAACTTTGTGCAAACGTTTGTAAAGCATATAACGAAGCGAGTCCGGTATAGAAAAGTATATATATTCTTGATCAGCGTCACCTCGTGAGTCGAGCTATTCATGTCCGTCCGTCCGTCTGTGTGTTGTCCGTATACACAGGATAAGAAACTTGGATAAGGAGTTGAGATAATTGGATGAAACTTGGTACACATGGTCACATGCACCCAAGGATTTGCACTATTGAATATTTTTGGAATCCGCCCACGGACACGCCTACCTCCCATACAACGCAAAAATTGAAAACTAAATAAATAAGCTCATAATTAACCTACAACAATAAAATTTGGTGTGTATGTGTTTTATGTTAACACAAAGATGTTTTCAAAAAATGGGTATTATCCGCGTACGGGCACGCCTACCTCCCATACAACCCAAAAATTAAAAACGCAATAAATAAACCTGTGCTTAATCTAAAGAGCTTAAATTTGGCACATATATTTTTTATAACAAAACAAAGATGTTTTTGAAAGATGGACATCATCCGCCCACGGACACGCCTACCTCCCATACAACGCAAACTGCATAACTCAGCTCATAATTAACCTACAACAATAAAATTTGGTTTGTATGTATTTTATGTCAACACAAAGACGTTTTCGAAAAATGGACGTCATCCGCTCACGGACACGCCTACCTCCCATACAACCCAAAAATTAAAAACGCAATAAATAAGCCTGTGTTTAACCTAAAGAGCTTTAATTTGGCACATATATTTTTTATAACAAAACAAAGATGTTTTTGAAAGATGAACATCATCCGCTCACGGAAACGCCTACCTCCCATACAACCCAAATATTGAAAACGCAATAAATAAACCTCTGTTTAACCTACAGAGATAAAATTTGGCACGAATGTTTTTTACGGGAAAACAAAGATGGTTTTGAAAAATGGACGTCATCCTTCATCATTTGTATAAGTAAAAAAACACTAAAAATTTCTAAATAATATATGAAAGATCATTAAAATTTATTCTTATTAATAAAAATATTTAATGCTTGAAAGGTAAAATAAACATTAAATTGAATGTTCTTAATAAATAAAAATAAAAAATATTGTAAGCAAAAATAATTTGGGACACCCTGTTGTCTAAATAAAAATATAAAAAAAATTAATATCTTGTTATGATTCTCACAACTTTCCTCACACCTGTTCTCATTAAATTTTTTTGCTCAGGTCTTAAAAGATTCTCTGTTCTAAAGATAAAGCCCAGTACTCTCTGTTCGTTTGCGTGAAATTTTGCTAGCAACACTAATTTTTTTGAAAATTCTGACAAATTTTTTGTTGTGAAGAAATTGAAAAATTTGATGAAGTAATGCTTTCTCTCAAAATAGAGAAAAATAAATACATAAAAACAAAATATTTACAACTGTCACTTTCACTTAAAAACAAATGGTCAGTTCAATGAAATTGTCGTGAAAAAATGTTGCGAGTATTTTTCACAGCGAAACAGAGTACTACTCTGACAAAGATGTTGTGAAAAATTACATGCATATTTCACAGCTATAGCTTTTTTTATGTAGATTCGAGTGAAATTTCACATAAAACTGAACAGAGTACTAGGCTTAACAGTTAACTTCCACTCTTATTTCAGACACCGGTACATGAACCCGATCTGTAATAAGGTTTTTTCTTAGTATGACAGTATGTTTCAGATATCAGTTAATTGGAAAAATTTAAAAATGCGAAATTTTCTTATAAATGAATATATTCAATGGTAAAAATACATAAAATTTAATATTCCTTCATATGGCATCAACACATTTTTGTATTTTTTTATTTAAACAAAAACACTTAAGCAAAAATAATATGGGCCACCCTGTTGTCTAAAAAATTATAAAAAATATTACAATCCTTGTAACTGCAAACATTTTTGTGGGGGTTCCCATACATTTTTTTTTTCAACCAGGGCTTAAAAACATTCTAGTAAAAAAAAAATTTTATTGTCTCGACCTGAACTCTTATTTTAGGCACCGGCACCTTGTCACCTTGTTTTTCGATATGGTCTAACTTTATGGTTATTCGTTCTGGTTATGAGTCAACAATGTTTGTCTCAGGATCATAGAAAATGCTAGTCTTTGTAGATAATAATACCCAAAATTATCAACAGGAATTTAAGAAATTACGTTCCTAACGTTAAGTTTTGCTGAATTATAGCCTTTTTCATGTATAAGATAAAGTTCAAATTTGTAACCTAGGATAATAATTAAAATTATTTTTATTATATTTTTTTTTAAATATCTCTTATTTATTTATTCCTTAAAACATCGTATGTGCTTCTCTTTCTTTGTAGTATTTTTGCCAAAATCCGAGTCTACTTCGGCCAACAGAGCGAAAGCATACCAATGTCTTTTGTACTCGGCTTCTATGTAAGTCTTGTGGTGAAACGTTGGTGGGAGCAATACAGACTCTTACCATGGCCTGATACTTTGGCACTATTCATAAGTGCGGCGATACCCAATTCGAATGGAGGCGTTAATGTACGTAATACCATCTATCTTTGATTTTAACTTTAATTTTAATGCTTATCGTATTATTCACAAATTTAGAATGAAACGGGCCGCCTGATGCGACGTAATATCATGCGTTATATGGTGCTTGCCTATGTCATAACATTGCAGCGAATATCGTTGCGTGTGAAACGACGTTTTCCAACGACACAACATCTCGTGGATGCTGGTCTCATGCACGAGTCAGAAATGAAAATATTTGAAGCACTCAATCAAAAGAGTCCCATGTCAAAGTACTGGATGCCACTGGTATGGGCAACCAATATAATAAATCGGGCGCGTAAAGATGGGCTCATAGCATCAGATCATATTGTACAGACAATACTGATGGAACTGTCTGATATACGTCGTAGACTGGGCGGTTTGATTGGCTATGATACGGTGTGCGTGCCGCTGGTTTATACGCAGGTGAGTTGGTCGTGAAGCTCACGGTTCAGAGTTCACGGACATTTTGATAATAACAACGAAACTGAATGGATTTAGAAATGGTATAACGTGTTCAGACTCTTATAACATTCTTACTTCGCTGGCGCTTATAATTGTAAGCCGGTTTTGGATTCTCCTCAAACTACGAAATTATAATGAAAATGCATTCTAGCACGAATTTATAATCCATGACTTTCAGAACTTGTCTTTTTATTACTTAAACATTAAAATTTTTTGTATAAATTATTGACTAAACATAAAAATTTTAAGGTGGTCACACTGGTATTGTATACCTATTTTATTGCCGCTCTGCTGGGACGTCAAATGTTGCCAAACTTGCCCGATCGCAATGGTAAAGAAGATCCAGATTTATATTTTCCACTATTTACAGTCTTACAGGTAAGTTCAAGGTTAATAAAAAAAGATATGCAAGCTCACACCCACTAACAACATGCATTTTTTTTTTTTAATAATTTTGTTGTTGTTTTTGATTAATTTTTTGCCGTTAAGAAACAAATGCCATTATGAAATTTTTCTGATAATAAGAGCTTATTAAAGCTCTTATATCTGTGTTGGTTTAAAAGCAATTTTTTCAACTTCAAAATTTGAATTATCAGCAAGCTAATTTCTTTTTTTTATAAAAATTAAGTCTACTTCAGTGCAAAATTACTGCAAAGTAAACCTTGGTGTCAAAAGCAGCCAGAGGCGTTGTCATATTTTGAGTAGATAATCTTTCGATACTGGGCCATTCCAACATATTATTGTAGGGGTGACCTTAATGTCATTTTGCATGATTTGAAAGAAAGTAAAATTTTAAAATTTGCTTGCATAAAAATACAAATTATGTGTGTTAAATTTAAAATTTAAACTCATAACGAATAGTAGTTAACATACTTTGAGTTATAAAATTATGTGTGTTTAGATATGCATTATATCAGCACGTGAGAATTTTTAAAAAACAATTCATAAACATTAATTGACATGACATGTATCAAACATCAAAAATAGTTTTAATTTTATTAATCTCTTATCGTCTCTTTCCCTTTCACTCTTACTACCCACAGTTTGTTTTCTACGTGGGCTGGCTCAAGGTTGCTGAAGTTTTAATAAATCCTTTTGGCGAAGATGATGATGATATAGAATTAAATTGGCTGATTGATAGGCACATAAAGGTAAGTCAAAGTTTACTCGAAAATAAATGAGCATTTTCTTCTTAATTATACAACCTACTAAGGTACCATTTTTAGCTGCTGTTTAAAATAAGCTTAACTATTTTTTTTAATTTTCTCTATAAACTGCTTCAAATGATTGTCATAAATTGTACAACTTAGTAAAAAATAACATCTTAATTGTAAAATCAAACAAGTACTTAAATTTTAATATTTATTTTTGTGTAGCTCATGAAACTTTTTATGATTCTAAATATCTTGAGAAAATGAGTCGATAAGTAACAGAATAAATATTTTTTTCCCATTAAATAAATATGAAACATGTTATTAACAACAATTTTAAGTGCAATTATCTTGTCACTGTTTTTATTTTTATTTTGTGTTTTTTGTTTTTATTGTTCACTTTTCAAGCCCAACTCACGCAAGACGTTAGGCAAATACTAAACAGGGTGAATATTAGAAAAATTCCTCCGATGGAATGAGAATGAGAATGAGATGTGTCAAGTGTGTCTTATTGTGACTAACTGACAAACACTGTATTAAGACATTTTATTGTCATTCTGACAGCTATATTCACATTTTTTATTGAATTTATTTATTTTTATTTTTAAATGTGAATTGTGAATAGATGATTTTAAAGAAATTATTTAGGTTTAATAAGCGGAATAATAGAAACATTAATTTTTTCCAATTGAAATGCTATAACTCCTTAACGGAATGCCAATTTCGAATTTAAAACTTTTAAATTCGAAACCTTGACAATGAATTTTGATTTATTTCAGCAAAAACCAAATAGATTACTCAGAAAAAAATACCTATCTCTCAGCGATACAAAATTTCTCTATTTTCGACAACAGCAATTTTCTCGTTTTCAAATAAAAATTTCTTCAATTAGAATAAATTTTCACATTTTCGAAAAAATATTTCTTCACTTGTGGGATATTTCACGTCTCTAATAATGATAAGTATTTTTCTCGAACAAAACTTCTCGGCAAATCCAGTGTCACTCACGTTTCAGTCATAGCACTAAACATGCATTTTTCTCCATTAAACATAAACGCTTTTAACACAAAATTAGATGGGTATTATAAGTCATAAGCTTACTATTATAAGTTCATGCAAAAAGTTTTATATTTATGTACACATTTCGAAAAAACTATCATTAAATGGTGTGTCACTCACGTTTTTGGACGATTTGCATTTTTCGACTTCTTCTTCCAAATTCCTTTAAATCTGCGAATTGTTTGAGTTAATATAAAGAATAAAGTAATTTTTTGAAACGAAATTGAGTAGAAATTTTAACTGCAGAAAAAAATTTTGCTTTTTCTAAGAATTTGAAGATTTTTTCATACACTGATTTTGTCACTCACGTTTCAAGTCGGTGTCACTCACGTTTCAAAACAATTTTTATTGTCTCTTTTTTGCATCGTGGTTAATCTGGTGAACTTTATTAAGCATATTTTGTAAAAAAATTTTTTTTTTTTAATATTAAGGACATTTTTATACAAAAATGAAAAAAAATGTATATGGAAAGAATTATGTAAAGGATAATATTGTTAAGCAAATAATTCATAATATAAAAATAAAATAAAAGATATTTCAGATATAAATCATTTTCACAAAATTTATTCCGGTCCTGCATCCGAATCTGTATGTAAACCCTGAACTGTACGAAACCCAAAGTCGTTGATCCTTACGCTCATTAAAAACCAAATACCGTGCCAAATTTGACGATATGACTGACCTATTAACAATTCCGTCGAGGCCAAAGGCTTAAAAAAATGATTTAATTAGATCTTTTTAATCTTTGCTAAGTTTATTTTCTTATATGAATCCGCCTATAACTATAATTTTTCCCTATATTTTTTTCATACGTAGTCTAACTGTCGGCTTTCACTTTTTCTTGATGTTTTCGCCATCTTCTTTCATTGTTAATACAAAAATAAACAAAAAAAAAAATTAAATGTCACTCACGTTTCACTTCTTCAAATGCTTTTTTAAGAAAAAATAATTACCTCTGCTGGATTTAAAAATATACGAAATTCACTTATCTTATATAAAAAGTAAATCCAAAACATAAATTGTACCAGCCAATTATTTTCCAAGATAATCCAACTTATCAATAAAAATTGTCACTCACGTTTCAGTCTTGAATCACTTTTTTAAATTATATTTTTCGATAGAAAATGATTTTTTTAAAATTTATTTTGATTTTTATATTTACTTTTCAACAGAAAATGTTTCAAGTGTGAATATTATGTAACTGTGCTTTGATATTTAAATCTCGAAATACCAAATTACAAAAAATAAAAAGCTACAATTTCTTTAACTTTCTACTGATTAAAAATACATTCAATAAAATCAGTTAAAATTTAAGGATACAATATGTTTTTTTCAAAATGCTTTTACCGTAGGAAAACACAAACAATATCCTTAACATTGCATGTGTTTTTATTGAACTTAAAGCATTTTTGTTTTTTAAGGTTTAGGTTTACTTTTTCTGGATTTGCCGTTCTCATTTATAGAGAAAAAATTAATGAAAATAAAATCTTTTTCTTATATTTTGATTAAAACTTTACTAAGCTAAGTATTTTCTTCAATAAAAACAAATCTTTTCTCAAAAATGAAAAGTATTTTTCTCTAAAAACGATATATTTTTATATATTTTTCTTTTTCATGGAAGCTTTTAATCATTTTTAGAGAATTTTAGTATCGCAATTAGAGAATAGCATTCTCTGGAGCAAAGTCTATACCATTTTTAACTAAATATGATGACCTTTTTTATCATAATCCGAGAAACTTTTTTCTGAGTGTACTAAGAGGTGCAGCACCCAGTTGGCAAATCAAACTTCACATTCGAACGAAAGCTCTAACTCCGATTTGGGTATAAACCTCAATCACCACAAAGCTCCTCCAAAGGACCAGCCCAACAAGTCAAACTGGCTGTTGCCAGGGGTCGCTGATTTCCCGTGTTCCCAGTTCTTAAGTCCTTGGTCAGACCTCGTAGCAAACCTACACCAGTTGAGCTCATCAAAGCTGCAGACTGGTGACCAGAAATAGTAATTATTCTACCAAAATAACCCCTCAAAAAAGATCCATCAAGTCAGATCTACGGACTAACAGTCAGATGAATACTTATAAATAACCATTTACCTGATACAGCGCGCTAGGCGTCTTATAAAAATCTGACATGCGAAATTGCTTTATCTGTCAATTTACTCACTAGCTGCAAGCGCATTGCTGACATTAAACTCTCTCCATTTGCTTCTTGAATAATTCTCATAGAACCTAAATCTCGAATGTGTTCTTAAAGAGGCCCCGCGCACAACACATGTGACCAATCTTCAATCCTCGAGGTTTGATCCACAGTGGCAGCCTTCAGTTGCACTGAGATTCCGCTTATGCAAAAATGCATTTAGAGAACCATGGCTAGTCAACATGAAGCCCAACTTAAAGGAGAAGCAAAAGTCCGGACGACCTACCACAAAAGTCGCGTCACGTATTAACTGGTAGGTGACTCTACCGTTTTGACTCTGACACCATCTAGATTACTATCTAGATGTAGCGCACAGTTAAAGCATAGCCTTTGTCAATTGAGCTGAAATCCTACCTAGCACGCCTGGAGCAGGGTTGCCACAGCCTAAAATTTTCTTTTACCAAAATTCCCAAAAATATTTCACATTTAAGAAAAAAATTTCACATCCACAAAAAAAATATCAAATATGTGTGATCAATCAAAAAACGAAATATTTTTACTTTTTTGATATTTCATCCAATATAATTGTAATAACAAAAGCTGTGTTTGATGACTCCTCTAGATTTAGATTCCTTAATACAGATCAGTAAAAACTATTTATTGAGGACATTTTTCTCTTTTTACCTCCACTTACTTGATATTGCTCTTTGTTTTTTGAAGCTGCTCTAAGTTACGCTTTCAGCTCTTTTGTACGCTTAGTTTTTTTTGTGGTGTAAGTAAGAGTAACATTTAAATAAATCAAGTATTTTGGTTCTTGTTGAAAAATTCGAAAAATTGAAAGAGCTTTAAATAGGTTCTTTCCTTACCTATTTCAACAGTTTAATGAAAACAAGTAATTTTTTTGACTTTTTTCTTAATTTGTTTGCTTTTGGCACTGAGTATTTGTCATCAAACACAACTAATATTGTTGTATACCAGTATTCATGTATTCAGGTTTCAAATATTTTAAAACATGTAGCAGATATTATGGTAAGCCGAGAAATTTCCAATTACTTTTCTTAACAGTGTTTGGAACTTTAAATTCAACTTCTGAAAAGCGCTTTATTTTTGTTGCGATGATATTGAAGAAAACGAGTAATATTGAGTTTTCTTTCCAATATGATGAAGGCCAATAATTTTATTACGTTTTTAAAACTAATTGGAGTTCGATAGTGGCCGAAATTCCACCTTTTCACTTTCATTCTCTCGATACAAAATTAATGTGAAAAACAAATGTTCTTCATAAAAATTTGGCAAAAAATTTTTTCAAAAAAAAATCGGTGCACTCGTTCTCCGCACTTTGATTCATTTAAAAAAAATTAATCAAAATCGGCAAGCAACACGTGAGAAAATGGTCTTTTACTATTACCAATTCGAAAAAACTTGTTTTGAGAAAATCGCGATTAGATTTTCTTCTATGAACGATAATATATGAAAAAATGCGCTGATACGAATATAATGTATGTTATATCTTTTTTTTTATTTAATATTTTTTTCTAAAATTTCGTACACGTATTCTTAAGACCTTAAGGAACCAGATTCTAAAAAAAAAAAAAAAAAATTTTTCATTTTTTACACACTGTAATAGTACCTTAAGTAAGTGTACCTCGAACGTACAAACGGCAGTTTTTCCGCAGTTTGTGTTTTCAAAGTCCGTGTTCACTACCAGTCTTTTAGAAACTACTTGACCGATTCATTTTAAACTTGGTACACATTTTCTACATATAAAATACTTTCCTCCAACGTTGACTAAATTTTAATGGTTTTTGATTTCAGATAATTTCCGACCGAGACATAGTGAACACCGCAAATTGCTATTTTTCCAAGACGCTCTGGGAAAATCTCTGTCACCAGCTTGTGTTTCAATATTTCAGAAAGAAAAAGAGTATAGTTAAAAGTACTCTCAATAATGTACAAAAGATTTTAATAAATTTGCTCAATCCATACTCTTAAAAAAATTCACAAAAAAAGTGTTTTTACGCTGAAACCCTTACTTCGCCCTTAAGTTTTTGAGAAATTTTTATAAAAATGTTTTTCGTTTTCACTAGAAATTTCACCAAAATGAAACTTAATTTCACATTTTCACATCGAAAAAAAAATTTACCAGTTTTGGTCAATTTTTCACATTCTGGCAACGCTGGCCTGGAGCCCAGTCAAGAGCCAACCAGGGCAAAACCCTACGAAATCGGTAAACAATGCTGGTTTGCATTGTCATTAACTCTTAGGGCGGCACCCCCATCAACACCTGAAGTGCATCCGTAGAGACGGTTTAGGCACACAGGCATACATCCGATCAAGATCGCTCTCTGACATTAGAGCATCATCCCGTAGCCAACAGCAGAACTGACTATATTCAAACTCAAACTGGTGAATCATAAGTTGCACAAGCAACAAACCTGAGTCCCACGTCACTCCTCAGAATCCTCCGCACTCGCCCTACCACAGTCAAGAGACGCTCTCTTAACTTCTGTGCGTGCACTAAGATGTTCAACATTCTCTCATGCGAGTCCCCAGGTATTCGACTTCAGTCACGTAACTGAGGCCCACACCCTCCAGGCTGATATTAGTGAGGTATTTATAGTAGACGTCTACCTTTCGTTGGTTTAATTCTACTTGCTCTATGACGAGGAGTCATGGTTTATAGAAATTAACTCTCAACAGACGCGTTCTCAGGACTCAGTAGTATAAAAAAAAAATCATACTGACATACATCGAACAGTCGGCAGTGCAGGATCATTGCGCCATGTCTATTAGGAGTTGCTTTCTCAAATCCAAAGTATTTCGGAATATAATTAAATCTATCGACCAGTTTCCAGGCATTCAGCACCCAAGATTCTATTGAGAAAATATTCTTTTCAATTGTTTCATGCGGAACTCAATCGCCATTATTGACTTATAAAATTAATTATTTTCCAGGACATGACCAAGTGCCCTATGGAAATTAGGTTTTCAAAACATATACCGTACTATGATAAGGCGCAGTTTACCATTTCGGGTATAGACATTTACTAATCCGACAGCCATAGTACTAATTTGTGAACATTTAATTTTAGGTTAAATTCCATTCACTTCCATTGGTTAGGAGCAGGACCGAAATAAAATCTCTTAAATATAGGATATGCCAGCCTGGTTGTACTGAAACGCAACACTATGCCTACTCGTTGTCTAACTTGCGACATTAGGCTTACCACAGCCAGCTAGATAGTCCCCCGGCAAAAGGGTTTCCACCTTAGAATGAGCACTTAACAAAACTGAAAATGAATTTAATGGTTTTTGACACACATGACTTGACAACCAAGCTTATCATAGTATCCCAGTATTAAATACTGCTGAACACTATTTGGATATGTTTATGACTGCTCAAGATATCTTATCAAAATCAAACCAACTTGGAGTCATTTAACCATTCAAGGGTATTCAAATACTGCTGAAAACTTATTTGGGTTTTCCAAAACGGACTGCTTTATCTAAATCAAATTAGAAAAGATGATTCAGCCGACATAAAAAATTATCTTCATGCTTAGCATGCCCGACCACAGGAACATGTTATGCTACTTGAGATCAATTTTTGCAGCATAAATGACTCTATCGTTGGAAGTTTGTTGGTACTCATCACTTATACTCTTATACCCATAGAGATATATCAGCTTTTTATTCATACTAGTAATCATCGTGGGTAAATCAGGTTTCTTGACTATCCCCGTGCTAACAGTATGTTTTATATCATTTGCTTTGGATATGCAGGTACAGATTAACCAATTCCATTGTCGCACTTCCATGATTTTGCATCTCAAAGCGAGGACTCATGGTTAAGTTAAATATACATAATTGAACCTTAGTCCAAACACGCATGATAGAACCCTCCTCCTTTTCACTGGTTTGGGGCTGGCTAGTTGCTTTTATCATCACCACTAGGCAGAGTTCCTCCAGGCAGATAAAAGGAGGTCAACCGCGTGATAATTTGACCTTGAGCAACATCATGACTGTCTTGTCCCCTGCCACGCGACTCCCCTACCTGGGCAGCCATAACCTCACTCGCTTTAGTTTCAAGCTAAGCACTAGAACTACCTTCAACCAATACAAGTAGTTCATCAGTATACTCACAGCACTTACATAGACAGATGTTCAAGCCGCCACAATAGAGGATCCATCATAAGGTATGAATGGACCACAGATAGAACCCTGCGGACAGCCACAAACAACATATATCACTACTGTTTGGCTAACATCTATCTCGCATGCTTTCCTACCAGAGAAATAGCTCTACAAAAGCCTAATTTCCGCACCCCATCTCTTCAAACCTGACTATCACCTTCTCCTAGCATAGAAAGTCAAAACCACTCATAAAATCAATAAATAACCCCAAAACGTATTGGAACTACTCCATTTACGGTACTTCTAACGTACGGCCAGGCATTTTCGATGCTCTTTCCTTTACTAAAAGGAGAATTGCCTCTCGCAAATTTGTGCACCCTCGCACTCCTGGAGCCGTTTCTCCATGACCCTCTACAGTAACTTTCCAAGTACTGGAAGGAGTCTGATGCCCCGGTAGAATCAATTGTTCCTCAGCCTATCAGATGATAGGCCTATCAAGAGCACGATAACCCACTCCCGTTTCCATGCATCTGGGAAGATACCTTGACTTAAGCACTTACCATACAAGGCTTCCAGACATTCAGAAATGACCTTCCAGATGGTTTTACACATCTCCCCAGTCATAGCATCTTTACCCGGATACTTTTCTCCCTGAGTTGCATTATGCTATACTCTACCTCAGCCACCTCCAAGAAATTTTTTCCATCCGTCTTCGGAAAAAATGGACTCAACAGGGCATGAACACAATCCCGCCATTCTGTTAAAACAGTACCACCTTGGCATATACCGCTAATATCTATAGAGCGACCCTGGCCACGACATCGCCATACACCACAGGCCATCTCTATTCCCCGGGACAAAATTTCTCCAATCCTGTTCTTTTATGTGGATCAACAGCTCCTTGTACTCTCTTAAGTCTAATCTGTACCGATATCTTTGCTGGGACCAATCCCTATCCCCGGCCGCTCTGGCTATCTTCACTCTTATCCTGAGACGCCTGATCAACCTTCTTTTTAACGTTAGACGTTCATGTATCCACCATTTCACCCTACTACTATTTATCTTGCGACACCTCACCAGTACACTCAGAAAAAAACACATACCTTGCTCCGGTAAAAAATTTCTCTATTTTACATAATAGCAATTTTCTCTTTTTGAAATAAAATTTTTAAATTTTCGAAGAAATATTTCTTTACTTCTAGAAAATGGGAATATATGATCTCCGAAGTTTAAATTCCTTAACCTCAGATTTCGTAAACAGAGTTTAAATTTTAAACTCAGTTAAAATTATTTTCGTAACTTATCTCATTTTTATCGGCAATTTACTTAAACTCTGTTTAAGAATTTAAACTGAGATTAAAAGACATATTTGAGCGGCACTGTAGTAAAAATTCTACAACTTTGACGTAGAACATCAAAATATTTCAAAAATGTTTGATAAAAGGTCTGTTCCTGTACTCTAAAGTCTTAGTCCAATTTACCAGTTTTTACTAGTTTTAGTCCGAAAAGCGTTCCCGTACTCGAAAAAATGGTAAAAGAGAGTGCAGTCGAGAGAATAAAACATTTCCCCTCCTTGTCTAATATTAAAACTAATATTAGTACTAAATATCAGAATTAATTTCAATATTATTAAAAATCTCAAGCATTTCGTTTGCACTGCCGATGTTCCATATCAAGCCAACGCTGCACAAACATACTTATTTGACAGTTTTTACAATTTTAGTCCGAAAAGCGTTCCCGTACTTTTTTGTGTTTTTCTCTATTTTCGTGAGATTTTTTCTTACTCTCAGACTTTTGACAAAAAAAAAAACAAATTGGCCATTTCAGCCCTTGAAAGGACTTTGACCGAGCTTCTTATGATCAATTGTGTTGTGTGTGTTATTAAATGTTTGCACACAATTGACCGAGAACTGGACCTACATGTTTTATGCCGACTCCGAACGGCTAAAGTTTATGTTCTCAAGAAGCTTTACATGGCATTGTTTACTCTCTGAGGTTTGCCATTGTCTGCAGAGAGGTGGTGACCGATCAGAAAAATTTTTTATTGAAAAAAACTTTTCGCCGCGGCTGGGGATCGAACCCGGGCTCCGAGCATGCCAGGCCACACACTTAACCTGCATGCCACGGTCACCACTCAGACTTTTGACAGTTTTACCATTTTTAGTCCAAAAAGTACGGGAACAGACCTAAAATAATACAAATTTTCAGTTTCATTGAAATTTTTTTTTTTCAAAACCTAAAATATGTTTTTTTTTTATTGTTTTGAATTTTTTAAGTGTGATTTTTTTTTATTTTTTGTTTATTATTGAGAATATTTCCAATGTTCTCAGAAAATTTTTGACAAAATTTAAGTTTAAATTTTTTACACCTAGAATTTCTGTGTTTAAATTTAAGTTAAACTTAGATTTTTTGAGATGAAATATCGGCGTTAAAATTTAAACTGAGGTTAAGGAATTTTAAACTTTGTTTAAAATTGAGATCAGTTAACGGCCCTAATAATGATAAGTATTTTTTTCGCACAAAAAATTTCAAAAATAGAGAAAAAATTATTGAAAATAAAATCTTTTTCTTATATATTGATAAAAAATTCACTATGAGAAGCATTTTCTTCAATAAAAACAAATCTTTTCTCAAAAATTAAAAGTATTTTTAGAGAATTTTTAGTATCGCAAATCGAGAATAGCATTCTCTAGAGCAAAGTCTATACCATTTTTCTCTAAGTATGGTACCTTTTTTATCATATTCCGATAAATTCATTTCTGAGTGTAGAGTGTCGTTGGTACGTTCAACCCAATCACCTATCAGAGCAATCTGTCGACTAGTTTCCAGATTACAAAACACGCGAACTGGTACATCCATGGCCATTTCATAAAGAAATTCACCATTAATATTCCAGTCCATGCCGCAAGTACACCATCTTTTCATGTAAAATAACAATAAGGTAGCTGTAGGACTGAGAGCCAAGGTAAGAATTGTCAAAAAATACTCAACGAAATAGAGCAACAAAAGGAGACGTCATATGATTTATATTGATTTGATATTTCTGACTCTGAGAGAGAGAGAAGATTGATAGATCTACAACTACCTCGTTGATTCTAACATTACCAAATTAAAACTGTCACAAAAATATAACTCAAATGAAATTGTTTTTTGTTTCCTCCGAAAATTAAATAAATAAAGAACGAAATCTTTGAAAGATACGTAATTTTTGTTACGTAACAACTCAATGTTTCTTCCTATTAGAAAGAAGTATTCCAATTGTATGAATTTTTTTGCTGTAGCTGATTAATGCACATCTTAAGTGAAGCAATTTATTTAAGTTTTTTTGTAAACAAGAAACGACACTTAATTTAACTTCACTTGAAGTTGAAGCATAACACAAATCATTACTTATACAATAAAAAAAAAAAACTAAATTTATTACGTTTTCAGTATAAACAAAAGACAGAGCAAAACACAAACAGAGAAACGATCTTTTGGTTATCCTCCACAACAATCAGCACTTGTGCAGCTTTATTTGTTTATCAGTAATTATTCAAACCTCTTGAAGCTTCCTACATAAATAGCACGCTTTAAAAAATCCCCAATCTTGAAAATAACCGGATTCTTTGAATTTTCACAGTTCTGCGAATTCATCTTTAGTTAAATTTAGCCATTTCTGACACAGCAACCTTCACAACTCTCAAGCTTACTTTAAAAAAAAAAATTTAACAGAAAAAACCAAAAACATTAAAAGATTTTGTACTTCTGACAACCAGATATTTGTGTAAATAATTTGACTGTCCTTCATTAGGTGTTTATTTTTTTTTTTTTTTTTTTTTGCTTTTTGGTAATGATAATTTTTGGTAATTATTATTTGAGCTTCATCACAATAGCAATAACCACACTTTTAAGACTTTACTTTAATAACCGGTATTTGTGTATTGTGGGTAAAAAAAAGGTAGTAAACATAGCAGTAAAAAGTACTTTTATTTTTTTTTGCAATAAGTTTAAGACTTGTTGCTACAGCAGATGTGAAAAAAAACAAGGCCGAAATGCAAAGTCATAAGGTTTGGTTTTCACGATGCGTGTCTTTAACAGATAATTAAAATTTTTTTTTAAGACAGCAAAACAACAAACAAAAAGCAAAACTTGAAGTTAACAAACCATTGTTGCATTTTAGGTAAATAGAAAAGTAGTTTGTAGTATGTTTTGTGGTATTTTGAACTTTTTTTTCAGGAAAAGTGATGATTGAGTACCTATTTTTGTCTTACTTTTTTCCCGTTCAATCAAATTTTGAGAACTTTATCTGCTTTAAGGAAGAAAATTTGAAATTCTCACTTAATTTTCAGAAAGGTCATATGTACTTGTTTTTGAAATCATATTAAACTTATAATAGTTATCTTATACAAATGTATGAACGTTTTAAAATCACTAAGTTTGCAAATGATTGATTTTGACGTGTAAATATAACAGCATCCAAATCAGGGATGATACTTTATTCTTTGTCTCTTGCATTTATTTCATGTGTTTTTTTTTTTTTTTGAAAACCTGAACTATTTCAAATAAAATTACTATTTAAAAGTATTTAACAGTTTAAATTCTTCATAAATTTTATGCTCATATTATATACAATTTACCACACCCTAACACTTACGTTTCATGTACATAAATTTTGTCAATAGTTAAGCTTATCCCTAGCTTATGGCAAATATTTGGTGCTTTTTGTCATTTCTGTTTTTTTAATTAAGACATATCGCTGTTTTATTTGAAAGTTGTCATATCACTACTATTTCCGACTGTTAATAATTTGTTGTGTCTAAACATTTTTTTTTTATTCATAATTGAGTTATGCAAATGTGTGGATTTTTTTTTTTATAATCTTTATTTGTGTTAAAAGTCTTATGCTTGATTTATTTCTTTTTGTTTTCACAGAAACGTGACAAAAAAATATTTTTATTACCTAATCTATAGCCATATCGCTATGCGAGAAAATAAAAATAAAACAAAACGTTGGCGCTTTAAAGCAAAATTATTTATTAAATTTTTTGCTTAATTTTTCATACAGTATTCAGCAATTTTTCAACTTAAGCCTCTCACGTTTATTATATAATTGATGCGCATCGTTTTTGCAGCAACTCTTTTGAATTTTTTTATATCTTGCAAAATTTTCTACATGTTTGCTCCAATTAAGCAACAATTAGTAACTAACAACCAATTTCAAATGAATCAAATAAGTTTTTTTTTTGATATATTGTTTATGATATTGTTAGAGACTAGGTAACATAAGCCGATAGAGTCCTTTCCATATAAGCTCAAAAATAATTAAAGTCTAGTTGGAGAGCTTTTATTGAATTTCAAGAAGATAATAAAATAAAACCAATTCAATTATTTGTGAGTTAGAGTTTTGATGATTCTTTGGCTATACGATGATTTTAAAAGTATAAATAAATGAGAGAAAAAAATTATCAACAATATACATCAATACTCGTACAATAACCAACCTTAAAGCAAAATATCTCTCAAACTAACGTTTCGTAAACAAAAAGAGAAGATTGAAAGAATATTTCTTTTTTATATCTAAGTTAAAAGGATATATTTTTTATAGTACTAATTAAACAAAACCAACAGAAATCTCACTCAGAACACTCTTACCCAGCTTGGAAGATATTAATATTTCAGTTCTGTCTTCAGAGCTGAGATTGAAATATAACTCAGGCTATCCTGCATAATATAACGTACCACCATACAGGCAAACTAAATAACTGGGTTAAATTAAGGTCAATGACCTTTGAAGTAAAAAAAATGGTCTCCTCGAAGAAAATATATCGATATATCATGTTTTAAAGCCCGACTCTAAATGCCGAAGCTATGAAAAGGAAGCCCTGCATTCAACAAAAACGATAAAAAACATGTTTTAAAGTACATCTACTGCAATAATCGAAATACTTCTTTAAAAAAAATTTAATTTTTATTTGTGAACTTTAATTTTGTGACATAAAATTTGTACATAAGGGTGGTAAGATTTGAAATCTGGTGGTTAAGTAGTAGAACTGTGTAGGTACTTGAAATCAATAATCATCAAGAAAAGAAAAATTAGTCTCTTTGAGACAAAAACATCGATATATCATACTTAAAGATTGGATAGAAAATATCGAAAAACTTAAAAATCCACTGCGTTTGGCCAAAAAAATATTTTGGAAATCCCTTAAAAAAAAAATCCTTCAAATTCGGTGGTGTGCGGCGCAATTTGTTTCTTTTGCGGTCTTATAATACATAGGCTTGTATTCTAAGCCAATATTTGAACAGAAAATCAGGCCTACAGTTTTCAGGAAATAATTCAACCAAATATTAAGGGGGACATGACATTGACCGTTTTTTTAAATCTACTTTTTTTATAATTTTGTATTTTAGTACATATTCTTAAGACTTTAAGAAAAAAAATTCCTATGGATTCAAAAGTTACAGCCAGATTAGTGAGAGCGCATTTTTATTTTTCTTTGCATTTTTCTTTGTTCACAAACTTTGAACGCGTTTATCTCGAAACCATGTTTTTCGTGCTGGTTGCGGCACTAGCGGGTTCATTTTTTGACGACATTTTTTTTTTTTTTTATTCGTTTAAACTTGATTCGTTTATGGCAAGAATTTTTTTTTAATTCTTTTTCGATTTTTTATAAATTTTTAAAGTCAATATTTTTTTCGAAAAAACACACTTTCAAATTTGGAACATCACCAAAAATTTAAAACAAATTTTAAAAAAGAAGCTCCAGCCATACGATAATCAATTTTGTTAAGATTTAAAAAAGTCATTTTTTCCAGATCGGACAATTTTTGCGACTCCCAGCACTGCAACCACGAGGCCCCGTTTTTTTCTCTGCTGCCAGTTTGGAGCTCTATAAAACCATGTTGGAGTGAAAAATATATTTTTGGAGAAATTTTTGTTTTTGACTGAGTTATGAATTTTTAAAAAAAAGGTCTGTTTCTCTGCCGCGAATTTTATATCCCACCTTAAGGGAGAGTTTTCGATGATAAAAAGTTATATTTTTGTAAATTTGTTTTTTTTTTTTAGAAAACGATGAACATTTCTTTTAAGGAAGTTCCATCGAAAAATCTATTTATAAATAGACATGACACACTCAAGAACCATTTTCTTACCTAATTTTCTAAAGATTTTGATTTTTTTTTTTTTTAAATGAATAAGAGTGTGGAGAATAAGTGCACCGACTATTTTTTAAAGAAAATTTTTCAGAATGAAATTTTTTTTCATTCATTATTTCTTTGAAACTTTCTTTGACATTTTTTGAATTTTGAATTTTCATTGGTTTGAACAATATCGAACATAAAATAAAATAAAAACTAATTCAGTTTTTCAATACTTAATTTTAGTTTTTCAATACAATGCAAACTTCATTGAAAGGAGTTGAGATTCGGTATTCGGAGGGTCCCAAGGGTCGCTGATTACGAATCTGTCATCAAAAACTCGGAAAAAAATTAAAAAATGGCATCGAAAAAATTATGCTTTAAAACATTTGTTTTAAATTTAAAAATTTTTGTTTTAAATTTGTTTTCTCATTTAAAAACATTGTTTTAAAAACAAAAGCCCTTGTTTTAAATTTAACTTTAAGAACAGTTGTGTTTAATTTAAATGAATTTGTTTCAAGCTTTATTTCAAAAACAAATTCGTTTAAAATGAACACAATTTCATTTAATTTTAACACATATTTCCCTCAGTGTAATGTTACAATAAATATATCGATCCATAAAATCCTCTTTGATAAAAACGATAAAAATCCTAGCGAAAAATGCATTAAAAAAATCTCCTTTTCAATCAAAAGCAGACATGTCTACTGTAAATTTTCAATCAAAACCAGATAAGACCAAGCAAGTTTTCATTTGTGTACTTTTCATTAAAATTTTAAAAACTTTTTAAAAAAACAATTTTTTTTTCGCATAATGTATCTAATCCTGTGGAGCATTATTTTGCATAATTGGTTTATTTATAAAAAATATCTGATCAAAATTAAGACGTTTTTTCGATTTCCCAACAAATCGATCTGTGTGACTTATCTGGTTTTGAATGTAAACTCCTCAATTGGGAAATGAGGTGTAAGATATAGTTAAAGTTATCCTTTTTTCTTTTTAAGGTAAACAATGAAAATTTACCCTTAAGATCAGAAATCATACGTAAACATTTCAAAAAG
This sequence comes from Tetanocera ferruginea, assembly GCA_958299015.1. Classification (NCBI taxonomy): domain Eukaryota; kingdom Metazoa; phylum Arthropoda; class Insecta; order Diptera; family Sciomyzidae; genus Tetanocera; species Tetanocera ferruginea. The sequence continues at coordinate 106,219,027 of OY282644.1, forward strand.
GAATATAAATCTCAGATCTGAGAAAGCAGACAATATTATGAGATATGCAGTGCTGTATACAAGGAAAAGTTAAAAAACGCACTTCATTTATATTTATCTTTGAATTTTCGAAAGATTCCGCGATACATTCTAACATATGTATGGGTTAGTACGATATATCCCGAAATATAAGTTATAAGTTATAAATGTTAATTATTTTTAACGCTACTCTGATTCATCAGTAGTCTCTGTGGCTTATGCAGTCCACTTACTGTCAAAATTATTGGATTTTGCCCAACTGCATTAAAACCAAACCGGAATTATAGAGAAGCTTTTCACTTAATCAAAGCAGTGTTTTCCTATTCCTTTGCTAGAAGCAAAATTTCAAAAATTGACTGCATTGATTCTGCAAAATCTTTGTTGTTGCGTTTTTTGTTTACTTCTTTATCACGTGTCCATAAAAGTTACAATAAAAAGTTACAAGCAAAAAACATGTTTTTTTAGCAAAAACGACCTTCAGAAAAATCAAAATTACTTCTGCGGTTGTTCTCTGATTTAAAAAAAAATATGCAGAAATCATTTCAATGAGTTCCTCTAACTTTTGAGACCCCGACCGGTTGAAATTTTTGAAGTGAAACTTCTTTAGCCACGTATAAAACATACGGCGAACGAAACTGGTAGTAAAACCGATGAAACCGGTGAAACCGATGAAACCGAATGAAACTGCGGCGAATTGTGGTGAATTTAGGCCAATAAGCTGAATTAGGTGAATTTAGTGAAACTAGGTGTTCGCAAAACCTTATAAATTAGAATTCATAAGGTGTTCGGAAGGAACAAAATTATCAAACAATGTTTTGAGTCCGAACTAACAGATGAATTAATCAACAAAATTTTAGACCGTACTTTTTGAAGGTGGAATTTTCATCTAGATACGTTATGCTTTAATTTCCAACCATGACATGTAACGCTGGAATTTTCAAACTGTATGATTCAATGGCCAATCGGATGCAATAAGATTATCTGAGGTCACAAGAGGGTCATTTTCACTTTTATGGATTCCATGGAGCAATCAGACATATGTATATGGATGGTTCTATGGCCAATCGGATGCAATGGGATTATCTGAGGTCACAGACGGGTCATTGGCAATTTTATGGATTCCATGGATCATTTTGACCAAAATGGATGATTCTATGGACAATCGGATGCAATGGGATTTTCTGAGGCCATTCGCAGGTGGTCATCAAAACTCCATTTTTAAGTACATTTTTGCAGAAGGAAAGACGAACTCAATTTATAATGATGATGATGATGAGGCTGCCCGACCATACACAAAAATCGACGTCAAAGTCCAATATTCACAGTGACAAGGTCCTTCTCTATGTTTGGTCTCTGTATTTGGTGGGGCTGTGATGTGCTATAGGCTGCTACAACTAGATGAAACTATCACAGAGCAACTCTACCGAACTCAATTGATGCGTTTGAACCGAGCATTGAAGCAAAACCGTCCAGAGTGCGATCAAAGGTACAACAAGGTAATTTTGCAACATGACAACGCTCAGCCACATGTTGAAACGCTGAAATGGGAAGTCTTACCCTACAATTTGCTTTCTTTGATGACGCATGACGCTGAATATCAGCACTTTTGCTCTTTTACTTTTTTTTGTAAGACTAAACTAAACCCTCTACATTTTTGGGTTAAAGTTTCACTTCTACCGTGCGTGGCGGCCACACACATATTTTTTTTTTATCCATATAAGAATGATTCGGTCTAATATTGATGGTCACAAATTAAAACTTACTTATTTTTTTTCTTTAATTTTCTGCTGTATCTAAACATATGTTTTCCTCATTTTTATATAAATTGTTCTCGAAAATTTTAAATCGAATTATAACTGTGACATTTAAAATATAATTATTTTTCCGATCAAAAAATAGTTTTTAAAAGTTTCTCTAACTTTTGAGTCGGTTATTGGAGGAATCTAGAGGAATCTGGTGGTAACCGTAGCATGCAAGCTAAGCATGCTCAGAGCCCGAGTTCAATCCCCAGTCGCGGCGAAAAGTTTTTTCAATAAAAAATTTTTCTGATCTGTCACCACCTCTCTGCAGACAATGGCAAATCTCAGAGAGTAAATAATGCCATGTAAAGCTTCTTGAGAACATGAACTTTAGCCATTCGGAACCGGCATAAAACATGTAGGTCCAGTTCTCGGTCAATTGTGTGCAAACATTTAATAACACACACAACACAATTGATCATTAGAAGTTCGGTCAAAGTCCTTTCAAGGGCTGAAATGGCCTGTTTTTTTTTTTATTAGAGGAATCTAAATTACGATCTGTATTAATTATCAGAATCCTAGAAAAAACTTCATAATTACTATGTTTTCATATTTTGAGTGCTTAATAGTGTTTCCTTAATTTTCTTGTTTCCTGGTCCAAGGATTAGAATTATTATGATATTAAAATGTTCGCGGTTTAAAGTGATCATTGGTCATTGATTACGAATTTTCAGTCAGATCTTGAAAATTCGAGATCAGCTATGTAAAAGATAATAAACCTTTACTGCTCCAAATGTAAAAATAAATATATATATAACTAGCATGATGCCAAAAAAACAACTTTTTTTAACTTTAAGATACAAAGGTGTAACTATACTCATTAAAGAAAGTATAGATTTAGCTTCATTTCGTAGTACTCCAAAATATCCTTGCATACAGGGTGCCTGATAACTAGATGTTTGAAAAAATCTCTTTTTTTTGGAGGTGTTGTGTTTTTAATCTTTTCATCCATTTTCCTCGTAGAAAATCAAACATTTTATAATTTTGTATTATTAAAAAGGATATTTTCTTTACAAAATAATGCTCTATACTGCAAGTTTTAAAATACAAATTATAAAAATAGTTCTCCTAAAAAATGCAAGAAAATTGCACTTTTATATTTAAAATGCCATGAATATTAGAAGGAATCAGAAAGAGTCGTCTAAGCAACATTTCTGAAGCTAATGGATATCTAAATTTTCACCGAGTGGCTTTACGATATTTGCAATGGTTTTGCAGAAAAATGAGCTACAAAAAAAGTTCAGTACAAAAAAAGTATGTTTTTGACCCTTTTTCTGCATCAAATGCCAACCTAGCCGCTCCATGCCTACAAAAATTAATCATAAGTTAATTTTAATTGAGGGATTTTTAAAAAATTCACCGAGTGGCTTTAAGTTTTTCCCTACCATCGTTGAAAAATGAACCTTAATATGAAGTAAGGTTTGGAAAAAAAAAATTAAAAACAACTAGAAAAACAATTTTTTTTCTCAACATTAGGCATAGAGTAGAATCAAAGTTGGATTAAATGTTGTTTTAGGTCCATGGGGACAAGGCTCAATGTGTATATTTATGTATACGTGATCAAATGAAATCTTACGTGGAATTTAAATTTTTTATATTTTATGTTTTTAACTTCAGTTTTTAAACCGTTTAAATACAGTTACGTTTGTTATATAAAGATGCTTTAATTTTGGCTTAAGAATCAACAATAAAAAAATATTTAAGTAGACTACTTGATGATGTCTATTCAATTTTTAATAACATAAACTGAAAGGATATTTTTGCAATGACAAAAAGAAATTAGGATATGTCTCATTACAAGGAAATATATGCTAGGTGTCAAAAAATCAAAGTAGCGTTCAAATAAATGTACACAAAATATCTTCGATTTGGTAGAAAATTACCTAAAAAACATTAATTTCAACGTGGGCACAAAATTGGTGAGAAAATACTTTGACTGCAATGCAAAATGGAATGAACTGGAATGCATGAAACGTTTAGCTGAAAATGAAGATGCAGCTCTTAAAAAAGACGTGCGAAAGCAAGAAATTATTTTGAAAGCTTTTAATGTGCGGAATCATAGCGTAGAAAACAACTTATAAAAAAACTTTTAAACTTTATTTGTTATACATAGATTTTTTTTAAAAAACACCTACCTTAAACATTATTTCTTAAATATCTCTTTTGTTTAAAAATCATTTTTAACAAAAAAAACGTTGTTGAAAAGGTGATGAAATCTTTTATTTGGTCAGCAAATAAATTTAGTAGACACAGCTTCAGAAGATGTCGCTTTTCTTATTTTTTTAAAAGGATCAGCATATTTGACATCCAAAAGTCAGAATTGACATTTAGAATGTCTTACCAAAATATGGGCTTTACAGTCAATTTTCAACTTTTAGAAGTTTTTAATACAAATTGGTTAGTTTAAATATTCAAATTGAGCTCTATCGGAAGTAACCTTTAAAAAGCTTCTAAATTACCACGAATAAAAATGACAGCCAAGTCCCTGAACAAACATTGCTATAACTATATATCTTCACCATCTTAAACAGTAAAAAAAAACTTTTTCTAAAAAACGCTGTTTTGGCATCATGCTATATATAACATAGGATTTTTTTCTCTACCGGAAAAAAATTACATGATACTTTTTTATCATTTTTATAACTTGTAAATATTCCTAAAAAAAAAAATAAAGACGGTGTAACTTACTCCAATACCTGAATACTTTAAAATCATTTTCTAACCCAGTTGGAATATGAATCCTCATAGACAAAGTCTTCAAAGACGTCTCGAAGACCAAGTACACATACTCAGAGCGAACGCTGACGTTCTCAAAGCAACAAATAAATCAGCAACAAATAAATTTTAAGCAAACAAATGACATTTCACTCTCACAAAAAACAAAACCATACACGGAGAGCGTATGGTTTTGTTTATACTATGCCTCCGTTCTGCAATGCATGGACGCATAACGTCCTTGAAGACATATCAACGACATTTCTTGCAAGCCAAAGTGGAATTTTGTTTGAAAATATCTTCAAAGACACACATGGAAATGGAGCGATCCATCTTGCAAGAAACTGACATGTCTCAAAAACGTCTTCTAAGACGGATCGATCCATTTCCTGCTGGGAAGTTCAGCATTTTTTTGTGGTGAATAAAATACACACATTGTTGAGCAGTTTTCTTTAATTATTGGACTTGTGATAACGAGGAAAAAATAGTTTTTATTGCTTCTGGAAATTTTTGAGATCATAATTTAATAAGAATATTTAAGAGAACATAAAAAAAATTTTGTTAATTTTTACTTTTAATGAAAAGTTTTAATATATATTTATGCGAGTATCAATTCGTTTAAGAAATAAGATCAACATTTGTTTTTTTTTTTTTTGTTTCAGTTAAATTCATTATTTGTTGAGTTTTTGGTTCACATGGAAATTTGCCCACGGACTGAAGCCCGTAAAACCCTCATGGTTATAGTTCTGCGTGGACGTGTCACTCTTATTATTTAGTACAAACTTTGATCGATATCGATTTGTTCAAAATCCAAATTTCATTATACTAGTGTAGAAAAAAACCATACTTATAACAGTTTATAACAGTTTATACTTCCGTTTCATTTTCTGAACCATAAAAAGTTTCACATCAACAGGCATAATTTTGTTGAACAATTTTATTTAAAAATTTTTTATTTGCCCATATTTTGTTCTAAAATGGATAAGCCATGAAATTCTAATATATTTTCTACTGCCCAGTACATATAGTTAAATTCCGTTGGTCTAATTTGTACTCTATATAACAACAAAAACTTTTGAATTCCTTGCAGGCCGCCTACATGATAGTTGACGAAATGCACGAAGAGCATCCGGAGCTGTTGCGCGATCAATACTGGGAGTGTGTGGTGCCCAAGGATCTGCCATATACAGTTGCCTCTGAGCATTATCGCAAAGATGAACCCAAGGGCTCAGCAGAGAAGTACAAGGTCAAGCAAGCAGATGCCATGTATGCCAATATTATGCCAGGTGGAGGCAAGCGTGTAATTGCCGATGATGTATACGCCGATTATGTGAGTACTTTTGCATTCAAATGTTTTTTAATTAAATATATATATATTTCTTTTACTCGGCCAACAGGAAAGTGTGGATACACCCATGGTGGAGCGACGCAAAAATAACTGGCTCGTGCGCCAGCTCTCACGCATGGGTTCGATTCGCAGTCAGTCGACTGCTTATTCATCGGGTGGCATGGCATTCAATCGAAATCGTTTGAACTCTGTCTACTCCAGCCCCGAGTCAGGGCTGCCATTAGCTATACTACAACAACAGCAGCAGCAGCAGATACAACAACAAGTGCAAAATCAACAGACTGGCGGCATACAAAGCAAGCCGAGTTTGTATGAGAAGTTTGTGCATCGCAAGTCGTTGCGCGCGCAGAAACAGCTGATTAAACAAAGTGAGTCAAGCGAAAGGATGCAGTTGAAATTCTATTTTTACATCAAATTTTAATGGAAAATTTTTAAATTATCAAGAGTTATCTTTTGCTATATTTGTCACTGAAAAAGACATGAAAAGGAATACCCCCGAAACTTAATTTTTTTTTTTTTTTGCAAAATGGTATTTAAGAATTTGCTTAACTTTACTAACTCTTCTTTTTTCGCTTAGATTCCAAAATGAACGGCCTTGGATTGAATGCATCTCGTCAATCCCGTCCGCGCATTCCCACACCTGATGTCACCAAAGAGACTGGTGAGAAAGATCTAAATGGTAACTCTAACCAAATAGCACCGACCCTTAGTTGCACTCTTAGCTAATTAATACCTTTGCACAACTCCCACTAGCGACGAACACCGTTATAATGACACCACAATTAAGCACACAAACCGCTATGTATCCCTACACAAGCACCCAAACAGGCGGTCTTGATGGACAAGTGCTGGGCACTCTACTCTTGTCGCCCATCAAAGAAATGGACAGCTCATCATCGAATAATACTTTGATTCCAGGACATCCAACAACAACAGCATTGGCAAAGGCACTGGCGCCGACTACGATGACAGATGTTGGTTTTGGTTGCAATACATGTAAGTTTTGAGATGAAAACTGTTGTAGCGTTACATGTAATGCTTAACTTCTTTACAGCAATTCCTGTAACCACAAATATAACAACGCTTTCATTTCCGTTTACCGTGACCACGACCTCATCGGAAACTGCACCCTCGGGCACACTCAATATAATGCCCATTTCAGCAGCACAATTGCCCAATATAACAACAGCAACAGCAACGGGCTATGATGCCAATGATGTGCTCACCACAATACCGGTATCGCTGACCATACAACGTTCACCATCGGCACTTTCCATAACCGAATTGGTGACAACCACTGATGGACACAGTAATAACAACAGCAACAATGCCAACAACAACAACAACTTAAGCACCGCTATGCTCTCCTTGAAGCCCATTAGTAGTGTTGGTGGAACTAAACAACAGATATCACGCAATAATAGCTTTAATACCAATCCGAATCTCAAAGTAGAAGATTCTTATGTACTTGAAAGAAACCCATCTACACGTTCCGCTGGTCAAGCAGCAATACCAATGAAGAAAGAAGATTTGACCGCCACAAATATTCAATTAACCACAGCCAACAGTGCAAAGAATGAGCATTCAAGCATTGTTAATGGCTCAGCGCTGTCAGCACCATCAACACTCGCTAAACGTGGACCTGATGCAAAAACAGGCGAAGTTTATGTGTAGATATTTTCTTATATGTTTAAGAAATAAGTGTATCAATTAATGTTACATATTTTTAATATGAAAAGAATCTCAATTTAAGTCAAAAGAAACCAACTGTTTACAAACACAAAATAATCAAAAATTAGCTAATCATTGGAACGTGAGATAAACCTTCGTGAACTTCTCTTGAAGTTTTAGCGTTCTATTGTCTAGCGAATAAAAGCCATTTTTTGTTTTTGTCAAGTCAAAAATGATTAAAACTACAAGCAATCCAAAAGAAACAATTAGCCGAATAGTATAAATTTTAAATTCCTTTTTGTTAAAAATTTTACAAAAAAACTTTAACCACATAAGTTTACAAAGTTTATAAAAATTTTATTTTCATGAACATTTGATTGCTTACTAAGTAAAAGCATACGATCAATTCGATTATGAAATAACAAATTTCGAGTGGAACAGTATTCGAGATATTGACAGATTTCTAAACTTTTTGTGTTCTGACTTTAATACAAATATTTCCGCCTTCTGTAAACCGATTTATAAGTTTTTATTCAAAAAATTCAAAATTTTTTAGAAAGTCCTCACAGGATTTTATTAGGTATTTTAATTTCAAGTTTGATTATCAATGAAATTGGATCGAAAACCACTCCTTCCTCTTATGAAAAATGGCAATTAGAGTCAACTACCCAGCAAAATTTTTGATGCAAACTTGTCATGCATTCTTAGATACAAATTGTGCTTCTCTTCAGCCTTATCAAAAAGTGTATTCAGGAGGCATTCTGATAAACTTCTAAAAGGCTATATGAATAGCTTCCAAGAATGCTGCCATATCATGGCTTTTGCAAGGCAATGCATAAATTTTTTCTTAGGAGCATTTTGTCTATGTCTTCTCATGAATGACTTCTTAAAGTTTTCTTGGAAAATACCAACTAGAATCCTTTCACTGAAGGCTTCAAAGAAATCTTCCAGTAAAAAAGTCTAGAAGCACTTTTAGAGAAGACTAAAGAAAGCATTCCTCCCCATGACATGCATATGTTAAAAGATTGCCTTCTGGGTATGAAATTTGAAGGGATGGAACTTACAACTTTTTCTTCCACATTACATTCTTTTGGAAGCTATTTTTTTGCTGGGTAGCTGAACAAAACTGTTTTATGAAGTTTTGGACTTATGTGCTTAAATCAGGAAAACAATTTCTAGAGGCGGGTTTGATATGTATGGTTTATCTTTAAGGGTTAATTATGTAATATCGATAAATAAGTTAACATCTGGGTCTGAATAATAACAGTTTCTTAAAAAAAAAACAAACAAATATACAGCCAACGGAGAAAAGAACCGATTCCGAACCTATCGCGTAATAGGTTACAAAGTGATAGTGATCGGTTCCAATTTTGACACCAACATATGAAGCCAAACGGTGCCTTCTACATGGCGTTATCATTCACAGGGTTAAATTGACACCGGCAGGGGTCAATTGACACCTCATAGTAGAGATGGGCGCGTGAATGATTTTGACTCACGATCTCGCACGCTCACGATGTGATTTTTTTTTAATCACGCACGCTTACGATTAAAAATTATTTTTAAATCACGATCACGATGTGACTTCTTCTACTCACGCACGCTCAGGATTAAAAATAATTTGTTTGCTCACGATCACGATGACATATTTTACTCACGATTTCTCACGACTACGTTTTATAGGAAAACGAAAACTTATAAAATTTTTCAGCTTATAATTTGTATTTAAAATTACCAAAATTGCCTCAAGTTGTCGCTGACATTTCGCAAAATAGTTCAAGAAAGCGAAATTAGTTGTTGTCGCTTCCTTAAAAGTGGTCAGTGTTGCATTTTGTATGCAATTGGAAGGAAAAGCGTTAGAAAACATCATTACGAAATTTGGCACAGATTTGAAAACTGTTGGTGCACAAGTCGTGACACGAATAAATTTAAGTCACGCATGCTCACGCACGAGAAAAATTTAATCAAGCACGATCATTAATTTTGCGTGATTTTTTATTGGTTCGCTTACGATCAAGACGTGATTCGTCGTGTCGCGTCAAAATTCGTGACACGCACCCATCTCTACCTCATAGATACCTTTGGACCTAATTAGTAACCGGTCCATTTGATTCAATGTTTTGGATGTTCATTTTTAGGCGAACTTGCTAGCGTTCGCGTTAAGTACTCGGCTGAGTACTCCACTGAAGGTTCACTTACCGACAAAACCATCAAAACAATTTTTGTTTATTTAAAATAATTATTTTTGTTAAATCAAAAAATTATATATAAGATTTTTTGAAGATTTACAGCAAATTAATTTTGATAAATTATTTTTGACCAAGCAGTTAATGAAACGAAATTAGAATTTTAATTATTAAATTAGAATTTTTGAAACTTACAGAGCGAGGATACGATCCCACGTCATCCACATAACAGTCAAGCGCACTTCCACTGAGATATTGGTACTAATAAGATAATTATAGCAAAACGCACTTACAAACTATTGCTCCTTTTCTGAGTTATATCAAACCTGTCCTGTGATAGGTTAAATAAGAACTGTCACAAGAAACAATTGACCCTTCTTTCTCCGTAAGAATAAAGATATACTGAGAACTAATCAATTTCTACATTACCTGGTATCCACTTAAATCTAATGTATTCTTCGTTTAACCAGTTCTCATAACGGGGTAAAAATCGTTCCTTTCTGCCAGTACAGGCATCATTCTATTTTCAATTTTTCATGAGAATGCTTCACTTTCTGATTAATAATACTCTTCTGCTCTCTCGAATTAAAGTTGGAAAGAGTTAGTCGCTGGTGATCCCTGCTACAGACTGTAGTTAACATTTTTTTCCTTGCTGCGAATAAACATAAAAGCATGAATATTCGTTTCTTTTGGCGAATTTCTGGCTTCGTCGGACATTCATGTTTCGCAGGCATTCATATTCGTCATCGATCGTACTCTACGGCATTCGTACCGCAGCGATTGGTACATGTATTTGCGCATTAATTTAATGCAGAAGTCATATTCGTAGCTCGTATTTTAACGAGACATTCAAAACGCCATTTGAATGCACTCAAGTTGTACTCTCGTTCACACACTCCAGGTCTAAAAGGGCGGACATTTGTGTCAAAAAATCAGGGCTGCTTGCAAAACACTTAACAAGTGATCAACATTAGACATATTTGCAATGAAACAAATCACTGTCTCTCAAAAAATTGATCTACTCAAAAATTTTACAACTTTATATTCGGCTTTAGCGTGTAATTTCGCATAGAAAATAATATATTTGTTTTATTGCTTTAATTTGAAAGTATTTGAGCCATAGTCAATTTTAAAAAAACTAGCATAATATTTATGAAGAGAAGACAAGCAAAGTGGTCCAAGACATACACAAAATAAATAAACAGTTTCTTATTTAACATTTTTTAAAATGAATACAACATGGGCTGAAAAATAACGCGATTTTTCATGAAAACAAGTATTTTTTGGACAAAGTTATGGTTATTCCTCAACATAGTTGGACTTAGAGGGCGATTCGATTTAAAGTAAGAAAAGTTCAAGCTTTCGAAATGCGCCTTAGTTTCAGCGATTCGAACATAATCTCTTTCCCTGAAGTCACCGCTTGAAATTTGCAACAGATAATAGTCACTGGGGGCCAATTCTGGAAAATGCGCCCATTTTTGTGAGATATCCACGACCTAACTCGCTTCTAACTCGAGCTTACTTCTTTTAATGTTCATTCAAAACGATTAAATGCTTTACGATTTTCATATTTAAACCTTCTATAGGCCTTCCAGAGCTAGGTGAGTCTTTGGTGCTTATACGACTCATTTTAAACCCACTAAGCTACCGAAAAACTATTGTTCTCGATGTAGCAGATGTGCGATAATATTTCTTCAACCATTGCAAAGATTGTTCAGAAAATTTTCCAATCAAAAAACAATGTGGTATTCCTGTTTTTCCATTATTTTGGCAAAAACAGTATCACTCAGACGGCTCTAGCTTGTAGCTTGTAAAATGAAGAAATTCTTATGAAACTTCTGACATGAACAAGTGATAGATGAGCCTCTCGAAATGAGACATGTTCATTTTGTAGTGGTACCTTTTGAAGAAACGAGGCACTTTTCAGCTCATGTAGTATTTTCAATATTGTAATCTCTACAGTACTTGAGCTTATCACGCCATTTCACGTATTTATGGTTCAACCTATGGCTTGTATCACTTTGCTTATCATTCCCTCATAAATATATAGAACAATATCCTTACAAAAATGTATAATTTGTTATATTATAATGAAAAGCCAATGTCACTGTTAACGGCTGGCTGGACATTAGTTTGGCACTTGCCTTTAATAAATTGTTATTAATTTTAAATTTTTTTATATATATGGCATATATTTATATCGAAAAATTTTTAATCTACAAAAATGTGATATAATTTTTATAAAACCCATTTGTAGAGTTATATTATTTTATATACATATACCTATCTATAAGATATTTCAGCATGAGAAAACAAATTCAAATAAAATTATTTGTAAATTTTTAAATTAAAAATATTTTTCAATATATTTAAAGCTGTATTTTTTTAATGTATTTTATACAAAAATTAGTTTAAAATTTATTTTAGTTAATACCTAATAAAGTAATTCTTTAAGATATAAACCAATGATTTTTGAAGTGAAACTTCTTTGGCCGCGTATACAACATACGGCGAACTAAATGGGGAGTAAAACTGATGAAACGCCAATGAAATGTAGCGAATTCATGCAACTAAATAACTCACCATAAGCCATGTTGAATTGTTTAGTTCAAACTAACGAAACTAAAAAAATTAAATAACTCACCATTAGCCTTGGTGAAATGGTTTGAGTCCAAACTAACGAAACTTACCAAACTGGCCAAACGAAGAAGAACATCTAATCATCAAAGTTTGAGTCCGTAATTTTTTGAATTGAAACTACATGAGCAGCTTAAAGCCTAGACACATTGACGACGGCTGCAACATTGCGACCAACGTAAAATTCTTTTACATGCTTTTCTAATGGAGGTGAATATGGTGAAAATGTTGCAACGACAATGCGTCATTTATACTTTTTTTATACAATGTTGCTGTCGTCGATTTATAACTTTTTCTATTTTGACATGCGACAAGACTAAGAACATTGGCATTTGTTAATATTTTCGTTTAATTTCGTGCTTCTTTTGTGTTTTTTATTGTTCGTTCTCATTGTGTTTGTATTAAGTGTTTGCTTTTTAATGATAATTCGATGTTTAATAAAATATATATGAAAATACTACTTATTGTGCAGCATCCAAAATAATCAAGTCGTAGACAACATGCCAACATTTTCGTTTTGACCTCGTGTTGTTATGTTGCAGCCGTCGTCAATGTGTCTAGGATATGACAGAGCAATATGGCGAATTGAAACTGGTAGTAAAACCGAACAAAATGGTTTAAAACCTCGGAGTTTGTGCTTCTATCGCCAAGTATAAAGCACTATAGAATGGTGATTGCATTGCATTACAGTTTCATAACAAGGAAGCTTAACTTGCCGACTGGCCTGTTGGATGCTCATGGATTGTCGGCTCCTGCAAACGGGTGCCAAGAGCACGGTTATCTTAAAGCAGTGCAGTCTACTATGGGTGGTAAGTCAAGGCCAAACTCGGTATCCATTGTAGATATGGCAATGGTAGCGGTAAATGGTTGTTATGATGGCTCTTATACCATGTTGTTTTTCTTACAGCACTATAGTCCGTCAGGATATCTCTGCCCGTAAATAAACTTTCTTCGTCCATGTTAAGTAAAATTTTTCAATATCGAAATAATTTCAAATCCAAATATGAGTTGAATGTCAAAAAAGTAGCCAGTTTTAAAATAAAATACATGGGAAAGCTATGTATTTTCTGAACTGGCTATTTTTTAAATTTAAAACTGACTTTTTATTGGTACCGTCTTTGCTTAATGTTCAACATTTTTGAAAATGTTGTACATTAAAATCGTTTTTTGGTAAGGCTGTTAATTTTTAACTTTTTTGGAATCAGTCGAAAATTTAAAAGGCACTTAATATTCATGAAGCTAAGGCCATAAGTATCATAATGGTATATTTTCAAAAGTCCTTCGACAATTTTTTCATTATGTCTTTTTCATTTGAAAATTTGAATATAACAGTTATTTTCCGTTCCTGGTTTTATACCGATTTTGAATTGCTAATGAGCATGTTCTCAAGAAGTTTTATATGACATTTTGTTTTTGTCTCTGAGGTTTGCCATTGTCTGCAGAGAATTAACGGCCTTGTAGAAAAACTTTATATCAGGTGTAAGGATTGAACTCGGGCTACCCAGCTTCGTTGACTCGAGCGCCACACACTTAGCACGCATGGCTACGGCCGCCACAAAATGGAACTATACTTCTTAGCTATTAAAATGGATATTTTATTAACTATTAAATGGAAAGATATTCTTTATAATTACTAGCGGGCACTAGATATGTTAGCAAAGGTCATTTACTTTTTACAGTTTTGAAATAAATTTTTAGTATAAGCAACTTATAACAGTAATCAATAATATTATAATGAATAGCATTATATAGTTTAATAAAATGTTTACTTAAAAACTGCTTAGTTTTGACATCACAAAAATAATTTTCGATCGTATTTAATGAAATTGTATTGCACTATGGTCCTGCAGACAATTTTTTGACTCAAAGTCTAAAATTTTTCTAAAAGTTTTTAAAAAATTAAACTTGGTATGTAAGCTTAGAAGTTAATTCTAAAAAACTAAAATCTCAGATGGCAGCACCGCTTTTTATACTAGCTATGAATGTTGACGCAAAATTTTTGCCACAATAACATTGTAAACAGCTGTGACAATAAGTAATAAGCCAAAAATCGTCTGCTACATCTAAAAATTGCCTAAAACTAAAAATTTGTATTGAAGCATACAAATCAAGGTATGTTTATAAGAAAAATGTGAAAAACTTTGATTTTAGTTGGTTAATTATCTTAATAATTTGGTGATTTGTGTAAACAGCATATTTTACAAAACATTATAAATTTTATTTGTGTTCCGTGGAGTAAAAGAAATGTTCTCGATTGTTTTTAAGTTCAATGTATATCTGGTGAAAGCTGTTAACGTGTGCTTTAATATGGTATGTGAGAATTTTGCCCGTTTTTGCCCGAGTTTAAAATATCAAACATTTTCAGCAACATTCAGAAGCATTTATTTTAAAAGACAGTGGGTTGTTATTTTGATGACTTCCCTTTATATGGGAGATAGACATGGTCCTTATTTATTTTCTTAATTTCCGAAATGGTTGCTCAAATTGAAGCAGCATAAAATATCTAGGTTGTTTTTAAAACTTTTGGCAATTTATTTAGATTTTTCTTGATTGATAACATCACTTTATATGGGAGATGATCGAAGTCTTCATTCAATTTTGCTCAAATATAAACTGAATGAGCGCTTTAAGAGCAAAGTCTATGAGTATGTCAATTACTTTAATTTTATGAGATTTTATCATATGGATCATGTCACTTTGTATAGCAGATAGCCGTGGTTTACATCCGCATTTTCATAATTTCATACTAAATTAAAGCAATTTAGACGGAAGTATTACGTTAAGACCCCAAAATGTTACATTAAATATACATGGGATTTGAAAACTATGGATCGAGACTCCCATACAACTCCCTACAACTCCAAATCTCCAGATGTAATATTCTGGCATTTAGAGTTTTGATATTTACAGTTTAATATTGAAAATAGAGTCGACTTTTATCAGGAGACAAAAGTAGAACAAGTTAATTTTTTAAAACAAGCTAATTAATGGCTTATGTCTAAAATACTTGGGTTTGTTGAGAAAATTATCACTTACAATCACTTCCGAAATCCCGTTTAAGACCATAGTACTTCAACGAAAACTCTCTCTCTCTCTCTTGGTGTTTCCAGTTGATTTTTCTCGAATTCTTTCCTTACTAGGTAAAATTTAAAATTTAGTGAAATCAACACGTTTGCCATAAAGATTAAATTGGCTCTTTGGCATGTTTTATAACAATGGTTGAACTGATAAATGGTTTTCTGGTGCATTTTCTTATATTTGCATGGTTGCATTTAGATTTAATTTCAAATGTGCTTTCTGTTACTTGTCCACTCTACAAATAGGTATTGCAAAATTTCGACGCTTTAAAGATAATTTATGACACAATTGTGAGACTAAATTAAATATTTTTTTGATATGAGTATTTCTGTTGTTTTAATTACTAACGAATAACTATTGGGTAATAAGCGAGTTACTCGAGTATCTCTAACATGTTCTCATTTCTCTCTCTTTCTCAATAATACAAACCCAGTAGGAATTGAGGCCTAATGAAACTAATAGAATATATAAAAATAATGGAACATAAAACCTAAATTTTTTTACGAAATGTTGTCGAATTTGGTGCTGACGCAAGCAAAGACCAAAATATTGAGACGCTTGGATAAAGGAGTGGCACTACATGAAAATGCAAGCTTGAAAAATTTACAGAAATAAGAATATCTTAAAAATTAAGCGAGATAGGTCAAAAATTACAATTATTATGTGGTTCAAGTCGAAATTGGAATATTTTTACAACCCAATGCGTACTGCATAAAGGGCATATTAGTTTTGTCACGACGTTTGTAACGTCCATTAGAAGGCGTGTCAGGTATAAAAAAATATATGTGCTTGATCAGCATCACAAACTGAGCCGATTAAGCCACGTCCGTTGATCTGTTTATTTTTGCCTGTTGACACGATTTCAGTCGTATTTTTGAAGCTTTTGAAATTAAATTCGATATTTAAGCTTCTAACGTAAAAATAAATTTCGAAAATGAGTCCAATTGACTAAAAACCACGCCACCTCCTATCTCTTTCAATTCTGCATAAATCTCTTTCAATTCAAAAATCTCTTTCAATTGAAAGAAAATTCAATTCTCTTTTAATTGAAAAATCTCTTTCAATTCTGCATAAATAAATTGTATGCTTTTTAGTTTTATACATAAGCTATGGTCTCAAATACGAACTCTTAATTTGATTAAGATTGTATAAATCGAATGAAAACGAAGCTTACCATACAAAGTGACGTCATCAATATGGAAAATCTCTCAGAAATCTCTCATAAAAAAAACCAATGACTTGAAACTTATCACTTAAAACTTGAAAACTTCCCATACCTTGCATACAGAGCGACGTCATCAATATATAAAACCATAATAAATTCGTCCAAAATTTATATTCAAAACGTACTCTGAGCTTGAAATTTACATACAAAGTGACGTATTGAAAATAATAAAACCTTAATAAATTCGAATATACTACCTGACGGCTCTTGAGGTATTTAAACTTTGGTCAAGTCGAAGATATTCCTTACTAACTTTTTTTTTAATCAATTAACGAGTTGATTGAAAATGGAATGGCTTATTACCCAACTCTACTTTTAGACCAATTTTTCTACTGGGTATTTTCACTGAAAGTGAAAAGCTCTCAAAAACTCTAATTACTTTTAGTCACTAAAAACTGGGAACTATTCTATACGAGTTTCGAGTTGAATTATTCGAGCCGAGTTTGGGGCCTCGGTAGTCGAATTGTTAGCGTGCTTGACGGCCAACCCAGAGATTTCGGGTTCGAATTCCGGTCTAGCCATGGTCCTACGCTTTCACCTTTCTTTAATTTTTTCCTCATTTCTAATCAACTGAAACTGAAATTTCATCAATATATACGACTTTAAAAGTTCTAGTTGGTGGTATAGATGTTTGTGGAATGAGTTATTAAGCAATCATAACTCGAATTGACTGAGGTAAAGGCATAACACTTGCCTCAGATTCAAATTTGCATGTTAATATAGTGCTCCGCCACACATACAACATTCTACACTTGTTTCTCTTGATTACACTTTCCTTCCTACTTATCTATCTCCCCATTTTCGAACCAAGACAGACTTGACTGAATAGGTTTGACACCTGAAATCCGCATTTTTGGTTCAGTAACCAATTGCATGAGTCACATTAGCTATTCAATGTACAATATACACTAAAGAAAAACACAAGAATATGGTGATTTCACAATTACATTTCTACTAATGCAGCAAAATGTTCACGTTTCCATTGTAGAATATGATTTGAGAATATGATTTTCATGCATTTTTTACTCTTGTCTGCTCTTGTATTTGTGCATCGATTATATGAATTTCTGTCACTACACTCATAAAGTAGTTCAAGTTTTCCTTGTATATTAACATGAGATTCATGCATTTTTGTCATTTATCTCATGAACTTTTCTTGTTCGCCTCGTATTTTTGCATGAATAGTAAATAGACTAAAATTCATAAAGATCATCTTAAAATTCATAATTATTGTGTACTTTTTTGGTTCAGTCTAGTTCAAACTGGAAAATATAATTTATATTTAAACAAATACACTCCAGACCCTTCAGCGAAGTTATTTAACGGTAAGCTCAATAAAATTTGTCTTGAAAATTTTCCACTATCTATGATTCTACCATCTTAAAAATTTATTTTCCAATCTTGCAACAAAATGTAATTAAATTCCTTGCCCTGCTGGGAGCAAATTTCTTCAAACAAATTAACCATTATAATAATATTTTACAAATTTTAAAACACTATAACATATGGTAATTATGTGACTATGTATTGGTTTTTGTTCAATTATCGTTGAAAAATCCGTTCGCTTTCTGGATCCATAAATATATTGTTGCTCTAGTGTTCATGTCTTTCCATTATGAGCGAATTAGTTTTTTGATGAAAGCAATTTATTTTGTGTGAAACTCTTAGAATCTCAAATTTCAATTTAAATACACACTATTTGGTTAAAAAGATCCGAGATCAGTTAGAAGTTCCAGAAGTTTTACTCCCTGGTCCATTTCATTTAATTTGACCCGAATTTTAATAACTAAATACACAGTAAAAAATATGAGGATAAAGTTTATACTATTTGGTATAAATATAGATCAATTCCAAATATGTTATAAAATGTATACCATAACATCGTATAAACCAAATTTATAAAAGTTGGTATAGATTTTATCCGAAAAAAGTATAAAATGTGTTTACACCAGTTTGGTATACATTTTTAAAAGCAAAAGTATAAAATCTTTTTATACCACATTTGGTTACTTTTTATAGCAATATTGTATAAAAATATGTGGCACATATGTAAACATACATTAAATATGTTAATATGTGTTACATTTAAAGTCATAAATCAGGAATCATATTTAGATTTCAATTGATAGATTTCATGATATATTGTTTTTTACATTTTCAAAAACAATTTGATAGGAAAAATAAAGAGTACAAAATTGTACTTAGAAATTCGCATGTTTAATCATGTTTTCAATCATAGTCATAGATTTCAATTGATAGATTTCATGATATATTGTTTTTTACATTTTCAAAAACAATTTGATAGGAAAAATAAAGAGTAAAAAATTGTACTTAGAAATTCGCATGTTTAATCATGTTGGCAGAGCTTCCAATTCAAGCGGCGCTGTGCATTAAGGCCATGTGCATTATTGCCATAATTGGCAATAATGCACATTAGGTTGGGAATTAACGCCATGTGAATTAGTGCCATAAAATTCTTTATGGCAATAATTCACATTAGGTAGAGAATTAACGCCATGTGAATTATTGCCATAAACTTCTTTATGGCAATAATTCACAGTAGGTAGAGAATTAACGCCATGTGAATTATTGTCATAAAGATGTTATGGCATTAATTCACTTTATAAAGTGCATTAATGCCATAAATTGGCAGAAATAATTCTTATGGCATTAATGCACAAAGCTGTGTGTATTACTGCCATTACACTTAGAAAAAATAATATCATGCAGTATCAGGGCTGTGCATTTACGTCACGCAACTTATTATGACATGTGGCAATAATACACATTAGGTAGAGAATTAACGCCATGTGCATTATTGCCATAAAATTCTTTATGGCAGTAATTCACATAAGGTAGAGAATTAACGCCATGTGCACTATTGCCATAAAATTCTTTATGGCAGTAATTCACATTAGTTAGAGAATTAACGCCATGTGAATTATTGCCATAAAGTTCTTTATGGCAGTAATTCACATAAGGTAGAGAATTAACGCCATGTGCATTATTGCCATAAAATTCTTTATGGCAGTAATCCACATTAGGTAGAGAATTAACGCCATGTGCACTATTGCCATAAAATTCTTTATGGCAATAATTCACATTAGGTAGAGAATTAACGCCATGTGAATTATTGCCATAAAATTCTTTATGGCAGTAATTCACATTAGGTAGAGAATTAACGCCATGTGCATTTTTGCCATAAGATTCTTTATGGCAATAATTCACATTATGTAGAGAATTAACGCCATGTGAATTATTGCCATATATTTCTGTATGGCAGTAATTCACATTAGGTAAAGAATTAACGCCATGTGAATTATAGCCATAAAATTCTTTATGGTAATAATTCACACGACAGAAGGAATTAACGCCATCTGAATTATTGCCATATAGTTCTTTATGGCAATAATTCACACGACAGAAGGAATTTACGCCATGTGAATTATTGCCATATAATTCTTTATGGCAATAATTCACACATAAAGTGCATTACTGCCATAAATTGGCAGAAAATATTCTTATGGCATTAATGCACATAACTGTGTGTATTACTGCCATAACGCTTGGCAAAAATAATATCATGCAGTATCAGGGCTGTACAAATGCCTCACGGGATTTATTATGCATTTAGCAACAATGCACATTAGGAAGAGTTGCTCAATAGGTATTTATTGAGGGTATTCATGCAAAGAGGCAAGAATATAATTTGAGCAGTTAGTTATTTTTATCAGGCAGGTTGCATGAGCATCCCTTAAAAGTCGATTGAGCATTTGCATCATATATCAGCTGTTTGCAAGTTCAGTGTTTGCTTTCTGCAAATGAAGTATACACATATTTTTTAATTCCTTCAATTCACAAAATTTCCATTCTTACCTCTTCCATTTTATTTAATTAGATTTAGAATTTTGACTATATCTTCTCCTGCTTCTAATTTTTTCTTTAGCTTTAATAAAATAAATCAGCTGATTGATGTTATAAGTTTACCTGCTCGTTTGCTCAGCTAAATCGTTGAGCAAAAATATCTGGTTTGTGCAAAAGCTTCTTCATACAAACTTTGACAGTTCATTTATAAGGAGAATAAACTTGTACGGCTTATACCGTTTATAAGGGTTTTGCCCAGTTGCATGAATACCCTTATTGAGTTGAAAAGTTGTTGAGTTTGGTTTATATGTGATATCAATTTAAATAATAAATAAATATGCCTAGTTGGAATAAAACGCAAATTTTAGCGTTGTTATTACTCTGAAAGTCAAGAATTTTTGGTTCGAGTTTATCAGATTCAAAGTGAGGCAAGTTATGTGTGTGAACATTTGAAAGCGCCCTCACATCAAAATGAGGTTGAGTGAGGCTAATATAAACCGACACTCAAACAGGTGATACAGTTATATTCACACTAGGTCTGCTCGCGAAGTCAAATGCAAACGAAATATTTCAAAAACCTTTTCTTGAAAGTGCCTGAAAAGCATTCTTTTACTGAGAGGATTGTGTATAAGAGGGGAAATCCGATTTCTCTGCGTTCAAGTTTTTTAAAGTTTTTACTAGTAGAATTTTGTGAGGTAAAAAGATGAAAACTCTCAAACGGTAGGTGTAAGGCAAAGCACAGTAGTTGTGAACTAGACAGATTTGACATTTTCAATTTTGTACCAGAAAATCGTTCCTTTACTCTTTAGTGTTAGAGTTAATTCTCTCTCAGTTTAATTACTTTTGACGTTTTTCATTATTTTACTAGAAAAAAACGCGAACAGACCTACAACCTTCATTATTGTATCATGACATAGCTAAAACTGTTTGACCAACAATTTGACGTGGCTTTAAAAAGGCTTCACATTGGCGAAGTGGTTTGTCGAACAACATGGCGGGGCGAACCAGTTCGACAGAGCTAACGCTCAAATTGAACCTTGTATGTTCGTAGAACATGCAATTTCATTTTGTGTTTTTCACCATTAGTTTGTTATTGCTATTAGTTCATTTGCTTTTTATTGTTTTTTTTTTTTGTTGTAGTGTTGTTACAACAAAATATCACTAGGTATGATGCTTACGTTCAAATTATAGAAAATGTCCTACGAACAGCTCTGGGTCCACGGAGAAAATCAAAAAATTTTTTCCAACAATACAATAGGTTCGACGAACTGACGAACTAGCTTCTTAACAAGCGAACTGGCTCGAAAATGGCAGCTGCTCGACGAACCAGCTCGTAAAGAGCCTAATGTGGCTTCACATCTGTGAACTCGTGTGGCAAGCAATATGACGGCTTGTATGTGTTCGAGACAGCGAGCGTTCAAATAGCGGAATCAGTTTGGCACACACAGGATTACATTTGAGAACAATAGAAATGTACTCTTACGGCTGGTTTGTTCGCAGGGTTATAAATTTGCTTATAACGCGTTATATCTAAAACCCGCTATAAAATAAAACTTC
This sequence comes from Tetanocera ferruginea, assembly GCA_958299015.1. Lineage (NCBI taxonomy): Eukaryota > Metazoa > Arthropoda > Insecta > Diptera > Sciomyzidae > Tetanocera > Tetanocera ferruginea. Next base: position 106,241,125 of record OY282644.1, read on the forward strand.
TTTATAACACGTTATAAAATTTTTCAATTAGTTCATTCAATTTTTTCTGTCGATTTGTAACGCGTTATAAACTGGTGAAATACTTTTATAATGTGTTGAAAAAGTCAAAGCATCAAATATATATACATTTTCTAGCGTTTTGATAGAACTGACTTTTGATTCATAACCAGGCTATAGAACTTGTTACAAATTAAAAACACATTTTTTGGGTTTTAAGCACAAATTAAGTTTTATTTATGACGAGGTTAAAAGTTCGATACAATTTGATATATAACGAGTTATAGATGGCGAACAAACCGATTCAGTCACAAAAACAGTTACAGAATAAGTTTTATATTTATAACTCAGCGAACAAACCGACCGTTAAAAAAGTATTTATTGCTTCAAAATAAAATTATTTTTGCGAAAAATTAAGCAAAAATGCTTCCCAAGTAATCGACACCAGCATAATTTTCTCGAAATAACTTCTTTTCTATATCCAACCGAAGTTACCACATATACTGTATGCAACTTACATAGAGAACTACCAAAGAGAATAGAAAAAGTACCACATATTTCTCACATCGTCCTAAAATCATCAAAATGTACTCCACATAGTACTAACCTAATGTTTCAATACAACCCTGGTTACGTTTAGACTATAGAGAATTTATTTTTTTGCTTTGTTGGATAGAGAAAATCAAAAATGTTTGTCAACAAGCCAACTAGTGTGCCAAAACTGGCGAACTAGCTTCTTACCTATCGAACCTGTGTGGAAATGGTCGCCTTGTGACACACGAGATCACAGATTTGAAGCTTGCATAATAGACTACACAGAAAGTTGCAACAAACACGTGTCTACACGGTCATTGATGCCAACCAGAAGTCAAACACAAAATCAGTAATACCACGTTTATCCGACGCTTCAAGTCGATATGATCGAAGTCGCTTCGACTCAAACTATTGCATAAACAGAACTTAAAACCGTCTAGAAAGTTTCAAAGCGATTCAATAAGACCTCATTTTAAATCGGTTCTTAAACTTTCGAGAGTCGCTTTGAAAGTACGCATAAACAAGTTTTTATTTTGCAATCGTTCTGAAAATCTTCCGCAGTGTTCTAGTTGTCAAACTTTATTGACAGAATGTACATTGACTTGTCAAATTGTGAAAACGCTTCTACAATCTAAAAAAGTAAACTTAGATATTTATTCATTTAATATCAAAATTAAGACGTGTTAGAAAAATTAGCGTCATCCACCCGCGAACACGCCCACCTCCCATATAACCCCAAAATTTAAAATTCTATAAAAATTCTTCTCTTTAAGCTACAGGAAAAAAAATTTGATACGTTTAGATTTTTTATCAAAACTAAATTGTAGAAGAAAAGTGGGTGTCATCCGCCTACGAACACACCCACCTCCCACACAGCCCATAATAGTGAAAACTATATAAATAGGCTAACATATAAGCTACTGAACTGAAAGTGGGTATTTGTGTATATTATATCAAAACTGAGGCGTTTTAGAAAAATTGGCGTCAACCACTCAAGAACACGCCCACCTCCCATACAACCCCTAATTGAAAACTTTATAAAGAGGCTTGTCCTTATTTTGCAGGAAAACAATTTGATATGAATATATTTTAGACGTCGTCAAAAAAGTGTAATTATTAGAAATCTCATACAAAAAGAGCTACAAATTAAAATGTTGCACCATTATGAATCGGCCGTGGGGGTGTTTTAACTTCGGCCAAGTCGAAGATATACCTTACTAGCTTTCTTTTCTTCCTAGAGTGCAACAGAAAAATACTAACAACGAAATTCCTATAAAAACACAATAGCGGTATTCACGATCTGGAGTTTTTGTAGTATTTTTTGTAAATTAAAAAGAATTTGCTACAGATTGTGAGCACTCCTGCAATGCAGTGCTGCCAAAGGCCGTCAAGTTAGCTGTTTGTCAAATACACAAATACTATGCAAAGCTTACAAAAGGCTTCCACCATTGTAAATTTAGTATATAAATCAATTGGAAAATGTATATGTTTTGTTAGTGTACAATTGACAATTTTACTACATATATCAAACTTATCAAAAATACAGAAGACCATAAACTCCAGATCGTGAATACCGCTAATATAAAATTATTATAAAATATCAATATCAAAAAATATCAATATCAGCTGATATTGACTGCAGTGCGATAACGAAAAACATACGAAAAAAATAAATCCAAACAAAATAGAGACAGAATAAGAGCATTACTCAGGATACACTCAAAATACATTCGGGTCGAGCTTCCTTGCTATACGCTTACTCAACGCGCTCATTGAAGACAAATCGAAATGGTTCATATCACGCCGCTCTCGGATATAAGTACGAACTTATACCCGAAAATATACTAAAGAGCGAGTGACTCTAAGTATTTTACATATTTTATTGAGTCTGGATAGGGGAGAGAAAAGCAAGGGTATGATTCGAGTATCCGATTTCTGTCGGATACTCATTGCAGTTCTCTGGTCCAGTAATATATTTGACGGAAAAAGAGTACGTTCAGCAATATTTTCAACCGGCTTCAAAAAGGAGGAGGTACTCATATTTGTTGGCTTTTTGTTTTTTTTTTCTAGATGTATATACATCGATTACTCCACTTGCACTTGCCCGTTAATTCTCTACCTAATGTGCATTGTTGCTAAATGCATAATAAATCCCGTGAGGCATTTGTACAGCCCTGATACTGCATGATATTATTTTTGCCAACTGTTATGGCAGTAATACACACAGTTATGTGCATTAATGCCATACGAATATTTTCTGCCAATTTATGGCAGTAATGCACTTTATGAGTGAAAGAATTATATGGCAATAATTCACATGGCGTTAATTCCTTCTGTCGTGTGAATTATTGCCATAAAGAATTTTATGGCTATAATTCACATGGCGTTAATTCTTTACATAATGTGAATTACTGCCATAAAGAAATTTATGGCAATAATTCACATGGCGTTAATTCTCTACCTAATGTGAATTATTGCCATAAAGAATCTTATGGCAAAAATGCACATGGCGTTAATTCTCTACCTAATGTGAATTACTGCCATAAAGAATTTTATGGCAATAATTCACATGGCGTTAATTCTCTACCTTATGTGAATTACTGCCATAGAGAACTTTATGGCAATAATTCACATGGCGTTAATTCTCTACCTAATGTGAATTATTGCCATAAAGAATCTTATGGCAAAAATGCACATGGCGTTAATTCTCTACCTAATGTGAATTACTGCCATAAAGAATTTTATGGCAATAATTCACATGGCGTTAATTCTCTACCTTATGTGAATTACTGCCATAGAGAACTTTATGGCAATAATTCACATGGCGTTAATTCTCTACCTAATGTGAATTACTGCCATAAAGAATTTTATGGCAATAGTGCACATGGCGTTAATTCTCTACCTAATGTGAATTACTGCCATAAAGAATTTTATGGCAATAATGCACATGGCGTTAATTCTCCTAATTTTCACATAAACCTAATGTGAATTACTGCATAAAGAATTTTATGGCAATAATGCACATGGCGTTAGTTCTCTACCTAATGTGCATTATTGCCACATGTCAAAATAAGTCGCGTAACGTAAATGCACAGCCCTGATACTGCATGATATTATTTTTTCTAAGTGTAATGGCAGTAATACACACAGCTATGTGCATTAATGCCATAAGAATTATTTCTGCCAATTTATGGCATTAATGCACTTTATAAAGTGAATTAATGCCATAACATCTTTATGACAATAATTCACATGGCGTTAATTCTCTACCTAATGTGAATTAATGCCATAAACTTCTTTATGGCATTAATTCACATGGCGTTAATTCCTTGTGTCTTGTGCATTACTGCCATAAAAAAATTTATGGCAATAATGCACATTTTAATGGCAATAAGTCACATTCCAAGAATTTTTTAATTTTACACTATGGCATTAATGCACACTTGCTTATGGCAATAATGCACATGGCATTAATTCTCCACACCATTCAAGCGCACTATTTTTGTCGTAATGTGTGTGAACAAAAAAATATTCAACGGAACAATTTGCGCATAACATGATTACTGACTGAAGAACAAGCGCAAACTGATTGTCTGATAGCATCGCTGAAGTTCGGTAGCTTCGAAAACTCGACTTGTACGTGAAAGACGAGTGGCTCCGTGAGGTTCTCGTGTGTAGAACTGGAATACATATATGATTTTTATAAATTTATGGTATAAAATTTATACTATTTTGGAGTAAAAAAGCTGTTTGAATGGAAATGCAAGTTTTATAATATTGAGTGGGATAAAACTTATAATAAATTTTGAATAAAACGAGTTTATACAACAGAAATGTTATAAAAAAGATAAAATTTATCCTCAAACTTTTTACTGTGTAGTGATCTAGTCAAATGTGGTTATTTTCCTTATAATTCCGGAAAACTACAAATTTTCTACTCTGATAATATTTCTTGTTAATTATCGTAAGTGATCATATTTTGTGACAGTCTCAAATGCCGTTCTCTTAGATGAATTTTCAGAAACAATTTCCAGCATGATTTCTAACATGATTGAATTAAATTAAAGCAATTAAATATTAAATCATAACGATTGATTCACCACCAATGTCAACTTTGACATAATATATGATTTGCTATTATGTAAATCAGTTGTGTGTTATGGTCTTACAAAGATCATATTTGCGCTTACTGACATCAAATTCTAGTTCATTCATCAAAATACCAGACTGACCATTGTCTGTTGTCTGCATTTTATTGATCGATCATCAAAGAGATACACACTCTTGCGCTCTCACAACGCTCGCAAATACTCTTTTTATTGGAATTGTGCACGTTATTTCTTCACCAATTCTGATCACATCAATTAACTTTAAAGATGCAAAATAATTAAAAACAATTCCAAACTTCGACTGGAACTCTTATGAGGTTCATTTAATTTCTATGAAATTTAAGCAAGTAACGCATCTAAACATATGGTTAGTTCACGATCACTTGTCTTTCGAAACGGTTTAATTCTTTCTTTTGTAGCTGTCGCAAGAAATAAAATAGCTTGCGGTGTTCTTGAATATCATGTTGTTGAGTAAATAACAAGCAGAAAAAAGGATAAGAAAGCAAGTGTTCAAAAAAGGTCTTGCAGGACTACCTTTTTCTTAAAAAAAAAAAATCGAATAGTTTGTGTATTTCTTTAAAAAGTAAATGCAATAACAAAAAAAAGTATATGAAAAGTGAGTGTTTTTCGAAATTTAAAATTTTACAAATTGTTTCGAAGAGTTGCAGTTTTACTTCAAAAAGATTTTTTCAAAGTGTTTTCGAAGATATCCTTCAAAAGAAATTTAACAATTTTTAATATTGTAAATACAAAAATAATCAGCTAAAGCAGGTCCAGTGCATGTTTTCAAAATTATGATTTTTAACAAATCAGCACTTTTGACTTTCTCTCTCTCTCTCTCTCTCTCTCATGTGCAGAATTCTATTCAAAAATTGTATTTATTTAAAGTTGTGGAGCGTTAAATATTTTGACCCTAGGGATCAACTAAACTAAAAATATGACTGAATATTTCAAACAGTTTCTGCATGACAATAGCAGAATGTAAGTTATGGAAGCATATTGAAGCTTAATTAAATTAACCTCTCGAGCAAATGTATTGAACAAATACTGCATTCGAAAATTTAGACGTGTGAAACTCTTGAACTTTTACAATTAAGAGATAATTAACTTGCAATATTGTCAGTCGGATATATAGTGTTACCAACAAGTTGTAAACAGAAGTTCAAATCAAATGAATCTAAACAATTAATTTAATGAAGAAAGCTAAATCTTGCTTTATTATTGAACAACTCAATCGAATTTTACAGAAGAATACAAAAAATAGATTTATTTATTTATTTTTCAACATTCGAAATCATTTGATGTATTCAAAGAAAATTAATTTATACGCATATTAGACAAAAGCAGAATCAAACAGAATTGACTGTTCAAAATAAACTAATCAACAAAATGTCAGGCAAAACAAAATCGGACGACATTTGTTAATATTTATATTTCTAGAAATTACCAAAAAAAAAATGTTGAATACTTGAAAAGTTTAAACCAAATTTTGTTCTTTAAATTATAATAAATATACTTAAACTCCGAACAACGATTTTCAGTAAAACCTTCCTGAACTTTTTGGCTATTTTTCCACCTTGGCTCACTGGACCATCAGAATTAAAATAGACGAAAATTTCAGGAAGGTTTTACTGAAAATCGTTGTTCAGAGTTTAAGTATATTTATTAAAATTGATAAAAAAGTTGATGCCCAAGAGAATTTTGAAAAATTAAAATGAAACATTTTCTTCTCCACATTCGAAATATCGCACGACGCACATTGGTTGAAGAGTGGCCGAAATTAATTTTTTTCATATTCGCCGATTTGGATAATTTTTTGGTATTTTGTTGTCAGATATCGGAATATTATGATTCCGTAATATTAGGCTGATATATTTATTATTTGCTTGGACAGACATGCTCGAAGTTCATATATCGCACACTAAATACAAAACAGTCACAACTCAAAAAACATGACTTTTCAGGAGAAGCGAAAAATAAAACCCTTTGGTTGATACAACAGAAGAAAAGCAATTTTCATTTAAACACACAAACTTCATTCTTCCAGTTAATGAAGAAAATAATGAAAAAGATAGTGAGATATGTGTTTCGTGAATTGATTTATAACAAAAGTCGGTATGAAAAAATTTTGAGTTGTGACTGTTTTGTATTTAGTGTGCGATATGTTCGCTTGTTTATAATAACATGCAAATTTACTGTATATTCAATCTTTTGGTACAACCACAGTAAACTTATCATTTAATTTTGTTGTATATTTTCGTAAATGACAATTGTTGTAGATGAGATTTGCTTTAAAAAAAATTTGAAAAAATGCCACATAAAAAATTTTGTAGAACATCAAAATAAGCAACATCAAAATTGCAATGTTCATCAACTTCAGTGTACTGCATCTTTTTAGCGCTGTGGAGCGCTGTTTAACAAAAGATGTCAAAATACAGCTTGAAATCTTAGCTAAAAGTAAAAAACAAATTCAGCTGCTTCTACGTGCTCCTTTCCAAAAAAAACAAGAGTATGATAATGATGTTAAAAAATTATTTAAAGACTATGCTTAAATTATGTTATTATTGCTTAAAACATGCTTATTCATGTTTTTCTATTTGTTTTTTCTATGGGAGGTGGGCGTAAAAGTGGGCGGATCAGGTATAAATTTTCAGGAGCCCATTCTACAATTATATTATTTATTTTTTTGAAAATTGTGTTGATGCATTAAAAATCAAGGGAATTAGCCACTTTTTCAATACAAGTTGTATGGGAAGTGGGCGTAAAAGTGGGCGGATATTTTTAAAATTTCACAAAAATTATTCTGAGTGTTTAAAAATGCTATGTGTCAAAAAACAACGCCGTAGGTAAAAATTTAATTTTCACTTTGTATGGGAGGTGGGCGTAAAAGTGAGCGGATCATTTTAATTTTTCAATTTTTTTCTTGATTCAAGCAAAAATTGCATGTGTGCAAAGTTTCATTGTCCTTCGACAACTTCTTCTATTTTTAGCCGCTCGTTCTAAGAACTTCAACCAATGTGCGACGTTGACTTCGGTCCAGAGGCTCCAAATAATACCTTCAAGTCCTACCCAAGACAAAGATTTAAACAAAATGTTGGTAAAGGATTTGAAATAGGATAAGAACAAAGATTTGGTAAAGTACTTGAACAAGGATTACAAAAATAATTTCAACAAAGATTATGGTAAAGATTTGAAAAATTTAAGGACAAATATTTGTACATCGATTTGGATTAAGTTAAGGCTAAGAAAATGAATAAAAGTTTCAGCATGTATTAAGATAACGGTTTGAGAAACATTATATATACAGGTATAATACAAATTAAAATATGGATAATGGTATAAAATTAAAATTTCCAAATAAACCTTCTACGACTCCTTTTAAAGATAAGTTCTTGAATTCTTTTCTTTTAAGTAAAAAAACCCTAAAACGGGCGCTAGAGTATTAAAATATATAACAAATTCAATTTTCATACAATATTGATACAAATCTACGAATACAAAAATAATATATTTTTATACACTTTACAAATAAACAGTTCTTAAAGGTATGAATGTAGAAGTTTCCTTACTCTTTATTTTAGTAAATTATTAAATTTAGAATTAACTTAGAATCATATGAAAAATTCCTTTTTTTCATTTCAACATTTGCCACTTGATTGTTTTGCTATCAGAAACCATTGTAGAAACTGTTAAAATGCAATGCAATGTACATAATTCGTACATCATAACTTGACAATAATTCTTTATCAAATAAAACCGAAGAGTTTTCAGTTGGGATTTCAAGACTGAAATTGAAAAATTTTTCAAGATTACACTCAGTGTTGCCGTTTGGATCCAAATGGATCCATTTGGATACTTTTTTTCTTCAAAAATTGATGGATGCTTATTATTTAGCCTTAGTGGAAATTTGGATACTTTTATTGAAAAATCAGTTTTATATGAAAATATAGTCATATGAAATCAAAAATGCCCTATATTACCAAAAAGTCAAAATCGAGTTTTTGATTGATTATGATGCACCGTATCCAAATATATTTTAATGCAAAATGTTACACGCCTACTACTAAAATCAACGATTTTATTAACAAAATATGTAATATCCTGAAAAATATGGTTTTGTTTTTAATTTAGAAAGTTTTTTGGTTCTTCTGAAAAATTTTTCAAATGATAGATAGGAATTTTTTGATTTTATATGAACCCTGCAAACATTTTCTGAGGCTCTTCAAAAAATGACTCTAAAAAGAGTGTTTTTTATGCATGTTTTTTGATGACTCATTAAAAGAACTCATGAAAAAGTCTTTAATATGACTATGAAATGATTCTTCAAAAATAAGACTCTTCAAACAGTCATTATTGTATCTGCTTTATGAGTACTCATAAAAGACACTCATTAAAGAGTCCTAAATATGACGGTAACATGATTGTTTATAAAAAAGACTCATAAAAGGATCATATATATATTTTTTTTTTTTTTTTAGCTTTCAACCAAGGATTTCAGGTGTCAAATCTATTCAGTCAAGTCTGCCTTGGTTCGGAAATGGGGAGATAGATAAGAAGGAGAGAAAGTGAAATCAAGAGAAACAAGTGTAGAATGTTGTATATGTGGCGGAGCGCTATATCAAAATGCGAATTTGAATCTGAGGCAAGTGTTATGCCTTTACCTCAGTCAATTCGAGTTATCAAGTAATCTCATTCCACAAACATCTCTACCACCAACTACAACTTTTAAGGTCGTATACATTGATGAATTTTGAATTTCAGTTGATTAGAAAAGAGGAAAGATTTAAAGAAAGGTAAAAGCGTAGGACCATGGTTAGACCGGGATTCGAACCCAGAATCTCTGGGTTGGTAGTCAAGCACGCTTACCACTCGACTACCGAGGCCCCATTAGGATTATTTTAAAAGCACCATATCTAATAAATAAATAAGAACTTAATCGAGAATATTTATTTTAATTGTATAAAACTTTGTAACTGTCCGTTATGGACACATGCTTTCCTGACGTCGCTTTTCGGAGACTTATTTGTGGCGATATATATTCATTGGAAGTGAACTACAACAAATGCTCGTTGCAAAAAGACTTCTTATATGAATCTTAAAAGAGTATTAAATATGATTATTAAAAGAGTACTCAAAATGAGTCTTAAAAGAGTATTCAATATGAGTAATGAAAGAGTACTCAATATGAGTATTAAAAGAGTTTTAAATATGAGTCTAAAAACCGTTATTACTATGAGTGCAAAAAGACTCATAAAACAGTCAAAAATATGAATTATATTTTGGAGCCCACAACATACGAAAATGTACTCATAAGCAGGCGCGGATTTAGGTGGGGGCTAGGGGGGCTGCAGCCCCCGGCCCCGAGCAGGTAGGGACCCCGCAGGCGCTTATATATGAAGTGCTTATTTTAAACACATCACATGCCATATAAAAAATATTTCGAAGAAATCGACTTTAAAATTTAAAAAAAATGTATTATTGTAAAAAATCATGGTTATTCTTAAAATTTCTACTAAGTATAGGTCCAAAATTCATCTGGTAATGGTAGCAATATTTTGAATGGATGTTGATAATGCATCAAGAGATGCAACGTTTCAATGCAACCAACTAATATTTGCAAAAAGTAGATACTGATTTGATAGTTGCTTTCTTCACTTATCGAATTCGTAACAGATTTGCGAAGTGAGTTTTCAGGGTTTGAGAATAGTGCCAAAAACCTGAATCGATTTGTTTGCCAAGACTATTAAAGAAAAATAACTAGAAAAAACAGCAACAAAGAACCCGAAACAATCAATTTGACTGGTGCTGATAGATTCAAAATCGAAACATTTGCTTTGATAAGCTACACTCAGAAAAAAGTTTATCGGAATTTGATAGAAAAGGCATCATATTTAGAGAAAAATGGTATAGACTTTGCTCTAGAGAATGCTTTTCTCTAAATGTGATCCTTAAAATTGCCTAAAAATTATAAAAACCTTCCATGAAAAGGAGAACTATATAAAAATATATAGTTTTTAGGGAACAAGACTTTTTTATTTTCGAGAAAAGATTTGTTTTGATTGAAAAAAAAACTTCACAAAGTGAATTTTTTATCAATAAATGTTTCTCTATAAATTAAAATTTATTTGTGCGAGAAAAATACTTATCATTATAAGGCCCGTTAACTGATCTCAATTTTAAACAAAGTTTAGCTTAAACAAAGTTTAAAATTCCTTAACCTCAGTTTAAATTTTAACGCCGATACCTCATCTCAAAAAATCTAAGTTTAACTTGGTGAGGCAAGTTTAAATTTAAACACAGAAATTCTAGGTTTAAAAAATTTAAACTTAGATTCTGTCAAAAATTCTCTGAGAACATTGGAAATATTCTCAATCATAAACAAAAAATAAAAAATAAAAAAATCATACTTCAAAAAAATCAAAACAATAAACAAAAAACAAACATATTTTAAGTTTTGAAAAAAAAATATTTCAATGAAACTGACAATTTGCATTATTTTATCAAAAATTTTTGAAATATTTTGATGTTCTACGTCAAAGTTGTAGAATTTTTACTACAGTGCCGCTCAAATATGTTTTTTAATCTCAGTTTAAATTTTTAAACAGAGTTTAAGAAAACTGCCGATAAAAATGAGATAAGTTACGAAAATAATTTTAATTGAGTTTAAAATTTAAACTCTGTTTACGAAATCTGAGATTAAGGAATTTAAACTTCGGAGATCAGTTAACGGGCCTAAGAGTCATGAAATATTTCCATTTCCTACAAGTGAAGAAATATTTCTTCGAAAATGTGAAATTTTATTCTAATTGAAGAAAATTTTACTAAAAAAAGAGAAAATTGCTATTATCGAAAATAGAAAAATTTTTTATCGGATAAAGATCAGTGTTTTTTCTGAGTGTAGCAATAGAATTGAGAAAAAGAATTAAAGCATATGGGTACAAAAATCTAACCCTAACAAGGATAGTAATTTTTGTAGATAGCCAAGCGGCTATAAAAGTGCTAGAAACAAAACGACAACAGCTCAAACGGTACTAAATTGTAAACAAGTCTTGAACGGTGTCTGTAAAACCCATAATGTCACTCTCTGCTGGGTCTCTGGACACAACAATGTAGAAGGGAATGATAAAGCAGATGAGCTGGCAAGAAGTGGAGTAACAATAGATACAAACAGAACCATTGCAAACGTGTACATTCCATTGGCGACGTAAAACGGAACATAGACCTCAAATCCAGAGATAATGCAAACACAAACTGGGCCTACAAAAGTGACTGCATTATATCGTGAAGTTTGTGGCCAGAACTAAATGAAAACAGAACTAAGAGCCTTCTGCTCTTGTCTAAACGGGATATCCAGATACTGGTAGGAATCTTAACAGGCCACTGACTCATCGGGGTGATGGCCAATAGGATTGGCATTGTAGCACCAGACTTTTGATCCGGAAGAAACTGAAACAATCACCCACTTTCTGTGTGAATGCCAAAATCTACAAAATCGTCGACTCCGATTTATAGGAGACAAATTTTTCAAGATTCACAAAAAGCACAGGATGGCTTAGGTGAATAGAAATAAAAAGAAACTTGGTTTATTGGGTACCACAACCTAAATGGGCTAAATATAACAAATAAGAAATTCGTAATGGACCAATAGGCTCCACGGAAGGACCTCATAGGTGCACGACCCTTCTAACCTAACCTAATCTCTATGGCCACATAAAATTATTTGGATTCTTGTGCAAATTAATGGGTATTGAAAACAAAAAACTAGAAGTGAGAGTAAAACTCCATGTTAAAGCATAACCAAATGATATTCAAATGGAATTACTCTGTGAATTAAATCACTTAATTCCGCTTATGAAACTTCCACCTGAAGGATCTCTCTGAGAGATGCTTTTTTTATTTATAGACATCAAACTATTAAAAACAGAAAGAATATGGTCTCAGGTATGACCGACATTTTTCCAAATGTCAATATAGCCTTCCCATTACGTGTAACAGTACCGATGGCAAATTGTGAAGCTTAAAAGGAATTTTTAGTATTTAAAAGAATAAAAAATGGTAAGCGATCTTCTATGTTACATGAACGTTTATCGTCAATAACGCAACTTTGTATTGAAAATGATTTGTTGCAAACGATTAATTTTGACGAGTTGATAGAAAATTTTGTCACAGTTAAATCGAGAAAAAAAAAATTCAAGATTGATTGTTTCACTTTAAGACATATGTAAATGCGTAAAAATTAATATTTTGATTATTAAAAGATCTAATCTAAATGCTCTGACCATGAATAGGCCCCGTGTCAATTTTAGCCCCAGGCCCCGCCATGCTTTAATCCGGCGCTGCTCATAAGAGAGTCTTTTTTGAGCGCATTACGATGATGAACCCTTATTTATATTAGTCTTGAAAGAGTCTTTTAAGAGTCATAATGTTTGCTGGGAAAATATGCTTTTTATTGTTAGCATTGCCATAATTGTATATTTTTGTAATTTTGTAAACCCGTGGTTAGGGTTACAAGCAAGACGTCGAATTGAGTTAGATTTGTCAAGTTTGTTTAGAGCAAATTGTTTGTTGGCAGCTCAATAGACTATTGTTCAACAGACTCTTGCAGCTACTATTTTTAAGTGAAAAATACGATAAAAGATTTTAACAGATAGTACTCAGCTAAATCCAACAAGTTTTGTGGAGTTTTCTTGGGTTTAACGAAACTCAACTCAACCCTTGTTTAGATGCAGAGCTCACTACGAGTAAGCTCCGAGTTAACTCTGCATGTAAACACAGTATATGCCTCTTCAAATTAAATACTTTTTATGAAAATTGATTGAGATAAGAATCAAAAACTAATTTTTCGTGTTTAAAAAGTGAATATAATATAGTTTTTTGCAATTTGATACCTGGATACTTATTTTTTTTTAAGTGGATACATTTGGATCCATTTCTGACCTTTTTATGGATACTTTTTTTTTAACCGTCGCGGCAACACTGATTACACTACATAAATTTCAATGCTAACCTTAAAATAAACAAAAAATACAGTCGTTCATTTCAAGCTTGAGTTCAAGCTATCTTAAAGTTAAAATATAGCTATGAATTCAGCCCGAAAATGTTTATTTAAGTCAGGTGATTTTAATGAAAGAACATTTAAAAATAAGCAATACAAAATATCATGTCTGAAAAAGCTAATTTTAATAAAAATAATAAGTTCCAGGAAATCAGTCAAGTCTGTTAGGCCTGAATTCCACGCTGAACAGTCATTGCATTTTCTGCTGTGTTCAGTTCTCTATCATTTGCTTACATACGTTCAATAACACTCACAACACAATTGATAATAAACATCTCGATCAAAGACCCAGCAGAAAATTCACAAAGTCTTCTATAACATAGCCTCTTTAAATTTTTAAAATAAAAAGGCATTCATTTTTTAGATGTACTAAAACGTCTGCAATTGAAATATAGCTCAAGGTTTTATCACACCAATCTCAATTCTAACAAAAAAAATTGCGCCTATGTTTTTCAGCCCAGAATTTAGACCAAAGCCATGATATTCAGATCAAAAATTATAGGTGAAATTTTGAAAATGGTAATACCAAACTTCTGGTCTGAAGAGTTAGACTTTTGTATGTGAAATTCAGTGTTTTAAGGACTAGACCTCGATTATGCCTGTAAAATCAGAACTCCACTCTGAAGAGTCATGACATTTTCTGTTGAGACGTTTCAAGGATTGAAATGGCTTATTTAAATAGTATTTTCCTTTTACAGATAGAGAAGAATACAAAAATATATTGAGCAATTCCGTCGCAGTTTCATTAATTCGCCCAAATGCACAGTTTTTTTTCGCCTTGAGACATTCAAGGCCCACAAAGCAATTTAAACAGTTAGAAATTATATAGAATTTATATTTTTTATTTTACACATATTATTACTACAAATTTAACTTTTTTTTTATTTACGTGTTCTTGAAAAACACTCCTATAGAAGCCGCGATGGATAACGAAACATCAACAACTTCAAAGTCATCGGAAGACGTGCCCACAGCAGCTGGTCTAGAGGCTTCACCGCCGATAAGTTTCTGGAGTCTCTTTCGTTTTTCCACACCATGTGAAATATTCATGCTCTTCATTGGACTGATAATGTCGCTCATTAAGGCATTGACACTTCCAGCAGTGGTTATAGTTTACAGTGAATTCACAGCCATGTTGGTCGATCGTACTCTACGCACCGGCACCAGTTCGAAAGTTTATGCATTGCCACTACTAGGAGGCGGCAAGACACTGTTAGTTAGTTCTCATATGTTATTCTTCAAATCAAATGATTAATCTTAAATTTAACTATTCACAGCACAAATGCTACAATGGAGGAAAACAATGAAGAGCTTTATAATGACTCCATCTCGTATGGCATTCTTTTGACCATTGCTTCAGTGGTCATGTTTATTTCGGGCATATTTTCTGTAGATGTCTTCAATTTGGTGGCCTTGCGTCAGGTCACTCGCATGCGCAAGCGTCTATTTCAAGCTGTAATGCGTCAGGATATAGGATGGCATGATTTGGCCACAAAGCAGAATTTTGCGCAAAATATGACCGAGTAAGTGGGTGTAGATTTCAAATGGATCTTTATTATTGCCAGGAATACAAATGGATCATACAAATAGTCACAATAATAATTTAATTTTTTATTTTTTCTTGTTTCTTTTCAGTGATATTGAGAAAATACGCGATGGTATTTCGGAAAAAGTTGGTCACTTTTTATATCTGGTTTTAGGTTTTATCATAACTGTTGGCATTTCTTTTGGTTATGGCTGGAAACTCACATTGGCCGTTAGTGTTTACATACCCATAGTTATTGTGCTGAATATTTTTGTGACCAGAGTAAGTCGCTTGCGTGAATTAATATAAAAATGCATGTAGTTTTTGATTAATCATAAATTGTATTATTGATTTTTACAGTTTCAAAGTAAACTGACGACACGCGAGCAAGAATCTTATGCCGGCGCTGGTAATCTTGCCGAAGAAGTACTCAGCTCTATACGAAGTGTGGTTGCATTCGGTGGCGAGCAGAAAGAGTCAGAGCGTTATGATAATTTTTTGGTACCTGCTCGTCAGGCTAGTCAGCGCAAAGGTGCTTTCTCTGGCCTGAGTGACGGCGTTCTGAAAGCAATGCTATTTCTTACCTGTGCGGGCGCCTTTTGGTATGGCGTCAATTTGATTTTAAATGATCGGGATAATGTTGATAAGGAATACACGCCAGCAATACTCATGATTGTAAGTAAAGCGTTTTTAGTTGAAAGCAGAATAATGTGAGACAATTTTATCGGGAAACTTTTAAGGAAATTTAAGTAGGCAGGAACAAAGCACTTAACACTAAAACTAATTTCATTACGTAACACAAATTCATACCAAGAGACTTGATGACACCTATAGTTAATGCCAAAATGTCTTTTAGTAATGACACTTTTCTGTATTTTTGTTTGGAAATGCTTAGAAAGAAAATTTTAATTGATGAAATAAAATAAAAAAAGGTATAAAAATAGGTTGCTTTAAAGTTTGCTTGAAGGGCTAAAACATGTTCCTCTCCGTTTTTTTAGGTATTTTAGTAAAGAATTTCTTCAGGAACAGCAACACATAACACGATTTTTTTCATTAAAATTTGTTTTGAGATATAGTAACTCTGTTTCTAAGGGTGGTGTCAGAGTGAGCGCTACAGATACTTGAAGCTTTGCTAGTAGATGCTATAAGCAAGGCTTTTCTATGTCAGGGTTTTTTATTACTTGAAATGCTGAATCATTCAGTTTAACACATCTATATATCGCTTGAAGCTTTCAAAGTAACTTCATGTAGCTTATCGCATCGCTGTTACTCAGAGACTACTTTTCATAGAAAAACACAGGCAAAGCTTTGTACTTTCGACGAGTAGCGTTATAGCATCGCCTCGCTTGTAGCATTCACTCTGACATCAGCCTTTGAGATTTGACATTAACTAAAGATTTTAAAGTCTTTTATGCTATCTACGAAAATAAGTAAAATACCATAAATAAGTCGTTAACATTAAAGTTCCTTTTCATTTCTCCTGTCCTGAAAAATTGTTGGAGCATTCTTGCAGTAGAAAGCAAGTAAATAAAGTCTAAAGTCGGCCTAGGCCGACTATGACGACCGTAAACCTACTTTTCCAAAATAAATAATATTATTGAAAATAGGCGTGTCCGTGGGCGGATGAAACCTATATTTTATATGCATTTAATTGTTGATAAAAAATTTACACATACGAAGTTTTATTCCTATAGCTCACAGTTAAAGCCTTTATTGTGCTTTCGCTATGGGAGGTGGCCGTTTTCATAGACGGATTACTCCCAATTTTTGATCACATCTTAGTTTTAGTATAAAATACTTACGTACCAAATTTGGTCTCTCTATGACAAACATAACCTTATTTAAAGAGTTTTAAGCTTTTTGGGTTGTATGGGAAGTAGGCGTGTCCGTGGGCGGATGACGTCCATTTTTCAAAACCATCTTTGTTTTCTCGTAAAAAACATACGTGCCAAATTTTATCTCTAAAGGTTAAACAGAGGTTTACTTATTGCGTTTTCAATTTTTGGGTTATATGGAAGGTGGGTGTGTTCGTGCGAAGATAATACCCATTTTTCGAAGACATCTTTGTGTTTACATAAAACACAACCACATCAAATTTTATTGTTGTAGGTTAATTATGAGCTAATTTATCCAGTTTTTAATTTTAGCTTTGTATGGGAGGTAGGCGTGTCCGTGGGCGGATGATGTCCATTTTTTAAAACTATCTTTTTTTTGTTATAAAATACATATTTCTCAAATTTTATCTCTATTAGTTAAACAGAGGCTTATTTATTGTGTTTTCAATTTTTGGGTTGTATGGGTGGTGGGCGTGTGCGTCAGCGGATGACGTCCATTTTTCAAAGACATCTTTGTGTTAATACAAAACACATACGTTCCATATTTTATAGGTTTAGGTTAAATATGAGCTGAGTTATGCAGTTTTCAATTTTTGCGTTGTATGGGAGGTAGGCGTGTCCGTGGGCGGATTCCAAAAATATTCAATAGTGCAGATCCTTGGGTTAATGTGACCATGTGTACCAAGTTTCATCCAATTATTTCAACTCCTTCTTATCCTGTGTTTACGGACAACACACAGACGGACGGACAGACGGACGGACGGACATGAATAGCTTAACTCATGAGGTGACGCTGATCAAGAATATATATACTTTTCTATACCGGACTCGCTTCGTTCTATGCGTTACAAACGTTTGCACAAAGTTAATATACCCTGACCTTTCAGGTTTAGGGTATAATTAGACATATGTATCAAATTTCTTACAATTAGTACAAATATTTATCTATATATACCATATTCTTCACAAGCCTTTTTTCGATAGTGTCCATCTTTTGGAAATTGTTTAACCTGATCTAGTCTAGACGAGTACATAATTTTATGAACCTCAATTTTATGAGTACATAATTTTATGATTTTAAGTTGCTCCTACTTTTTTGGAAATTTTAATAACATATTTTATCTACACCTTAACTAAATTTCATTTATCCTCAACGGTTTTATGTTTTATTAACCGACTAGCGATTACTTATAAACGTTGATACATCCGGCAACGAAATTGGTACAAAAAAATGTTTAAAGCTTTTATTATTTGACATCACGTTCATAGTCCAATACCGCCCATTCTACTTTCCCAGTACCAGGACATTGCCAAATATTAGCTCTATTCTGACTTTCAATGTTCTGTGAATTTTACTTTCAAACCTTTGATATATCAAAAATTTGGCTTGTATGGGAGGAGCCACACCCCTAATCCCAATGGCCCAGTTTTCTAGCTATCACACTCCTTTTCCCAATGGTTGACCCAGTTTTCTAACCATCGCACCAAGCTGACCCTTCATTATTTATGTGCTGTGACTATTTTTTCCATAGCTTTCCTGTATCGAAAACTTAAATTGTATGTCCCATAACGGTCTAAGTTTTCTAATAGAAGGACATCACGAAGTCCATGAATTAATCCTGAGTTTCAGTGTTCTGTGACTTTTACTTCCAAATCTAATCAATATTTAAAATTAGGCTTGTGTGTGTGGAGCTACTCCCCTTTATATAATGCTGACTCCAAAATTCTGGTAGAAGAACATCAACAAATGTAAAATCCCTTATAACTTTATATTTTCTGTGACTTTTACTTCCATATCTATTTTTTATTAATAATTTGACTTGAAAAGACGGAGCCACACCCCGTTTCCCAATGTCCTTCCCAGTTTTACAGTAGAAATACCTGGCCAAATAGTATTTCTACATTGAGTTTCATTGTTAAGCAGCATTTAGTTCCAAAGCCATTCGATATTGAACTGGAGTCATGCCCTCTTTTCAAAAAAAGACTGGCCCGGGCCAATTTTGTCAAGTAAAAATACCTGGTCAATTGTATTTTCATACTGAGTTTCATTGTTTGCTTCATTTTCTCTAAAAATTTCTTAAAATTTGATTAAGTAGTTTTGTAATCTATACCTGACACACCCACTTACATCCGTTGGTGGTTCCATTAAGGTGGTTCAATTTTTGTTTGGTGATAGATCGTACCGTCAGACGTATTTTATGGGTAATTTGAAGCAACTTTCTGAAGAAGCCGTAAGTCAACATTGGATTTCGAGCCTCCGAAAATTTTAAAATAGGCATTTTCCTGAGCTATACTGAGTAATCTATCAACTTAAAGAAAAAATTAGTGTAAGAATGGTATAAAAAGCATAAAATGTTCTGCAAAGTGACCTGGAACCAAAAATTTGAAGGGGTCCTCAAACAACCCAACCATTCCTCACGTGAATTTTCGGGGTCTAAGGACTGAAATTCTTTAAAACTTATGTTTATTTAATTAAAGTTCTCATCTGGAATACTTATAGTTTGATCATTTTGACAAAAATTGGTAATTCCAATAATTGATGCAATCAATTGATAAATTCATTGTAGATAAATATGTGTGCTTAATATAGAAAAAAAACTTATTGTAGACACCAGTACCAGATGACGTCTTCATAAGTTTTTTAACAGGAAACCAACAAATCAATTTACAATTTACAATTTACAATTATATTTAAACATTTAATGACTTTTTTAACGAGTAATTTTTGTATGCAACGAAAACGTATTGTCGTTGCATTTACTTTAGCGACACTCTTCAAGGCCTAATTAGTTTATAACATTTTCTTAAAGCCAAGTAGCTCATAAGAAACCAAAAACCAAAATGAACCCATAACCCAAATAGCTCATAAGGAGCTCTTCTTCTTAAAAGGTAAGATTTACATGCAACGAAAGCATATTTTTGTTGCCTAACTGTTTGAACAGCAGTGCATAAAAGGTCGTTTGTGCTAAGTAAGTTATCGAAAACTCTCTTTCTCTTTGTACGAAATTAAGAGACGTGCTTATTGCTCGCATAAAGTTTATCAAACTTTTCAACCACAATCCCATTCCCAGAGAACTCTCCCATAGCAGATTAGATCTCTAGCATTGCCATTCCTATGATACCAACTATGTTAATTAAATAAATATAAAATTTCTCTTTATCTTTGCCATTTGCAGGCTTTCTTTGGCATTATTGTGGGCGCGGACAATATTGCGCGAACTTCACCGTTTCTCGAATCCTTCTCCATGGCACGTGGTTGCGCTGCCAACATCTTCAAAGTTATCGATTCGCAATCAAAAATCGATCCAATGTCCACAGATGGTAAAATACTCAACTATGGTCTACGCGGTGATGTTGAATTTCAAGATGTTTTCTTTCGTTATCCCTCACGTCTGGACATTATTGTGCATCGCGGTCTTAACTTTAAGGTCAAGTCCGGCCAGACTGTGGCACTCGTGGGCTCATCGGGTTGTGGCAAATCGACTTGTATACAACTGTTGCAACGCTTTTACGATCCGGTTTTCGGTGCAGTGCTCTTGGATGAGCTAGACATACGCAAGTACAATATTCAATGGTTGCGTTCCAATATTGCGGTGGTCGGCCAAGAACCTGTCTTGTTTTTGGGCAACATTTGTAAGTGTTCAAGAAACTCAAATTTCGGGTCTAAAAGATCGAACTTAAGTTTAATTCTAGCCCAAAACTTGAAACCTGGTTTTTGCTATGTCATTTTTAAGAATCATTTGTTGCCATTCTTATGCAAAATGCCAACATGTGGTCAAGTTTTTTCCGTTTGGCAATGACAAAAAGCAGAAAAACTGATCTAATGACATATTTTAAGCAAAACATTGCATAAAAGTTTTTGTTTATGTCTTATGTTGAGCCTTAAACTTTCATAGCAAATCAAAAATGTCATAGTGAAAACCATGACATGAGTTTTGAAAATGTGTTCTTTAGAGTTTTGACATAACATTCAAAAATTTTTTCAGCGGAGAACATTAGCTACGGTAAGCCAAATGCTACACAGAAGGAAATTGAAGCTGCGGCCAAGTCAGCGGGTGTTCACGAGTTCATAACCAGTTTACCAGAGGTATGACACCCTCAAATCACTTTCCCTTTCTCTCCTAATAACTTATAAGCGCTTGCCTCATAGAGCTACCAGACGGTTATTGGGGAGCGTGGTTCGCAACTTTCCGGTGGTCAAAAGCAGCGCATTGCTATTGCGCGCGCTCTCATACAGAATCCCAAAATACTGCTGCTAGATGAGGCTACCTCCGCTTTGGACTATCAGTCGGAGAAACTGGTGCAAGATGCCTTGGATATGGCTAGCAAAGGTCGTACAACCATTGTGGTCTCCCACAGGCTCTCTGCCATTCGAGGAGCTGATAAAATTATCTTCATACACGAGGGCAAAGTTGTCGAGGAAGGTTCACACGATGATCTTATGCGTCTAGAAGGCATGTATTATAGCATGGTGCGTGCGGGTGATATAAATGTGCAGAACCCTGAAGATCTGGAAGAAGACATAGATGATGCCAAAAGTAAGTTAATCTTAAAAATATGCGATATATCGCTTAATCCTTCTCCCGATTACAGGAAAAAGTCTGGCTTTGTACGAAAAGTCATTTGAGACCAACTCCATTAATCTGGATCAGAAGAATCAAAAGAATAGCGTGCAGTTTGAAGAGCCTGCATTTAGGGCGTTAAAAAAATCCGATGCACCGGCTGTCAAAGAGCCAAAGCCTAGCTTTGGCAAAACTTTTGGTCGCATTATGCGTCTATCACGCCCTGAATGGTGCTTTCTCATTATGGGTGCCACAAGCGCCATAGCCTTTGGTTTTACCTATCCCGCCTTTTCTATAGCCTTTGGAGAATTCTATGCTGCTTTGGCTGAACCTAGTGAGGAAGAGGCTTTACATCGTACCGCCATACTATCCATTTGCTGCTTGGTTTTGGGCATATTCACCGGTTTTGCTTCATTTCTACAAACGTATTTGTTTAACTCGGCTGGCGTATGGCTGACCACGCGTGTTAGGTTAGGCTGGAAGCCAGTTGTTTTTTGGGCTATGATTTAAACTGACACTTTCTTTTGATAGATCTATGACCTTCCGCTCTATGATGCGCCAGGAAATAGCTTGGTTTGATGAGGACAGAAATTCAGTGGGTGCTTTATCGGCTCGGCTTTCAGGTGATGCTGCCGGTGTACAGGGCGCCATCGGCTATCCGCTGAGCGGTCTCATACAAGCTTTTTCGAATTTCGTCATCAGCTTGACTATTTCTATGTACTACTGCTGGTCACTGGCACTATTGTGTCTTAGCACCTGCCCGATTATTGTGGGTTCCATCATATTCGAAGCTAAGTTAGTCAAGTTAAGTTTAGCTGAAGTTCTCCGCTAACGTTCTCTGCTTTTATCTTCTCTCTGCTGCATTAGATTTATGACCGCTTCTATTATGCGTGAGAAGGAAGTCATTGAAGAGGCCTGCCGTATTGCTACTGAGGCTATTGCCAATGTGCGCACCATAGCGGGTCTAAGGCGAGAGACCCAGACCATTGAGCGCTATAATGAAGAGATAAACAAGGTGGAAGTTTTGATACGCCAGAAGTTGAAGTATCGCGGCTTAATTAATGCTTCCGGGCAAGCTTTTCTCTTCTTTGCCTATGCCGTTGGCTTGTGTTATGGTGGTGTTTTGGTCTCGGAGGGTAAAGTACCATTCCAGGACATTATTAAGTGAGTGAAAAAAGCTTTTAATGTTATTAACTACTTGTTGCTTATGTCTTCTTTTCGTCAATCTAAGAGTCTCTGAAACGCTTTTATATGGCTCAATGATGTTGGCACAATCGCTGGCTTTTGCGCCCGCCTTTACCGCCGCACTTGTTGCCGGACATCGTATCTTTCAGGTCATTGATCGTCAACCCAAAATCCAGTCACCACCAAAAGGATTTAAGAATACCTTGGCCAAGCAATTAAATCTATTCGAGGGCGTGCGTTTTAAAGATATAGAATTTCGCTATCCTACTCGCTCGGATGTTAGGGTACTGAATGGACTCAATTTGGAGGTGCTGCATGGCAAGACGGTAGCGCTCGTCGGTCACTCTGGTTGCGGTAAATCGACTTGCATACAGTTATTACAACGCTACTATGATCCAGACAGCGGCAGCATAGTAAGTTTCTTTTTGACCTCCACACTTGTAATCCTCTCTTTTGCTTTGCCCACAGCACATCAATCACGACGATATTCAAACCGATCTAAGCCTCGAAGCTTTGCGCAGTAAGCTAGGCATTGTTTCACAAGAACCAGCGCTCTTTGAGCGCACCATAGCAGAGAATATAGCCTACGGTGACAATTCACGCGACATAGCCATGCCACAGATCATAGAGGCTGCTAGAAGTGCGAATGCACATTCCTTTATTATATCGCTACCAAATGGCTATGAAACTCGACTCGGTTCCCGTGGCACCCAACTATCGGGTGGACAGAAGCAACGTATTGCCATTGCACGTGCCTTAGTACGAAATCCTAAGGTTTTGTTACTGGATGAGGCCACTTCCGCTTTGGATCTGCAGAGCGAACAGATAGTACAACAAGCTTTGGATGTGGCTTGTTCGGGACGCACTTCTATTGTTATTGCCCACCGTTTGTCCACTGTGCAAAATGCCGATCTTATTTGTGTGCTGCAGAATGGACGAATTGCTGAACAGGGCAATCATCATCAGCTGATTGCCAAAGATGGCATTTATGCCAAACTTCACAAGACTCAGAAGGATCATTAGTGTTAATGCAGGGCATGTGTGATCTTGACAGGATCAATGATTTTTAAAATTTTATATGAATTAAGCTTAGTCCAGTAATGTTGTCCGGTAAAGTAACCTCAAATATAGTTATAGATATCAGTATGTATATTACCATTTTAAGTGAAATTATTCTATTCATAAACTGCGTTACAATAAGTCAGAATAAAGTTATACAAATAAATAAATTGATTTATCGATTACACTCGATAAAGTTCATTAGCCTATATTACAAAATTTTTTGATTTTTATATTAATTTATATCCGTCAGATCCGTAAAATCGTCCAACTAAATATTTTGCTTATAAAGAATGATCCAATAAGAGCTTCCTACTTTGTTTTCTAAATAAAATACATAAAAATCAATATATTGATGCAAATCTTTATTTGGAATGATAGTTTGGATCCTACAACTCAAGGTTTCAAAATTATTTCCTTCAAATGTTGCCCACGACTAGCTATTGGTCCATTATGTGGGTCCAATTTTCGACAAATCTTTCGAGCATATCAGTCCGATGATGCCTCCTACCCATAAACCACACCAAACAGTACATTTATCGGTATATAATGGAAGCTCTTGGATTGCTTCTGGTGGGTTCATCGACCGAAATACGGTAATTTTTCTTGTTAACGTTTATAAAGTCAATTTTAAGTTTTCGCATCCTTTCTGAGACAGAACTTTAAAAATCAATCGAACAATTTACTATCTCTTTTTCCCACTTGGCAGTGTTTGGTATTTTTTTGTCAGTTCTGACTTCTAGCTCTCCGCCATGCAACTACTTTGTTTATGATTAAATAGCGTTTCTTAGTGTAAAAAGAAAGCATCTGCAAGGAGAGCTAGAAAAGCACCGAACGAAAAAAAAGATATAACGAGACGTCAAGCCATTTATATTAAATGTGACTCTGAGTGAAAGCAATCCCTGAATCTACCTTGTTTGTTCTACCATGTAGCGAGCTAACAGATACAGAGAGAGTAACAATATCGCTCATTTCTGACAAAACTGCCACAACTCAAAATTTTGGCTATTAGAGATTATCATGAAGAACATGATAGAATAACAAGGTAGGCGCATATTGGAGAGGAAGTGAGCTAGATGTCAAAGTCAGCTGTTCGAATTTAAGTATTTCTAATTGTTGTTGCTGACTTTCTTGTTTGACGTTTATAGCACCCACAGGTTTTTTAGTGTTAAATTAGACATTTGAGCAGCCGCAAAAATATATGAGCTTACCTTATTATTCTATCATGATGAAGAACTGTAGCAACTGAAAAGTACCGTTATAAAATATAATATATATATTTTTTAATTTATGTTACTGCAGAATCAACCATTCATTTGATATTTTTCATATCATCATTTCTGCTCAGCTATTTGAGATATGTATTGTATATGTAAAAAAAATGTTTGTCGAAAATTTAAATTTTGAGTTATGACCGTTTTGCACGAAATGAGCGATTTGGCTAAATATAGATAAAACTATTTTTGAACTAAGCAAGGTTAGCTAGCGATAAGTCCAAGAATGCATGAGAAGTGTAAAATAAAATCTAAATTTCTTAGACTGCTAGAGCTGATTTTGTCAGTCCTTAAAAAGAGACACAAGAGAATTGTCAGCCGCCAGACTACAATATTAATTCTAATTCGTTTTTAAAATTCTTTTTTCAAACTTTTTCGTTTTGAATATTTTCTATCTCTTTCTCAATTACATATTTTTCTCTTAAAAATATTTTAAATATTTTCTCATGCTCTCACATTTTCTCATCATTAGAAAAAATCAAGTTCAGCACTTAGTTTTTAGTTCATTGCTTGTCGATACTATCAACATCGTATCGCACATCGAGCCATAGCATGTGCAATCAATTGACTTATTCAACTTTTGATGTCATACTATATGAAAGCATAGAACCTGAACTGAAAAAGTGAAAAATATTATTAATTGACGAGAAGTAAATAAAGGTATGCTCTAAATTGTATGTCGACATAAATCAAATGAAATGGAATGCAAAGAGATACAATGTAAGCATAATAGATATTGTGCTCTGTTAGGGAAAAAGCGCTGACTGACATACGTTCCTCAAATTTTTTTGTTTTTTTTTCAAAACAATGGCGTGAAAGATTGCTGCTCTTGCTGGTTGCTGTTTTGTTTTATATCAATTTGAAGCATTTTTTTTTTTTTTTTGAGAAAATTGTTCTTCTTATATCATTTTCTTTAACAAAATGACGCGTTGTCATAAAGAAGTTTGACAAAATCGGTCATAACTTTAAGACGGTAGCACCAATAGCTTTGGTTTCATTAGATTGTTCATAAAAAATAAAGAAAAATCATGCATATTTTTGTAACACAAAATATTTCATTAAGTTTTAATAACAAAATAAAATAAAATTTTAGTTTTTTTTTACCCCAATTTTTGTCTTTTCAATAAAATTCTATGAGATTGGTTCCAAATTTTTTGTAAAATTCAAACAGCATTTGCAATCTTTGTAGAAACTACATAACAAAGCACATGTTTTATACATTCAAACTTGCCAAAATTATGCAATTTTCATTAATTTTAAGTATTAAGAATAGTACGAAACTTTCGAGCATTTGCGATAGCTTGACAATTTATAGTTCTTAATTATTTTTCTAGTATATTATTTTTCCATCACATACTATCAATTTTTGCTGTAAGACCTTAATAATTCGAAAAAACGTTAATTTTGAAGCACCCTTAAGCAGGGGTTGAAATAACAGTTATTTGAATTGTAATTTTTTGTTCAAAAATATTTTGTTGTTGAACAGAACAAAAAAAAAAATTATACAAAAATTTTGTTCTGATTATGAACAAAAAATTTTGCTTTGCAATTTTTTTGCTGTTTGAACGATATTTATTTTTTCAACAGTATAAATTTTGTTCATTTGAAAAATATTGATTTTAATTTTATTAGGTTTCAAAGAAATTCAGTCATTTTAATTTTTTGTATAAGGATATACATGTGGTGAC
The DNA here is from genome assembly GCA_958299015.1 of Tetanocera ferruginea. Classification (NCBI taxonomy): domain Eukaryota; kingdom Metazoa; phylum Arthropoda; class Insecta; order Diptera; family Sciomyzidae; genus Tetanocera; species Tetanocera ferruginea. Next base: position 106,267,948 of record OY282644.1, read on the forward strand.
CGTGGCATGCAGGTTAAGTGTGTGGTTTAGCATGCTCGGAGCCCGGGTTCGATCCCCAGCCGCGACGAAAAGTTTTTTTCAATTAAAATTTTTCTGATCGGTCACCACCTCTCTGCAGACAATGGCAAACCTCAGAGAGTAAATAATGCCATGTAAAGCTTCTTGAGAACATGAGCCGTTCGGAGTCGGCATAAAACACGTAGGTCCAGTTCTCGGTCAATTGTGTACAAACATTTAATAACACACACAACACAATTGATCATAAGAAGCTCGGTCAAAGTCCTTTCAAGGGCTGAAATGGCCAATTTGTTTTTTTTTTTTTAATAAGGATATACAATAGGCAGGGTTGTTTGGTAAACCGATGTTGCTTGGTCGAATTTCGGTTCGATATGAATAGTTATTAAAGAAAACAAAAAGGGGCTAAGGGTTCAGTTTACCCTATCTAACCATCAATTTCGTGAATGTTTTCTTAAGGAATTTTGTTCAAATAATGTTCAACAGCAAAACAAAATATGCCTGAAATTAAATCCTTGAACTAGAGATGGGCGCGTGCGTGATTTTGACTCACGAATACGCACACTCATGATATGAATTCTTCTTATCACGCACGCTCACGATTAAAAATTATTTTTTAATCACGATCACGCATGATCACGATGTGATTTATCTAATCACGCACGCACACTATTAAAAATTATTTTTTGCTCACGATCACGCACGATCACGATGGCATATTTTACTCACGAGTTCTGACGAAAACGTTTTATACGAAGAAGAATACACATAAGTTTTTAATAAAAGTGTAGTTAGTGCTTTTAAAATAAAAAAACGTAAACTCAATTCATATCTTGTATACAAATATTAAGACCATTGTAGAAAAATTGTGACCATTGTAGAAAATGTAGACCATTTATAAATATGAGATTACAGTTGCAAATGTTTTGCACAACACTGTAGATACATCTTGAATATTAAAATTAGATAAATACTTAAATTAGTTGGGAGCAAAACGATATTATTTAGATTAGTGTACTTTTTAGTGATACAAAATGTAGCAAAAGCGTAAAAAAACATTATTACGAAATTTAGAACAAATTTGAAAAATGTTGGTGGTACACAAGTCGTGATACGACTTAATTTAAGTCATGAACGAGAAAAGTTTAATCACGCAAGATCACTAATTTTTCGTGATTTTTTCAATGATTTCCTCACGATCACGGCGTGATTCATCGTGACACGCCATGTCACGGCAAAATTCGTGACACACCTTGAATCCGATTCATCCAAAAAACGGTCTTACATGCATACTTTTTTATATAAAAATTTCACATAACAAATTCCTATGAAAAAAATTCACAGAATTCAAGGATCAATCTTATCGTTGGTGCGCATATATTTTTGACCACCACAACTGAACCTATCCATCTTATATTCACACCATGTGTTTGTGTGTTGCTCCGAAATATTTAATTTTTGTTAAATTCCCCTATTGGGGACAAAATAGGCAAAAAAAATATAGAGATTTTCATTTTCTCATGAATGCCCAGTTTTTGTGTACTTTTTAGTATTGAATTAGAATATTTACATATTTGCATTTCCGCAGAAAAGTCTACCTTGACCAAAAAATTAAAAGTCAACCAACATTTTTTTTTGCACTTGTATTATTAAAGAAAAATATTCAAAATTAATTTAATTAAAAAGTTCAAATTATTCCCATGTTGCGTTGGCAAGATATCGGGCTACCAAGTTAAAGTTAATGTTTTGGTCAGTTTTTTTTATTTCTACGAGCATTTTCGCTTTACAATTTCCATTTCTAAGAGTAATTGTGCAATTGCACTCTTATGCAATACTTTAGCTACAACAACAAACCGCAAAATAAATGCAAAAGAGCAAACAAATATCAATTAACGGTAAAATTTTGATTTGCTTTAAATGATATTCTGAGGTAACGTCACGCCAGACAAAGAAGCATTAAGTGCTATTTTTTTACACTGAAGTTCAAAAGTACGTGAAATTTTGCATTTTAATAAATTTTAATAAAGTTAATCAAATTTTATAAGAAAATCGTGAAGAAATAAAACCGTTAATTTTATATTAAATTTGAAAAGTGAGTAACGTTACGCCACATTGCTCGAAGTTTGCCTGATTTCGTTACTGAATTTGGTTGCAGGTATTTTAGTGGAAATTTGTTACAACTTCTCATGGTCGATGGGGTAGGAGTTATAAAATATATAATACACGCGGATGTTACCCGGTGTTACTCGGGGTTGTGCCTTGAGCACAGAAAAAGTACGATTTTTAAAATTGCTCTTATTTTAAGGTACTATTACAGTGTGTAAAAAATAAAAAATTAATTTTTTTTTTTTTTTTTTGAATCTGGCTCCTTAAGGTCTTAAGAATACGTATACCTAATTTTAGAAAAAAATATCAAATGAAAAAAAAGATATAACATACATTACATTGGTATGTCGCGCATTTAAATATTCATATATTATCGTTCATAGAAGAAAATCTAATCGCGTTTTTCTCGAAACAAGTTTTTTCGAATTGGTTTCTAAGATATCTCGAGTTTTGCTTGATCGATTTCGATGAATCTTGATTCATTGTGATTATCATAGACTCTGTTAAGTACTCTACCTATAAAAAGCCGAGAATTTTTATACATTGTTTTTTACGGCTAAGAATCTCTGCCAAAAAGAGGGGTTTTTTGTTAATTTGTTTTTCAAAGCATGCCATTTTTTTGTTTTGTTTTTTTTTTTATTTGCGTAGGTAGAGTGCTCAACTACAACCCTTAACTGAGGAATGCACTTTGATTTTTTACTTTCCGACGCCTTGAAAATGCTGTAGACGAGAAACCAACTTACAGCCTTTTTTTAAACACGCCAACTTCAACGACCTCTAGAAAAGAAACAACAAATACAAAAACAAAAAAAAACATTTTTTTTATAAATTCTACTTTAACTGTACATAATTTTAATAAATTTGACTTAAATAATTTATTAATACTATGTAAAAAACATTAATAAAAAAGGTGTTGTTTTTAATAGCTTCACACTGTAATAGTACCTTAACATTTTTTAAATTACCAATTAAATTTTTAAATTTTAAATTATCGTTTTTTGGAGTTTTTCTCCTTCCCTCCGTCAAAAGTGTGCAGTCTAATTTCCGTAAAACAGTATCTGCCGGTCATATTTAAAATAAAAAATTACATCTTCAACGTCTTGATCTGACATCTGGGTTCTGAGGACAATGGTCACGTCAAAAAAAAGTCATTTCGAGAACAATGCGAGAAGTTTTTCTTAGCATGCATTTAATATGGATTTTTATCTCAAACACAAAATTCTAATTTTAAAAAATCCTTTTGGGATCGATTCGATTTTTGGATTGCCTTTGTTCAAATTCGGTTTTGGTCGATACTGTTCGGTTGATTTTTGTTCATATTTATGCAGCTTCTGTTCGTATTCGTTAAACTCTTTTTATTAATTAGTCTTTGGTTCTTGACTTCGTTTGCCTTGATTCCTTGATTTTTGTCGAAAAAACTTTTAGAATCATAGGATCTTTTTCAGAAAAAGATACAAATGATGACCAAGTTTCATCAAAATTGGTTCATCCGTTGTGACGTGAATGAGCCAGACATTAGTTGATTGAATAAAGCCCCTTCCTACGGAAGTTTTTGAAATTTAAGTAGTCTCAATTCCGTTGCAGAGTCAAGTTATTTCACGTACCAAATTTAAGTAAAATCGGTTAAGTCATTTGAGAGTTATTGAGTCTTAAAAATGCACTACTTAAAACGCCCTCTTGCGGAAATCTTTGGAATTTTTATAGCCTATGTTATATATTGGGCGCAGTTGAAACTTCATATAAAATTTTATTGAAATAGGTCCAGGTATTTAGGAGTTATTATAGAGTGCCACGCCCACACATTTCCGCCCACTTTTGCTTTATATTGGTTGCAGTTTAACCTTCATACCAAATTTCATTGAAATCCGTCTAGGCGTTTAGGAGTTATTGAGTCTTAAAAACGCACTACTTAAAGTGCCCTCTTGCGGAAGTTCTTGGAATTTTTTATATTTTTTGTTTTATCTTTGGTGGAGTTGAATGTTCATACCAAATTTCATTGAAATCGGTTCAGGGGCTTAGAAGTTATTATGGAGTGCCACGCCCAAATACTTGCACCCACTTTTTTACACCCCCTATGTTCTTTCTCTCTATTAAACGCACTCTGTGTCCAAATTTCAGCTCAATCGGATAAATGGTGCGCGAGCCTATACGGAACAGACAGACAGACTGACAGACAGACAAACATTTGATTTTATATATTAGAAGATACTAGAAGAAGATAGTAGCTAAACTTTATGTTTTATTTACGTCAAATCTTTTTTTAAACAAATTTTACCTTAAAATGTTCGGTTGGAAATTTAAGTAACGTTACGCCAGTAACGTCACGCCAGATGACTTAGGGCCATTTTATTCACTTTTATAACTTGAGAGTTATCAATAACTTTAGAATTTTTATATTGAAAACTTGAGAGTTATTTAAAACTTTCGAGTTATAGAAGTGAATAAAACGGCCCTTAGCCTAATCAAAAAAAAACCGAGAAACGATTTTTAATTTGATAACCAGCAAAATAAACTCATATTATTTTAAATTCTTCCAAATAAAGTTTTGCATAAAAAGTCTTGCCCAATTCACAGAGTTATGCAAATTTTCTAATCCAAGTCGAAAACCACTTCTGTTTTTTGTAACGTCACGCCAGTACATATTTGTGCTTATAGCTTTTGATTCTTACAGTCGATTGTTATAATTTTTTTTACTTAATATAGTGCAACTTAATTACAATGCAAATATAAAAACAATTTTTAAAACTTAGACTTCTTCATTCTTTTTTTTTAGTTTTTTCGTACAAAACGTACATAACGCCAGTTTGGAAATGCCCATATCAATTTTTATTACTGTAGTTTAAATAAAACTCTCTTTATAGTGATTTAAAGTTAATGGTTGTATGCAGGTAGGCGTGTCAGAGGGTGGGTTCCAAATAAATTCAATAGTGCAGATCCTTGGTTCTACCTTAACATGTGCACCAAGCTTAAAACTCACTCATATTTCTAAATTTGCAGCAATCATTTAATCAATTCCTGCTATGCAAATAAGTGTTAAAAGAAACTTTTCAGCGTTAAAATTTATTTGAAATGACTTTCGTTGAATATTATCATAGAAAAATCTTGAAAATATATTATTACTAGGATTAACACTTAAAATCTCAAATACATTCTTTAAAATCAAATATGCAAGAAAAAGTCTTTTCATTTAGCTGTAACACAATTTTAAAATTGTTTTATGTAAAAAAGTTCCTTCTTCATACTTTTATACCAAAACTTTTTCTATCAATATGTAATTTATTTATTCTTCCACGAACGAGAACTAAGTTCATTGCGTTTGCTATCGTTTCCAATTTGCGAACTTGAGCTTGAACTTCGATTTAAAACCATAAAAAAATTTTGATTTTTTTTAGACTGTGAGCAATATATTTTGTTCAAACATTTTTTTGTTCTCAAACTGATTTTTATTTCTGAACAATATTTTTTTTTTTGTTCATTGAACAATATTTATTTTGAGAACAGAATTTTTGCTTATCATATTTTTTTGGTTAAATTTTGAACTTTTTATTTTGTTCTTTTTTAGATTCAATCCCTGCCCTAAAGTAATAGTTCTATGCGTTGCAAGAAAAAATTCGCTTAATACCAAAAGAAAGAGAAGCTCTTCTTAAAGTTTATTTAATAGACCCCAAAAAGTACCAAATTTAAGCTAAATTGAATTGATGTTAAATAATAAAGCACTTTCTTAACCGCCATATTTGAACTGTCATAGTAAATTTTTACGTTTTCTCACCAGATTTGTGCGATTTCTTAATTACTCTTCAGTACCAAAATTTAATTTTTAGCTAATGACTCAAGATTTGTGATAACTTTCCCTTAAAACCTCTATGTACCAAATTTGATGATGATACGAGATTTTTTTTCTAGTTTTTGTGGGAAGTTATTAGGTTGTAATATAAAAAAATTTCATTCTTACACACATTAGAACTTATTTAAGTAAAATATACAATTTTTTAAGTATTGTCATAAGAAAAATATCTTTAAGTTAAATAAAATAAATCTAGCACTTCTCAGCCAAGCCTTGGCTATAATTTCATAAACATAAAATAGTTAAAAGTCACTCATACGCCCCGTATTCATTTGCAAACATATGTTATGATATGGTTTGCGGTGAGCTTTAACAGTTCTGAATCTGCGGGTTCTTGTAATGGCAATTGTGTCATCAGCCATATATCTTAGAAACTAACAGAAATAATTAAATCCTATTGAACCATAGGCATTTTTTTTATTAATTTTTTTAACCTTTTTGTAAGAAAAGTTCGTTTTTAACACTCGCAAAGGCATCATTTTTTCATCATGTTCATTCGCCGAATTTAAATTAATAAAGCAGCAAAAATTATGCATTTTTTGTTAAAAAAAAAAACTTTCAAAAATCATATTATTTTAAAAAAAAAAATAATTTTCGAGAATAGTGTTTAAAAATGTCAGTTTCAAATAATTGCACAGAGCAAACTCGTAATTTTGGGAATCAGGTTTGTTAATTTTTCGTGAAAATACTTGTCAAAACTAGAAGTTCTACATCATAACTTTTTCCTACTTAAGTTCAAATAAGAGATTTTCGATATCAGTCATTTTGCCTTTAATACCATATCGATGTCGGTCATTTTGCAAGTGGCTACCATGGCGTATACGTAACAAAAATATATTATTCTCAATATTTAATTTTTGTTACGTATACGTCATGCTAGTCACTTGCATATTTATTTATTTAGAAAACTTTAAAAAGAGAGCATTTTAAAAACATTAATTTATAACAAATTTTCAATGCAAAATTAACGTTGTCACATTTTTTCTGTTGCACAGTGTATATTATGTAAATTAATATTATTTAAATGAAATTGCCTGCAAAGCTTCCTAAACCATTTTGATGTTGCGTGACCTTCAGCAAAGTGAAAGTTCATGCCACTCATTAGTTTTACTCTTCTTTTAACACAAACACCGAAACCTTAGGCAGCGTGGTGAGTTAAAAGAGACAACAAGACATATGTTGCACCAAAAAAATAACAGCACAAAGCTCTTTAGCAAACCAGCAGAGTACCCGGAATCTGTTAATTAAGCTTAATCTAACATTGCGAAAAAGCAGCTGTAATCTGGTCAAATAATTGCTAATGCGATTTAAGGATACTTCAGACCAAATTAAACGAAACAAAATTAATTACAACATTTTAAAAATATGGCTATTTGAAATGTGGCTCAACATGCACCACATCATTCCATCAGCTATGTTGTTTTTTTATATTTATTTTGAACGTCTGTTGGTTATGCTTTTATTTGCGAAACTTTGCAGACAACATGATGCTTTAATGGCTAACAGTAAAAATCAATAACAGCACATCTAAACGTTAATGTACAGTTTGACAATTGTATTTCCTGTCAGACTGTGCAAGCACTCGTTGGCGAAGAGTATTGTTGCTTTGTAATTTTTGTTGTTGTTTTTTTTTTCCTGGCAATGTGAAAATCTCCTGCTGCCAAATAAATAGCTGTCATTGGAAGAACCCTCAAAATTTCTTATGAACTGTATCTGGCAGCCCTGTACAATGTCAAAGTTGGCACATTTCACAACTGTACATATGTTTCACGTGCCACAAGACAAAAAGTAAAAATTTTTATACAAAACAAACAAACAAATAAAATGCAAACAAAAATGCGGTGAGTTGTTTATTACAAAGTGAAGTTAAGTGTTTGATTAAACATTTGTTTCTGAATAAACTTGTGCTGTGTTAGAAGAAAGAATGATTTTCACAAGAAAAGCAATAAAAAAAAAATATGTTTGTGATGACCTGCTTGCCTGAAACATTGAGTTTTCATTTCATAGGTTTTCCAATGAGTGTTGTTTATGTGGTGAAAGGTGAAAATAAGCTCATGCTTAGTGCAATCAAGCCGATAAACGATAAGCATTTAGTTGGCGAGCATGTTTAAAGTAGCAACTTATTTAAGTTTAACTTTTTCAAATAAATGCTCATTCTGTAGAAATGCGCTCAATTAATTTTACAGTCCAAGGAATTCTTTTTGTATAATATTTATAGTTATGGCAAAAAAAAAGTGTCGCAACGAATTTCACTTTGAAAGTTTTAATTGGTTACCCGCATTATTATGCCGTTATGATGCGAACATATAATTATAGTCATTTAGAAGCACGTTCATATTAAAAAACATGAACATCAAAGGATTTTGTTTTCACAAGCAGTGTTTTAGTATTAAAGACCGAATTTTTTAGGGAAAATTTGTATGGCTCCGAAATTTTTTTGGGCCCAGAAAATTATGGCATGTAGTAAATATCAAAAAAATTATTTTAATATTTTTAAAACCGTTAAAATTTATATGAGAAAAAATTGAATCCACAAAATTTAAAAATGGCAGAACTTTACATTTTTTATGAAAATTTTTTATTTGTTTTTTTTTTTTTTAATTATAATTATCATGTTTAAATGTTCTCTTATTGTTTCTGCAATGTTAAATATTTTTTGTTACTCTTTTATGTTCATTGATGATTATATACTTTACATTTCTTGTTGAGAGTTGTTTTCTCTGTATGGCATTGGGTAAAATATAGGCTAATAACGAAGGTCAATTTTAAGAAAAATCCTTAAAAATACTTTTGCAAGCAGTTTCACATTGATTGTTATCACATTTAAAAGAAAATTCAAAAAACTTTAAACAAAAATAAAAAAAATTTCAAAACGATTCAAATTCGACTGAGATGTTGACACAAAAGTATTTTTTTATAATTGTAGAACTCCATTGATTTTGAAGAAATGCTTTAAATAAAATTTTGGTTGGTAACACAGTTCTACAAAATCATTTTTTTTTTTTTCAAAATAACAAGGTTCCGACAACGTTTTCTGGTAGAGCGAACAAAACAAATATGAGTGAATAGTCGTTTCTTTTTATATGAGTGGATTTTAATTTTTCCACCTTTTTCAAATTCTGATGGTGAATCGTATTAAGAAACCATGTCATCCTTAGATTTTAGCTAAAATATATGTTTGAGAGAATTATGTTAAAAACTGCCGAGAACATTTTTTCGAACATTTTAACCCACTAGCTATTCAGTGTATGAGTCTTTTTTGCTCTTATGTGAAAAAATAGGGCTTTAGAGGGTTGAAATATTCAACAAAAATATTTCTCATAAAATTTTACTCTAAGCCTCTTGAGCTGTAGAAATAAGTAAAAACTTACAATCTATTCAAGGGTTAATTTCAAACTTATTCAGTATTGGTGCTGAAATTTCCCACAAAACGAAAAAAATTTGGTATGAAAAGTTCTCAACCAAAGTTTTGATGAAGTTAAGATGGGACATAACATTCGCGGCAGAGAAAACAGAACTTTTTTTAAAAATTCATTCAATTCAAAATTCAAAACAAACATTTTTCCAAAATTTTTTTTATTATTATTGTAGAGAATTGAACAAATACAAGAAAAAATATTCAAAAAAAAATATATTTTTCTCTCCAACATGGTTTTATAGAGCTCCAAACTGGCGGCAGAGAAAAAAAACGGGGCCTCGTGATTGGATTGAACGCTGGGAGTCACAAAAATTCTCCGATCTGAAAAAAAAAGGAGCTTTCGTATGACAGGAGCTTTTTTTAAAGCGTGGTTGCAGCGCTGGATGTCGCAAAAATAGTCCGATCTGAAAAAAAAAATTACTTTTTTAAATCTTAACAAAATTGGTTGTCGTATGACAGCAGCTTTTTTAAAATTTTTTTTAAATTTTTGGTTATGTTCCAAATTTGAAAGTGTGTTTTTTCGAAAAAAATATTGATTCTAAAAATTCATACAAAATCGAAAAAAATTTAAAAAAAAGTCGTGTCATACAAAAGCGAATCAAGTTTCAAAAAATACAAAAAAAAAAATTTCGTCACAAAATGAACCCGCTAGTGCCGCAACCAGTACGAAAAACATGATTTCGAGATAAACGCGATCAAAGTTTGTACGTAGGTACAGCTGCAGTACATAGGTAGCGCGAAAATTAAAAATGCGCTCTCACTACTCCAGCTGTTACTTTGAAATTTTTTCTTAGTATTTTAAGAATATTTACTAAAATACAAAATTATAAAAAAAAGTTTAAAAAAACGGCCAAATCATGTCCCCCCTTAAATGCGTACAATAGTTGTTAGAAATGAAACTAGATCAACTGCTGGTGTGTGTGTACTTGCTAATAACAGAGAAGCTTTTCATGATTTCTTGCATTCAATTGTCTCTCCTTAAACTAAACTGCATATCCCTTGAACAGTGGATTTTTTGCCAAAAAATTGTATTTCTATTTTCAAAGATTTGGAATCCCCGCCAGCGAAATAACAATGAAAAAAGCTGGTTTGCAAATCTAAAACCTTAACCTGATTTAATTACATCTGGATCGTTCAAATCGGTTCATTGGTCTGGTATTTATATAGATAAATGGCACATCAACAAACATTTGGTCATTTCAGCACTTGAAAGGACTTTGATCCAGCTTCTTATGACCAAGTTCTATTGTGTGTGTTATTAAATTTTTGTACACAACTGATTGTGAACTGAACCTACATGTTTCATGTCGGCTCCGAATGCCTATTGTTAATATTCTCAAGAAGCCTTACATGCAGTGTTGCCAGAAGAGGAATTTTATCCCATTTTACGGAAATTTTTGGCCTAAAAGGGAAAACGGTAAAAACAGACTTAAAAACGGGAAAATTAGGTTGAAGGCATTTTTATGAAAAAAATTGTATTTTAAAGAAAGTTGACCAAGTATTTTATTTCTTTAATTTCATAGATTTCAATATTTAAATATATTTTAAAAATAAGTATCTGAATGAGCTAGAATAGACAAAGAATGAGTTTCACTCAAGAAATATGCACAAAAGATTGGGTCACTTGCTATACCAAAAATAAATTATTGAAAAATGTACCCTGCATTTAAAAGATGACCTCAAGGCAATTCCAAAGAAAAAAAAATGGTTTTGGAAACCCAGAAAAACTGTCAAAATGGTATTTTTCCATAACTTGAATTTAATTTCCGATCTTAGGAAATAGTATTTATGTTGTTAAAAGAGACTATTTGAATTTTCCTCTTAACACTAGATTTCCCAAGGAAGTCATTTTGACTACTTTGAATCTTAGGAAATAGTATATATGTTGTTGTAGAGACTATTTGAATTTTCCTCTTAACACTAGATTTCCCAAGGAAGTCATTTTGACTACTTTGAATTTGAACAATTTTTTGTGTCATTTTAAATACCACAATTTCTTAGAATTTTGTGATTTTTTAAACTACATATAAATGAATTTATTTAGATAAATAAATTTAAATAAACAATTTGTATATTTGAACAAATTTCTGTACACATCAGTTATTCTTCAACAATGCAGTTATTTTGACTTCTTTTGGGCAAGTAAGTAAGTTTCAGTCATGTGGTGACTATGGCATGCAGGTTAAGTGTGTGGCCTAGCATGATCAGAGCCCGGGTTCGATCCCCAGCCGTGGCGACAAATTTTTTCAATAAAAAATTTTTCTGATCGGTCACCACCTCTCTGTAGACAATGGCAAACCTCAACGAGTAAATACAGTCATGTAAAGCTTCTTGAGAACATGAACTTTAGCCGTTCGGAGTCGGCATAAAACATGTAGGTCCAGTTCTCGATTAATTGTGTAGAAACATTTAATAACACACACAACGCAATTGCTCATAAGAAGCTCGGTCAAAGTCCTTACAAGGGCTGAAATGGCCAATTTGTTTTTTTTTTAAGTTTCAGTCATTCTAGTGTTAAAGTTTTTGGACTTCCGAAGAAGTGAAGAAAATTTCAAGAACTTTTTTACGAATTCAAGCCTTACCAATAACGAGCTGCACACTTTCTCTTCGGTTTTACTTAAAACTGACAACTTTTTTAAAGCTCCACACTTTTTGTTTGCTAACAATAACAAACAAGTCAAGGATTATTTTGCTAAAATAGGGTGGTTTTAAAAAAAATGGAACACTGTCAATTTTGATAGAACAACAAATGATTTTTATCGCTTTTCGAAAAAAATAAATATTTCAGACAAGTAGAAACCAGCGCTTAACCAACGCTCAGAGAATGCATCGTATAATGAGTAAGCATTGTGTTAGTTCGGGAGAAGAGTAATAGATTATTGGGAGATTGGGAAAGTAGAGTAGTGTCGTCGAAGGTACGTTTTAAACTTCCGAGGACGCTCGCAGGATGATTATTCCACAATTTACTAGCAATTGAAGAACGATTTGTGTCAGTAATAGGATGTTCTATTTGACATCAAGGCAATAATAGCATAGAGATGAGCCTTGAGAGTTGCCAGAGTGGATGTAGAAAAAAAAACAAGCTGGTGGCAATGCGTCGATGCCTAAGAGAGTTCAGAGAGGAAGAAATGATTTCATCCCCTATCAAATCTATCGCTCGACGTTGAATTCAGTCCAAAAGCGCCAAATAAAATCCTAAAGCCCCTGTCCAAATGTGCAAATGGTACTCCATTTTTGGGCCAGTATATGAGGTATAGATCAAGCAAAGATCAGCTGGAGTGAAGTATTTCTTGCACCGTTCTAAAAAACCTAGGCACTTGGCCGTTTCTTTTGACTCATCGAATATATGATCATTCCTTCGAAGATCAGATTAGTAGAAGATTGATATCGAAGATCGATATGCACAGAACGTCAAGAGTTGCTAGCTCCACAAGATCTACGCCGTTCATATTGACAAGAGCTAAGGGGCAATCTACTCGCTTGTAACTTATGAATTCAGAGCTATCGTCTTAGAGTGGGGAGCACAAGATGGTTCTCAAGGTATTGTGCCTTGATAGAAGAAGTGTCTTGGACAGCTCCAAAAACAACACCGAAACAATGGAGTGAAGTTTCTAGCCTGATTGTCGCCTCCTACAAACAGTTGCAAAGAGGCCTATTTTCTTAAAGCTAGCAGCCAATAGAGCCATTGCATTTTCTTAGCTTGAGTAGTCTACATTGGGTGGTGGGTCAAAGCCAAACTCGTCATCCATTGTAGATATGGCAATGGCAGCGGTAAATGGTTGTTATGCTGGCTTTTATAAAGACCAAGCCTGCAATGAAGGTGACGTGGAGGTAGGTTTCTTATATTATGTTGGTTTTCTTACAGCACTGTAGTCCGTCAGAATTTCTCTGCCCATTAATGAACTATCTTCGTCAATGTTAAGTTAAATACTTCAATTTTAAAATAATTTTAAATTATAAATAAGTCTAAACATGAGTCGAATGTCAAAAGAGTAGCCAGTTTTAAAATAAAATACATGGAAAAGCTATTTATTTTCTGAGCTGGCTATTTTTTTAATTTAAAACTGACTTTAGGTTTTTATTGATACCGTTTTTGCTTAATGTTCAACATTTTTGAAAATATTTGTACATTAAAATCGTTTTTTGGTAAGGCTCTTCGAGTTCTGGTAAGGTTAAATTGAAATAACAAGGCTTACCAGTCGAATACGGCTACGGAAGTCCCAATTCCCGAGAAGAAAATGTAGTTCTGGTTAAGATTTTTGAATATTATTTCCTTAGATTCGATATACATAAATGCATAAGTTAAGGAAAAAATACCATTTTGGCTGTTTTTAAGTGACTCGAAAATAAATTATTTGTTGAGTTTTTCCTGCTGCCTTGAGGATGATTCTAAAAGATGGAGTGCACTTTTAATTATTTTCTTTTTTATCTGGAAACCGATTCAACCTACTCTACGTATGACTTAAGTGCAACCGAAATTATTTCTTGTATTTTATGTGTTCTGCGTTTTCAAGTGTTATTATTATTGAACACTATGAAATAAAATACTCAGAAAATAAAAAATGTTGATTCTATTTATTCTTACATACTTTTGAAAAAGGGGAAAAAACGGGATAATGAAAAGAGAAAAACGTGGAAAACATCTTGAAAAACATGCACAAAACGGGCATGTATGTCAACAAAAATCTGGCAACACTGCTTGCATTGCAATGTTTACTCTCTGAGGTTTACTATTCTCTGTAGAGAGATAACGAGCCATCAGAAAATATTTTATTTTGAAAAAACTTTCTTGTACCACCTTGTTTATTCTATCTATGATACAAGAGAGATTTTGACAATAAGTTTAATTTTTTAATTTGGCACAACATTTATTGATAAAACATAAGTACATTTAATTTTTTGTTTTTGTGCCATATACCAATAATTTTGGGCTAACACCAATTTTTGGCAATAAATAAAAATATTATCATTGAGATAACTAATGATCTTAAGTTTTTGTAGCAATATGTTTTTGTTTGTGTTTTTGTTGTTTCTGGTTAGGGGAAGCAGTGTGGACAAAGAGAATTTGACAATTATTTAATTTTTTTTTTTTTAAATATATTATTTTTGTAACTGATTAGATAAAAAAGTAAAAGTGGGTCTTTTGCTTATAAGTGAGAAATTCAATCTTAATCGATTTTTTTAGAAGCTACAGGGTGGGGCAAAAGTCACGAAGGGGTTTAAAACAGTCATATTTTTTTTAATTTTTTTTTTTTTTTTTTTTTTTACAAAATAATAAAATATGATATTGGGAGATTTTTTAAATTTAGGTGTGAAAGATTATGTCACGTAAGTGAGCACCATTTTCAGCCTCGCAAAGTTGAGCTCTTTTAATAGCATTTTCCATGACACGAGTCAGAATATCTGGCTGCAACGCTCTTATTTCGGCTCGAATATTCTCTTTGAGCTGTGCAAGTGTTGTGGGTTTATTGATATACACCTTCTCTTTCAAATATCCCCAAAGGAAATAATCTGGTGCTGTTAAATCCGGCGAACGGGCAGGCCAATTGAATGCTGAATTTTTGGAAATTAAACGTTCGCCAAAAATCTGCCTCAGGAGCTGCATAGTGGCTCGAGCAGTGTGTGCAGTGGCCCCATCTTGTTGGAACCACATCTCTCGATTGTCAGAAAGAGCTGGCCTTAAAAAATTTTGGACCATATCTCGATATCACTCTCCATTTACCGTTACACCATTTCCATCGTTATCTTCGAAAAAGAATGGTCCAATAATTCTTTGGGACGTAACTGCGCACCATACTGTACATTTAAGTGGATGTAATTGTCTCTGATGAACCACTCTTGGGTTCTCAATACCCCATATTCTGCAGTTCTGCTTGTTTACAAAACCATTTAATTGAAAATGTGCTTCATCGCTCATTATCAGATGATGAATGAAATCATTATGTTCTCTGGCCAATTCTTGGAAGCGAACTGCATAATTTATTCGTTCTTGGGAATCTCCTGGCTTTAGTTCTTGCACTAACTGCACCTTGTATGGGAAAAGATGTAAATTTCCCTTTAATATTCTGCGTAAAGACCGCCGAGACTTTTGCAGCTCAGCAGAGCGCCTTCGAATTGATGTTTCAGGATTCTCCTCAACACTCTCCAGAACGCGTTGAATATTTGCTTCAGTAATTACAGAATGTGGTCTTCCGCTTCGTGGAAAATCCCTCACTGAGCCTTGTTCCTGAAAACGTGTCACTAAGCGTCGAATCATTGATTCGGATGGTGAATTCCGCACATTAAAATGAAAATAAAGTTCTATGATTTTGGTTCGCTGGAGAACGTTGTAACCTTCCATAATTAATCAACAAAAAAAAAAACAAATTGGCCATTTCAGCCCTTGAAAGGACTTTGACCGAGCTTCTTATGATCAATTGTGTTGTGTGTGTTATTAAATGTTTGCACACAATTGACCGAGAACTGGACCTACATGTTTTATGCCGACTCCGAACGGCTCATGTTCTCAAGAAGCTTTACATGGCATTATTTACTCTCTGAGGTTTGCCATTGTCTGCAGAGGGTGGTGACCGATCAGAAAAATTTTTATTGAAAAAACTTTTCGCCGCGGCTGGGGATCGAACCCGGGCTCCGAGCATGCTAAGCCACACACTTAACCTGCATGCCACGGTCACCACAATCTTCCAGATTTATTTTACAAGTCCTAAAAAGAAAAATTAAAAAAAAAAAATTAAATTAGAAAAGTTATTAATTTTTCAAATCCCTTCGCTACTTTTGCCCCACCCTGTATTTATTGTCAGCAGCATTAAAATCATTTAATCGTTAGTAATATTTCGTGCTATTGTTGAGAAAGTTCTCAAAATGGTTGGCATAATACTTAATAAATGTAGCATGCTTGTCTGGGAATTGGCTCATTAAATGCTGAGTTGATCACCCATTGTTTTTTTTTCAAAACAGCAAAAATTCCTTCGAATAAATAGTCGTAAGCAACTTAAGGAGGGGCTTAACATTCGCGGCAGAGAAAACAGACCTTGTTTTAAAAATTCATATCTCCGTTAAAAACAAACATTTTTCCAAAATTGTTATTCTTGTAGAGAATTGAACAAATTACAAGAAAAAAAACTCCAAACACGCGGCAGATAAAAAACCGGGCCTTGTGGCTGCAGCGCTGGGAGTTGCAAAAACTGTCTGATCTGAAAACTGAAAACTGGAAAAAAATGACTTTTTTAAATCTTAACAAAATTGGTTATCGTATGACAGAAGCTTTTTTTAAAAATTTTTTTTCAATTTTAGATGAAATTTGAAAGTGTGTTTTTTCGAAAAAAATATTGACTTTAAAAATTCATAAAAAATCGAAAAAAAAAAATTTAAAAAAAGCTCGTGTCATACAATAGCGAATCAAGTTGTAAAAAATAAAAAAATTAAAAACAAAAATTCGTCAAAAAATTAACCCGAGAGTGTCACAACCAGTACGAAAAACATGGTTTCGAGATAAACGCGTTCAAAGTTTGTGAACAAAGAAAAATACAAGGAAAAATAAAAATACGCTCTCACTAATCCGGCTGTAACTTTTGAACCCGTAAGAATTTTTCCATGTAATTTTCTTAGAATCTTAAGAATATTTACTACAATATAAAATAAAAAGAAAAAATTCAATATAAAAAAACGGCCAATGTCATGTCCCCCGTTAATAAGCCCGACAAAAGTTATTTACCCTCAAATCAGATCCACTTAAAAGATTCTTTAGCGTTTCTAGAAAGAAATTGTGTCAAGAAACTAATGGCAAAAAAAAAATTAAGTAGTCTCATACTTAAAAAAAAAAAATTTCGAAAGTATCGTAAGTGTAGACGTAGAATTCCGTTTAAGTAGTAATTTTTACTATTTTGCCTCTTCGGCCCACTTGTTTTGGTCATTTTATAAATTTTTTATTTGTCTTCTGATGATAAACAAATAAATGAATAACAAGTAATGGACTTCTTATCTAAATCAAAACATAGAAAAAGTTAAAAGTAAGCTTGATAAATAATATTATAAAGCAAGCAAAGAGAAGCAAGCAAAATGTCAAATTCTTTCAACCATTTCGTTAAGTTTGACAATTTGAGTTCATTGACTTTAAAAATTGAGTTCATTTGAGTTGAAAAGAGGGCTGAACAAATGCTCTTTCTCTTAAACTCTAACGAGTAGAAAACAAAAACAACACAAACAGCAGCAGGCACAAAATAAACAGGAAATAATGATAGATATTCGTTGCATTCCGTTGAAAAAATTTGTAAAAATGATGTAAAACTTTGTTGTTGATTGATTTTAATATAGCTTTTCGTCATACATAGGTCAATCCATACTTTTTTACGTGATTTCTCTTTCTTTCATACTTATTAATTACTTCTTTGTTCGAACAAAGGCAGACTCAGGGTACACTGAATAAGGTAGCCGCAACACGGAGAGCGCGACTGCCGCAAATGTCAAAGCGAACTGCTTCAGCTGTTGTTGTTGTTGATCTTTTTTTCGACAGCCAGTTGATTTTGACACTTTCGGATAAGCGAAAGAGAGCACAGTCAGTTTTGAGGCAACCTTGTTATTCAACCATGGGCAGACTTTACTTAATGCAACTCGACTCGTTTTTAATTCGAGTTATTCGGTTCTTTTAATAACACAAACTTACGAGTCATTCGAGGAATTATCGAGTAAATTGAATTTTTCTCTTATATGCTCTCACAACTATCTCTCAAAAATGCATACCCAGTAGAAATAAGACCAAATGAAACTACAAGATGGTACACTCCGCGTCAGCAGAAAAGGTTCACTGTTTCAATGAGATAAAAATTATTTTTCTCATAAAAAGACCAGAACAGAAATTTTATTGCTGAAGTGTTTTATTATGAAAAGTTATGAAAAGAGAAATTGTAAATAAAGGTACCGTTAATTTTCTGTTGGTGTTTTAGCTTTGTCTTAACAAAATTATGCAATTTTTTTTGCGTCATTAGAATAGGTTCACAGCTAATATCTTCAATTTTTGTCGCAGTTTCATAAAAATCGGTACTAGTTAAAAATGTATAGAAGTGGTTGGAGTTTATTGTGGAAAAATAAAACACGTAAATGCTTTAAGTACGAAGAAAAATGACAAAATTGAGGTGTGCAAGGAACAAAACCTAAGTGCTCGTGAAATCGCTAGCAAAATCGGGAGAACTCAAAACGTAATATGAAATTTTTTTAGGAATAAAACCGACTATGGAAAAAACATGAAAAGGTGAACTTATACTGCAGTATCAGCTGCAGATAAGAGAGAAATTATTCGATAAGCCTCCAACTCTTGCCTGTCGACGACAAAAATCAGGCATTAAGCTGCGGAAAACGCTAGTCTTTCAACCGTGCGACGAGTAATTACTCGTTTATTATAATTAATTATAATTAATGGTGTTCTGCATCTAACAAAACGTAATGTTAAGAAAAAAAAACCACTATTTAACCCTGCACGAAAGGAAAATTGGTTGATTTTGTGTAAAAATCACATCATTTGGAAGAGAGAATGGCAATAGGTAGCTTTCTCTGACGAAAAGAAGTTCAATTTGGATGGAACAGCTGATTATAACTATTACTTTCATAATCTCCGAAAAGTGAAACAATTTTTAACTCATCATCATATCCGCAATAGAGGAGTAATTGTGTGGGGGCTAGTAATTTTTTGAAACTATTGAGCTGAAGTTTGCAACTTGCAGAATGACGAGAAATTTGTATAAAGCGATACTAGAATAAGCTTTACTCAGGTTTGAAAATATGTTTGAAACCTTGGAAAGGATTAACCAACATAATAACGCTCCTACTCAAACGAAACGTATCGTTATAAGCTGTATCAGTAAACAAAATATTCAATTATTATCATAGACTCCAATTCTCCGGACTTAAACATTATTGAAAATGTTTTGGGTTGGTTTTTTCGGAATGTGTATGAATCCGGTAGACAACTTGAAGACCACGAGTTACTCATTTCCGCCATCATAAGTGGCTTGGAGTGAAATTTCCATAAACTACTTGGAGCAACTTTATGATTCCATTACAATCCTGACTTTTCAAACTATATTAAGTAAAAAAAAGTAGCACTTATTATAAAAAATTATTAAATTTAACAAAAAAATAAATTAAGATAAAATATAAAAGTTTTTCATTTCGATTTCTTCAAATTAATGGGATGAACCTATTCTAATGACGCATCAAAAAGTGCATAATTTTGTTATGAAACAGAAAATTAACGGTTACTTTATTTAAAATTTCACTTAAACTAATTTTTTATAATAAAACACTTTTTAGAGAAAACAACAACACAAAGTTTTCTGCTATGCTCAATTTGAGAGAAAAAATCTTTTGTATATCATTGAAACAGCAAACCTATTCTGCTGACGCGGAGTGTATAAATAATGGCACCTGGAAGAAATTTCAAATCCGATATCGGAATTTTAACCCAGATAAGGTAAATTTTTTCACACATGAATACTAAAAGTGCTTTGAGATTGTTAGTTTTAGGGGTTTTTAATTTTTATTCTGGTGTCAGAAATATAACATTCAAGATGGCATCTAATTTTTATTTAGTTTTACGAATTCCAATTCCAGACCAAAGTAACATTTTTGAAGAACATCGTTAATTTTTGAAAAAAAATTGGTTGCGAAATTTTTACTTTTTTCTTATATGATCTAACATATGTTTCTAATAGTTTTTGCAAATTGCATTTGAAAATCCAACGAGTAGTTTTTATAATTTTTGCGAGGCATTAAATTTTGTGTCGTCTAGGTAAATGGTGGTGGTCTTAAAAGGTTCAAGGTGGAATGGATATATATATTTTTAATTTTTTAATCAATTAACGAGTTGATTGAAACTTAATTTATTAATGCTAAACTCTGCTTTTAGACCAATTGTCTACTGGGTATTTCTACTGATAAGTGAAAGCTCTTAAAACTCGCTCAGATCTCGCACAGGGTTACCTAACATACTAACCATAATAGGGAAACTCTTTGAAGAGATATATTTTTGAGATACGCACGGAGAGAAAAAATGGGATAAAATCAAGCTCAAAGCGTTCGTAACTAAAATCAAATCAATAAAGCTCAAAACCATCTCAAAACAAGCTATTCACGTTCATAATTTATGCCAGAAATTGGGCTTGAAAATGTTTCTGATAAACACGTCAATTTGTGCTTAATTAGTGTAATCTTGGGCTTGTTTGCAAAAAAATAAATGTTGTTATTTTTGTTTTTACACATCAAAAAACTTTATCAACTGAACGACTTAATTCTCAGTTGGTTTTTGTTGCTGTTAGTATAAAAGTGCAGAAAATTAATTAAAAAATTATATTTTCCTGCCCAAGTTGGATCATTTATATCTATTTTGGACAATGAAAATATAATTTTTATTATGCTTATTTCTGTTATTTTTTTTTTGTTTATTTTTTGTTGTTTTTTAATAAAATGTCTTAAATTTTGTATTTATGTTTATTTGTTGGCATTTGACATATTTTGACATAAATTGGGCATAAGTGAGCATATTAATTTTTTAATAATCAATCCGAAAATTGCATATATTATGCTCGAATGGGCGTGTTAATTTTTTGATAAACAATCACGTTATGGCTTGATATCAAGAATTGGTTTGGAATTATTTTCAGCTCAAATTTCTCTCCGTGCAGAGATAATACTTAATATTTATGTATGTTGTTGAACAAAAAACGGACGTCATCAGCCTGCAAACACGCTCATCTCCCATACAACACACAATGGTAAAATCTGTAAAAAATTATCAAGAAATATCTTGAAGAAAGGATCTTGAAACAAATAAAAATTTGTTGTTTTTTTACTAAATAAATATTTAAGTATTAAAGTGCAGTTTCTTATTCTTAATTCAAATCGAGATAGACCAACTTTAGAGGTTCCTTACTTGTTGTTTAATCTAAATTCTTTCCGACACACATATGTAAACAAAATAAATAGTTGCTCGTGAGTCATAATGACTTAATTCAAATAAGTTAGAACTATTTTGATTGAGTAAATTAACCCATTCTTGACAACATATGATAAAGATATCATATACGGTGAAAGCATTTTTGGAAAAATTCCTCAAAAATCCGCTGCCTTTTTGAAGCTTTTTAATTCCTCTTCGAACTTTAATAAATTTTTAATATTTGTCCAATACAAAATATACCATTTTTCTCTAAATTTTTCTTATGAACAAGTGTAGATAGTATTTTGGAAATAAAAAAAAGTTATAGAAAAAAACTTTCGTTCAAATTCAAAAAGTTTTGAGTTTTTGGGTGTTTTTTAGAAGGTAAAGAGAATTTTTTATTAAAAAAATTATTCTCAAAAAATAATAGTAACATGAGTTTAGTTAGATTAAAATTACATTTTAAAATAATCTTCTTTGGTTTTTAAAAAAAGATTCATTCTTAATTTTTTAAAAACATCAAATTAACTTTTTTCAAATAAAAAGGCGTTAGTATATAAAAGCCTCATATATACTATTTATTAAAGATATTTTAAAAAATTTTTTAAAATTTATAATAAAGGAGTTTTAAAATTTAAAAAAAGTTTTTCTTATTTTTGTACCCTTATTTTACAAAATCTTATTTATTCGATCGCTATCAATCTTTGAATTTTTTTTAAACTCTAATTTTCATTCTTATATTAGTATAAAATTTATGCTGAAAATTTAAATACTTAACTCATTCTAGTAGCGATCATTAATGGGTTAAGTGAACATCAAGTAAAAGTTTTGCATGAAGCTGTTATAATAAATGCTTAAAATTATGGTTTGTCATGCGTCACTGTTTTATGTGTAAATTTTGAACTTGAAAATGTTGCTAAATATTGCATTCATTGCACATAGCTAAAAAACAAATTTTCAAGAGGATTCAAAACTTTAAATAAGCATACAAATTTGAGCCAATCTTCAAACATATTTGCAACAATGTATTTTTAAAAAGTTCGATGTGATTCTTTTGAAATTGCAGTTTCATAAACTTTGAAATCCAAACTTGCTTTCTTTTCTTAATATCGTTCTCAAGACATCTTTGATGTCTTTTTTATTTGCCAGCATAGCTATACCTATACATATATCTTTATGTCTCAAACAAATATTAATCAATTCATCAATCAATAGTTTTCTCTTGGTGTACAACGCGAAATAGATGAAATTATTTTGCATCATCTTCAGCAGTATAGTTCCTGTGAAGAACCATCGCATAGAGCGCGGCGACCGAAACATTTATAAAAGCAACCAGCATACAACTCAACCGACACAGTCGTAAACGGTACGCTCTACTCTACTATTGACTATAACTATCTATAAGATATACAAATAAATTAAAAATGTTCAAATAATTAAGTAAAAATAAATAGAAATAACTAAAGCAGCAAGAGGGTGAAAACGTACAATTAAAATAATCAAACAAATCTATGAAGTGATGCTTAAAGTGATAAAGAATATATCGCTGACAATATAATAGAAAGCTATAAAAGCCGCGATAAGAAATTCTAACAAATAAGTATAACGTGCTATTAGAATAACGTTTAAGGCGCATTATTCGAATGTGAAGAAGAATATGAAGTGCCAAAATATTTATAACCGGCTAATAAAAAACTAAGTCCACACTTGTAAAAACGAAGCTACAAACGAACGATTGTAATATTTGTGCAGTCAGTGCATTAAACCCTAATAATACATCTCCTTCTACAACAACTCTAAAGGCCACAAAGAAAGCTATATACAGTCTATATAGCACAGGCTGTTTTAACTACTTGCAGCAAGTGATGACATTGAAGACAACGCCAAACAGGCTAACTCGAAATCAACCTTGTACAGACATTGAACTAAGATTTAGTTTAGTTAACTTAACTTTAACGTTCAGCTAGGTGCTGTGTTGCTCTCTCTATTATTGCTACCAATTGACCAGGTCAAAGTTATTTAATTGGCATAGAAGTCATTTTATAGCTTTCTAGTGCTATATTGAGCAGCAACAACAAGCAAATTTTAATTAATTGTGCAAAGTGGTTGGCGTTGGTGAATAACGTACCATCATCATCAGCATCATCAGTAGCAGCGTCAACACCATCATCATAGTCGTCGTCAACATCAACATCAATATCAACAACAACAATATTATTGATGCTATCGGTGAGGTTGCCTGATAAATATGAGCACGGAACTAGCAGCCAAGGCCAGCGCCAAATCGAAGGTCAAACAACGTGATGTACGTTTTATGGAATTATATCGTTTTGCCAATGCCTGGGATTACTTTTTGCTCTTTCTGGCTCTAAGCATGGCGTTTATTAAGTCCTTAGTACATCCGATAGGAATTATTGTGTACAGCGAACTGGTGGCCATGTTTATTGATCGTACACTGGGCATTGGCACCAGCTCTGAGACTTATATCTTGCCACTTTTTGGTGGCGGTAAAGTGCTGTAAGCTTTATTTATAACTCCCTCTATTGAGCGGATTTGTAGTTAATCTGCTCTTTTTCTTAGCACCAATGCAACACATGAAGAAAATATGGCGGAGCTAAAGAAAGATTCCATATCATTTGGCATTTTGATAACGTTGGACTCGCTGGTACTCTTCATCAGTGGCGTAGCCTATGTGGATCTGTTCAATCATGTAGCTCTTCAGCAGATTTTGCGCATGCGTCGCAAATTCTTTGAAGTCACTGTGCGTCAGGACATTGCCTGGCATGATATGGCACAAGATCAAAATTTTGCTGTTCGCATCACAGAGTAAATATTCTTTCAAAAATACATGTTTGTTGGTGTTTTATTTATTTTATATATTTTTTTCTATGGCATTTAGCAACATGGAAAAGATACGCAATGGAATTTCGGAGAATGTCGGACATTTTATTCAACTCGTTTGTGATATTATTATCAGCGTCATCATATCCTTTGTATATGGTTGGAAGCTTACTTTGGCGGTTTGCATTTATATACCCATAACCATAGCAATTAACGTGATTGTGACAAAGGTGAGTACGTTTTTAGGAAAAATTAGTTTTTAAAAGTTATTTTTTGGGTTTTAATTTTGTATTTCTAACAACAATAATTTTTCATGCTTAATTTTTGTATAAGCATTAAGTATTAAGTATTAAGTATTAAGTATTAAGTATTAAGTATTAAGTATTAAGTATTAAGTATTAAGTATTAAGTATTAAGTATTAAGTATTAAGTATTAAGTATTAAGTATTAAGTATTAAGTATTAAGTATTAAGTATTAAGTATTAAGTATTAAGTATTAAGTATTAAGTATTAAGTATTAAGTATTAAGTATTAAGTATTAAGTATTAAGTATTAAGTATTAAGTATTAAGTATTAAGTATTAAGTATTAAGTATTAAGTATTAAGTATTAAGTATTAAGTATTAAGTATTAAGTATTAAGTATTAAGTATTAAGTATTAAGTATTAAGTATTAAGTATTAAGTATTAAGTATTAAGTATTAAGTATTAAGTATTAAGTATTAAGTATTAAGTATTAAGTATTAAGTATTAAGTATTAAGTATTAAGTATTAAGTATTAAGTATTAAGTATTAAGTATTAAGTATTAAGTATTAAGTATTAAGTATTAAGTATTAAGTATTAAGTATTAAGTATTAAGTATTAAGTATTAAGTATTAAGTATTAAGTATTAAGTATTAAGTATTAAGTATTAAGTATTAAGTATTAAGTATTAAGTATTAAGTATTAAGTATTAAGTATTAAGTATTAAGTATTAAGTATTAAGTATTAAGTATTAAGTATTAAGTATTAAGTATTAAGTATTAAGTATTAAGTATTAAGTATTAAGTATTAAGTATTAAGTATTAAGTATTAAGTATTAAGTATTAAGTATTAAGTATTAAGTATTAAGTATTAAGTATTAAGTATTAAGTATTAAGTATTAAGTATTAAGTATTAAGTATTAAGTATTAAGTATTAAGTATTAAGTATTAAGTATTAAGTATTAAGTATTAAGTATTAAGTATTAAGTATTAAGTATTAAGTATTAAGTATTAAGTATTAAGTATTAAGTATTAAGTATTAAGTATTAAGTATTAAGTATTAAGTATTAAGTATTAAGTATTAAGTATTAAGTATTAAGTATTAAGTATTAAGTATTAAGTATTAAGTATTAAGTATTAAGTATTAAGTATTAAGTATTAAGTATTAAGTATTAAGTATTAAGTATTAAGTATTAAGTATTAAGTATTAAGTATTAAGTATTAAGTATTAAGTATTAAGTATTAAGTATTAAGTATTAAGTATTAAGTATTAAGTATTAAGTATTAAGTATTAAGTATTAAGTATTAAGTATTAAGTATTAAGTATTAAGTATTAAGTATTAAGTATTAAGTATTAAGTATTAAGTATTAAGTATTAAGTATTAAGTATTAAGTATTAAGTATTAAGTATTAAGTATTAAGTATTAAGTATTAAGTATTAAGTATTAAGTATTAAGTATTAAGTATTAAGTATTAAGTATTAAGTATTAAGTATTAAGTATTAAGTATTAAGTATTAAGTATTAAGTATTAAGTATTAAGTATTAAGTATTAAGTATTAAGTATTAAGTATTAAGTATTAAGTATTAAGTATTAAGTATTAAGTATTAAGTATTAAGTATTAAGTATTAAGTATTAAGTATTAAGTATTAAGTATTAAGTATTAAGTATTAAGTATTAAGTATTAAGTATTAAGTATTAAGTATTAAGTATTAAGTATTAAGTATTAAGTATTAAGTATTAAGTATTAAGTATTAAGTATTAAGTATTAAGTATTAAGTATTAAGTATTAAGTATTAAGTATTAAGTATTAAGTATTAAGTATTAAGTATTAAGTATTAAGTATTAAGTATTAAGTATTAAGTATTAAGTATTAAGTATTAAGTATTAAGTATTAAGTATTAAGTATTAAGTATTAAGTATTAAGTATTAAGTATTAAGTATTAAGTATTAAGTATTAAGTATTAAGTATTAAGTATTAAGTATTAAGTATTAAGTATTAAGTATTAAGTATTAAGTATTAAGTATTAAGTATTAAGTATTAAGTATTAAGTATTAAGTATTAAGTATTAAGTATTAAGTATTAAGTATTAAGTATTAAGTATTAAGTATTAAGTATTAAGTATTAAGTATTAAGTATTAAGTATTAAGTATTAAGTATTAAGTATTAAGTATTAAGTATTAAGTATTAAGTATTAAGTATTAAGTATTAAGTATTAAGTATTAAGTATTAAGTATTAAGTATTAAGTATTAAGTATTAAGTATTAAGTATTAAGTATTAAGTATTAAGTATTAAGTATTAAGTATTAAGTATTAAGTATTAAGTATTAAGTATTAAGTATTAAGTATTAAGTATTAAGTATTAAGTATTAAGTATTAAGTATTAAGTATTAAGTATTAAGTATTAAGTATTAAGTATTAAGTATTAAGTATTAAGTATTAAGTATTAAGTATTAAGTATTAAGTATTAAGTATTAAGTATTAAGTATTAAGTATTAAGTATTAAGTATTAAGTATTAAGTATTAAGTATTAAGTATTAAGTATTAAGTATTAAGTATTAAGTATTAAGTATTAAGTATTAAGTATTAAGTATTAAGTATTAAGTATTAAGTATTAAGTATTAAGTATTAAGTATTAAGTATTAAGTATTAAGTATTAAGTATTAAGTATTAAGTATTAAGTATTAAGTATTAAGTATTAAGTATTAAGTATTAAGTATTAAGTATTAAGTATTAAGTATTAAGTATTAAGTATTAAGTATTAAGTATTAAGTATTAAGTATTAAGTATTAAGTATTAAGTATTAAGTATTAAGTATTAAGTATTAAGTATTAAGTATTAAGTATTAAGTATTAAGTATTAAGTATTAAGTATTAAGTATTAAGTATTAAGTATTAAGTATTAAGTATTAAGTATTAAGTATTAAGTATTAAGTATTAAGTATTAAGTATTAAGTATTAAGTATTAAGTATTAAGTATTAAGTATTAAGTATTAAGTATTAAGTATTAAGTATTAAGTATTAAGTATTAAGTATTAAGTATTAAGTATTAAGTATTAAGTATTAAGTATTAAGTATTAAGTATTAAGTATTAAGTATTAAGTATTAAGTATTAAGTATTAAGTATTAAGTATTAAGTATTAAGTATTAAGTATTAAGTATTAAGTATTAAGTATTAAGTATTAAGTATTAAGTATTAAGTATTAAGTATTAAGTATTAAGTATTAAGTATTAAGTATTAAGTATTAAGTATTAAGTATTAAGTATTAAGTATTAAGTATTAAGTATTAAGTATTAAGTATTAAGTATTAAGTATTAAGTATTAAGTATTAAGTATTAAGTATTAAGTATTAAGTATTAAGTATTAAGTATTAAGTATTAAGTATTAAGTATTAAGTATTAAGTATTAAGTATTAAGTATTAAGTATTAAGTATTAAGTATTAAGTATTAAGTATTAAGTATTAAGTATTAAGTATTAAGTATTAAGTATTAAGTATTAAGTATTAAGTATTAAGTATTAAGTATTAAGTATTAAGTATTAAGTATTAAGTATTAAGTATTAAGTATTAAGTATTAAGTATTAAGTATTAAGTATTAAGTATTAAGTATTAAGTATTAAGTATTAAGTATTAAGTATTAAGTATTAAGTATTAAGTATTAAGTATTAAGTATTAAGTATTAAGTATTAAGTATTAAGTATTAAGTATTAAGTATTAAGTATTAAGTATTAAGTATTAAGTATTAAGTATTAAGTATTAAGTATTAAGTATTAAGTATTAAGTATTAAGTATTAAGTATTAAGTATTAAGTATTAAGTATTAAGTATTAAGTATTAAGTATTAAGTATTAAGTATTAAGTATTAAGTATTAAGTATTAAGTATTAAGTATTAAGTATTAAGTATTAAGTATTAAGTATTAAGTATTAAGTATTAAGTATTAAGTATTAAGTATTAAGTATTAAGTATTAAGTATTAAGTATTAAGTATTAAGTATTAAGTATTAAGTATTAAGTATTAAGTATTAAGTATTAAGTATTAAGTATTAAGTATTAAGTATTAAGTATTAAGTATTAAGTATTAAGTATTAAGTATTAAGTATTAAGTATTAAGTATTAAGTATTAAGTATTAAGTATTAAGTATTAAGTATTAAGTATTAAGTATTAAGTATTAAGTATTAAGTATTAAGTATTAAGTATTAAGTATTAAGTATTAAGTATTAAGTATTAAGTATTAAGTATTAAGTATTAAGTATTAAGTATTAAGTATTAAGTATTAAGTATTAAGTATTAAGTATTAAGTATTAAGTATTAAGTATTAAGTATTAAGTATTAAGTATTAAGTATTAAGTATTAAGTATTAAGTATTAAGTATTAAGTATTAAGTATTAAGTATTAAGTATTAAGTATTAAGTATTAAGTATTAAGTATTAAGTATTAAGTATTAAGTATTAAGTATTAAGTATTAAGTATTAAGTATTAAGTATTAAGTATTA
The DNA here is from genome assembly GCA_958299015.1 of Tetanocera ferruginea. Classification (NCBI taxonomy): domain Eukaryota; kingdom Metazoa; phylum Arthropoda; class Insecta; order Diptera; family Sciomyzidae; genus Tetanocera; species Tetanocera ferruginea. Next base: position 106,296,832 of record OY282644.1, read on the forward strand.
AGTATTAAGTATTAAGTATTAAGTATTAAGTATTAAGTATTAAGTATTAAGTATTAAGTATTAAGTATTAAGTATTAAGTATTAAGTATTAAGTATTAAGTATTAAGTATTAAGTATTAAGTATTAAGTATTAAGTATTAAGTATTAAGTATTAAGTATTAAGTATTAAGTATTAAGTATTAAGTATTAAGTATTAAGTATTAAGTATTAAGTATTAAGTATTAAGTATTAAGTATTAAGTATTAAGTATTAAGTATTAAGTATTAAGTATTAAGTATTAAGTATTAAGTATTAAGTATTAAGTATTAAGTATTAAGTATTAAGTATTAAGTATTAAGTATTAAGTATTAAGTATTAAGTATTAAGTATTAAGTATTAAGTATTAAGTATTAAGTATTAAGTATTAAGTATTAAGTATTAAGTATTAAGTATTAAGTATTAAGTATTAAGTATTAAGTATTAAGTATTAAGTATTAAGTATTAAGTATTAAGTATTAAGTATTAAGTATTAAGTATTAAGTATTAAGTATTAAGTATTAAGTATTAAGTATTAAGTATTAAGTATTAAGTATTAAGTATTAAGTATTAAGTATTAAGTATTAAGTATTAAGTATTAAGTATTAAGTATTAAGTATTAAGTATTAAGTATTAAGTATTAAGTATTAAGTATTAAGTATTAAGTATTAAGTATTAAGTATTAAGTATTAAGTATTAAGTATTAAGTATTAAGTATTAAGTATTAAGTATTAAGTATTAAGTATTAAGTATTAAGTATTAAGTATTAAGTATTAAGTATTAAGTATTAAGTATTAAGTATTAAGTATTAAGTATTAAGTATTAAGTATTAAGTATTAAGTATTAAGTATTAAGTATTAAGTATTAAGTATTAAGTATTAAGTATTAAGTATTAAGTATTAAGTATTAAGTATTAAGTATTAAGTATTAAGTATTAAGTATTAAGTATTAAGTATTAAGTATTAAGTATTAAGTATTAAGTATTAAGTATTAAGTATTAAGTATTAAGTATTAAGTATTAAGTATTAAGTATTAAGTATTAAGTATTAAGTATTAAGTATTAAGTATTAAGTATTAAGTATTAAGTATTAAGTATTAAGTATTAAGTATTAAGTATTAAGTATTAAGTATTAAGTATTAAGTATTAAGTATTAAGTATTAAGTATTAAGTATTAAGTATTAAGTATTAAGTATTAAGTATTAAGTATTAAGTATTAAGTATTAAGTATTAAGTATTAAGTATTAAGTATTAAGTATTAAGTATTAAGTATTAAGTATTAGTTTTAAGTATGCACGAGCTCACCTTTTCCCGAAAATTACTGGCAAAGAAGATAATTTTCGTTAGAACTTCCGGAAATTCAATGTATTTGTACATGATCTCCATGAAAGGCATTCATGAATTTTGGTCCCCTTACTCCGTACATGAATCAAGTGTGCTATTCACGATATCAATTTGAAAAATACAGAAAAGAAAAAACAAGAGAACATGAGTATTGCGTTAACATAGTGTTAACAAAGTTAACAAAGTTCATAAAGCGTGTGTATAAGTTACATGAACCAAGAAAATATTTAGCAAATGCCATAAAAAAATACAAGAAGAACATGAATCAATTATTATTTTTGTGAATAAATTCATTATATTCATGTACAAATACGAAGATAACAAGAACAGTTCATGAGATAAATAGGTAACAGAAAGCCATGAATCTCATATTCATATGCAAGAGAAACGTGAACTAAAGGGTGATCCAATACGAGGTCTCTTTTTCAACTGGGTTATTTTGTCAGCTTTTATGTGTCAAATGGCTTGTCCATATGATGTTTGTGTTCAGTATTTAATACGACTCAATCGTATTAGTCTTATAGAATAGACTTACTGTCATCAGTTAGAGAATGTTATAGAGTTCTTCACCATCCTTTTGGTCCTAATGAGCGTCTTAGCGCACTATTCCTAACACTATCACCAAATTTCGAACCACCAAATTTTTCAAATTCTACACTATTGGCCATTCATTATTCAACCATCGTTCATAGCGCCCGTAATTTTGAGATTATTCCAGCAGTAACATAGTGTTCGTGTAAAAAGTGAACAGTCGATTCTTCGCCGATCTCAGGCTATGGGCATTTGGGCAAATTGGACCCAGAGAATGGACCATTTAAGAGCTAGTCGTGGGCAACATTTTAAAGAAATTATTTTTAAACTTATTTAGAAAACAAAGTAGAAAGCTTTTATTGGATCACCTTTACTTTATTAGCTGAGTGACCGAAATTCATATAATCCAAGTACAAATTCAAGCGTAGTTCAGAAGAAAGGAGTCAAAAATGCATGAAACTCATGTACTTATATAATTCTGAGCTGAGGCAAATTCTGCATTAATGGCATCAGGGGACGTAGGTTGATCATGAAGAAACCATGTGCTCTTAAAAAGGAGCAACCTTTGAAGAAACCGTAAAACATGGTGGAGATTGAATAATGGTTTGTTGGTGTATGACTGAAAGAGGTGTAGGCCAACTGGAGTTCATAGAAATCTTGAAGAATAAAAGATTCTATTAGAACATTCTAAATGCTTATTAATAACAAATTACCGAAAAATTGAGCTTGGAATATGACTTCTACTTCCAAGATAACAACGACCTAAAGAACTCTATAGAAATTATGAAGCTTTGGTTGCTTAATAATGTCCCAAAACAGTTAAAAATGCCATCTTAGTCCACAGATATTAAACCAATAGAGTATCTTTTGGACTTATTGGAACGTAAGAACCGCCAGCACAATAATAACTTCAAAGTATGCTGAAGACTATTCTTCACCAAATGTGGAACAATATAACCAAAGTAGAAATATCCAAGCTGGTTTAATGCCGAACCGATTGACGGAGGTTATGTTCCTTTATTCCCATTTTAATGTCTTTTTTGGTAAACTTCAGTTAGGCAATTCCTTGTAGGCAGACTTTTTCTGACTAGTATATCTTCATGTTATTCTCTCTATACTACTTCAAATGTTTCCCTTTTAGTGGAGCCCGATTTGATGATGGGAATTTCTATGTCGAATGATGTGATTACTGGGCCAGTGTTGCAGATTGTAGGAATTGTTCTTGAGAGCGCCTTTAGAAAGTTCTTTGAAAGTTTCCTTCCATCCATCCTCATGATCAAAAAAAGGGATCGTATTGATTTTTACTAATCCATTTAATTAATATTAGACAAATAAATTCGTTGCTCGCCTACCTCCAGTATAAGGTACTCCCTGCTCAAATCAATATTCACTTAATTAACAAAAACAATTGAAGATAAACTGATGGTTAGATACCTACACATTTCATCTTCTTTTGCCTTACCAACAGTATCAAAGCAAGCTGACAACGCGAGAGCAGAACTCCTATGCAAGTGCTGGATCAGTTGCTGAGGAGGTAATCGGAGCCATACGCACCGTTGTTGCTTTTGGTGGAGAGAAAACCGAATCACAACGTTACGATGCACGTCTTGTGCCCGCACGTAAGGCTGGACAACTAAAGGGTATCTTTTCTGGACTCAGCGATTCGGTGCTAAAGTCTATGTTGTTCATCTGCAGCGCTGGTGCGTTTTGGTATGGCGTGCATCTCATACTCGACGATCGAAATAAGGAAGCTGAAGACAAAGAATACACTCCGGCAGTGCTGATGATTGTAAGTTCTCTGAGTTATAAGGGGTATTCTCGCAGTATAGCAACGATGCAAAATTTGTAAAAGTGCAACCTTGCAACACTGTAATATGCAACACTGCGGGATCGCACAAAATCACAAATATTGTGAATATTAAAAAAAATTTTGAAATTACAAAAAATGTAATTACTAGGTCTGTTTCCGTACTCACTTCAAGTAACTTGAAGTTACTCGAAAGCGTTTCTTTACACATTTTTCCAGCACGAGAGAGAAGAAGAACAAGCAAATTGTCACTTTTTGTCGCTCTCTATTACCCGAACTTTACTTGAAAAATTTCTTCGAGCTCGAATCTCGAGCTTCAAACAGCTGATTGCCAAAGTGATAAAATTAAATTATTTCATTGTTTTGTAAGAAAAATTCATGAAATTGGTTACCATAATTAATGCACAAGTTAATATAACCATAATTAATGCTTACGAAAGTGTTTTAAATACAATAACAAAGTAAATAAATTTTATTGTTTTCAAAAAACAGCTGTTGTGCTTGAAACTTACTTGAAACCGTTTCCGTACTTTTTGACAAATTTTCTTATTTTGACAAATAATCAAATTACTCTCTATTACCCGAACTTTACTTGAAGTGCGTACGGAAACAGACCTACTAACTCTAACGCACACGTACTAAAATGAGCAACTTTGTCTCAATCAGAGTGCCTGGTTGCACGTCCACTCAAAACATGGGTATCACTGTTGCACAAATTGCACGAATTGCAAAACTTTTATCGCTTGTATTTTGTTGTTGTGTCGTTGCACGGGTTGCAATATTCTGCAACTTTTGCAATTCTGACACCTTGCAAGACAGCGAGAATACCCCTTGAGTTATAGTATACCTGAAATTTGGGTTTAACTCTTATGGATTTCTCTTCCCTCTATAGGTTGTAACAGGCATCATTGTGGGCGCAGATCATCTGGCGCGCACTACTCCATTTTTAGAAGCTTTTGCCATGGCACGCGGTTCGGCAGTGGCTATCTTTGATGTTATTGATGCGAAGACAAAAATCGATCCAATGTCCAAGGATGGCAAGATTCTCAACTATGGCCTCAAGGGCACTATTGAGTTTCAAGATGTTTTCTTTCACTATCCCTCGCGTACCGATGCAATTGTATTGCGTGGCATTAATCTACATGTCAAAGAAGGACAAACAGTGGCTTTGGTCGGCTATTCGGGTTCCGGCAAATCAACTTGCATTCAGCTATTGCAGCGTTTCTATGATCCAGTATTTGGCAAGGTCATGCTAGATGGTGTAGACATACAACAATACAATGTATCCTGGCTGCGTTCCAATATGGCGGTTGTGGGTCAAGAACCAGTGCTGTTTCAGGGCACAATTGGTTAGTTGGAGGATGTAGCTTTGAAGACTTTGTTTATAATAATGTTTCATGTTCTTGCTAAAATAGGCCAAAACATACGTCATGGCAAGCCAAATGCCACACAAAAAGAGGTAGAAGACTCTGCGCGTGCCGCTGGTGCACACGATTTTATTATTGCCCTGCCAAATGTAAGTATTTTTAACGCTAGTGAACACATTTCCAACAATTCCCCACAATTCTAGAGTTACGACACTTTGATCAGCGAGAAAGGCATTCAGCTCTCGGGTGGCCAACGGCAGCGCATTGCCATTGCGCGTGCTCTTATACAGAATCCAAAAATTCTGCTCCTAGATGAAGCTACCTCAGCCTTGGACTATCACTCAGAAAAGCTAGTGCAGGAAGCTTTGGATCGTGCCAGCAAAGGGCGCACCACATTGGTTGTATCACATCGTCTCTCCGCCATACGTCACGCTGAACACATAGTCTTCATGGACAAGGGCAAAGTAGTGGAGCAGGGCTGTCACGATGAGCTGATGCGACGTCGTGGTAAATATCATGAAATGGTCACAGCTCACGAATACGAGGGCAACATAGAAGAACTACTCGATGTACTGGAGCCTGCTGCGGAATCAGCAACAGAAGACGAAAAATTCTCACCAGAGCTGCAGCGAAAGAACAATAACGGCCGGAACTCTAGATTTTCCGAGGGTTCTGTGGATTCAAAAAATATTGCCAACAACAAAGCAATGGCTAAGGCCGAAGCCGAAGAGAAGGAGCGACAAAAACAGACAAAATACTTTAAGACATTCTTGCGGCTTGTGCGTACCGCCAAGCCCGAGTGGGGCTTCCTGATAGTGGGCGCTGTGTGCGCCGCCATCTATGGCTGCACACAACCGGCGTTCTCGTTGGTCTTTTCCGAGTTTTATGCGGCAATGGCACAACCTGAACCCGAAGAGGTGTTGCAGCGTACCTCGATCGTATCGATCGTTAGCATTGTGGTGGGTATCACAGCTGGAGTGGTGTGTTTTACACAAACCTATTTCTTTAATTTGGCGGGCGTCTGGTTAACTACCAGAATGCGGTAAGTATGACGAGGTCTAGGTGCAGCTAAATTATTTTCATCTTTTTGTTTCAAAAACAGCTCCATCATCTTTCGACGCATAATGAAGCAGGAAATGGCCTGGTTCGATGAGGAGGATAATAGTGTTGGTGCTCTGTCGGCGCGTTTATCTGGCGATGCTTCGAGTTTGCAGGGTGCCATTGGTTTTCCACTGAGCAATATTTTGCAAGCTTTAACCAATTTCATCTGCAGCATCAGCATAGCTTTCAGCTATAGTTGGGAACTGGCGCTGATCTGTTTGTGCACCTCACCGTTTATGGTAGCTTCGGTGGTTTTTGAGGCCAAGTTAGTCAAGTTTTTATAGTTGTTGCTCTTATTCTCTCTGTTTTTTTGTTTAATAGATTTATAACCAAGGCAGCCGTACGCGAAAAAGAAGTTCTAGAGGAGACAAGTCGCATTGCCACCGAGACCATTGCTCAAATACGCACTGTAGCCAGTTTGCGTCGCGAACCTTGGGTTATTGCGGAGTACGATAAGGAAATCGATCGCTATGCCGTTGAGATTAAAAAACGGCTGCGTTTTCGTGGTGTTGTCAATACGCTGGGCATGGCAATCATGTTTTTTGGCTACGCTGTAACGCTTACCTATGGTGGTATCATGTGCGCCGATGGTCGAATCAAGTTCGAGGATATCATGAAGTATGTAATTGTCTGATAGATCTAAACGCTATACTAGAAAACCACTTAATTTAATATTATAAGGATTCGAAACCGTTTTGATTGTGTGTCTGAGCTTGTAGATTTATGGGATTCTATAATATACGAGTATGTGTGTAACCCTTCTTTGCATAATGATGGAAATTTCCATCAAACTATCAAAGAGATAAAAAGATGTTTATCTGCGTATAGCAACTTCTTCTTCTTTTTTTAATTCATGCAATAAAGGGTTAAGAGATTAATGACAAAAAACTAGTCAAAATAGGCCTCAGATTAACTCAAATACACGTTAAGGTATCCGATTTGATTTCACACATTAGGTGTCGGAGAAAGTTAACACCAGGTAATGTTTATAGTTGATAACAATAACTTCTGAGAGACGCATCTGGATATTTTAAATTAGGATAGGAACACCTTAGTCGCATAAAATCAATCGAAAAATAAGTTTCATGGATTTGTAGGTAAAACTCACAATTGCCTTTGCTCTTTGCGGTGCGACTTATCTTGAAGAATTAACATTTTTGTCTAGCCCGCGTTATGATTTTAGGTCGCTGATTTAAGGATCTAAGTCTGAATTTCCATTTTTTTTTTTTGTTTGTGAAATATACAGAGTTATTAATGATTTGGGAAATAAGGCGCCAAATCTATATTTACTTAATCCAAAGCAGAAAATATACTATATTTTTTTGGTCCAAAGCTGACACGTTTCAACATGATACAGCGCAATTTTCTTTATGATCATTCGGTTGAAGCGAGACAAATTTAAATTATGATAGCAATATGAATATCTAATAAAAATTTGTTTAAGTTTGGGATTAATATATATATCAAAATACATAACATTTTTTTTTTTGTTAAAATTAACATCCTCTTGATCCAAATATTTTCATTCTATTCTACAAGCTTCTGTCATTTTTAGCTAGAACCATAATTTTTTATTCCAAATTCCATCCGTAATCTCCGGTTTTGAGGCCATTTTTTCCCTTACGACATTGGAAAATGGAACGAATATGACTCTGCAAGGACATAAATTTAAGATGAATGCACCAAAACTTTCCAGCCAGTCTTTTAGTTTTTGCTAAGTCAACAATGATGTGTGTGGCCAAAAATGTTCATTTAAAAAACCCAACATATCTTCTATTGCATTAATTGTAGGCAGTAAAAAAGATTTAAGTTTATCGTTTGGCGAGGCGGAAGCGAAACAAACAGCCTCACCTCTTCTGTCGATGTTTTTGAAACTTATCCATATTTCTATCGACTTTATCGTTGAAAGGTCGACCAGCGAAGATTTGGTGGCATTAATTGTGAAACAGGAAACTTCTCGCCAACTTCAGCCAACCATCCCGTACTACAATCATTCAGATAAATTGAATATTTTTGCGGAAATTTCCGTCACCCGTGTATCCGAATATCCGTCACCCGTGAGAAATATGGACTTGATCAAGTATCTTGCTTGCTAAGCGAGGAGTCAAAGGTTTAAAGACGTAACTTCCAACAGGTCAGTTTTTCAGGGCGTCAATTTGTTCATTGCTTCTTAGTACCTTCGATGATAATTTTCAATCTTGAAATACTGTTTAAGTCCACTCCTGTTATTTCAGATGCTTTTTCTGGATCTAAAAAGAATATTCTTTCTGTATTGCCATCATTTGTACTGCCCGATACTTGTTTATACTACTATTTTATCAATCCGCTTAATTCCTTCTTAGTGTCGTCGCTTCTTACTGATCCTGTAACTCTGAAATCCAAATCATCGAATTTTCAGTTTGTGTACCATAAATCATAATCGTGCTAATCCAATTTCATACCCATCAGTATTGCCTTATGATTTTGTCGGGTCTTGGATAAATTGGTTTGATGTTGCTTGGCATATGATGCAGCTGGATGAAGTCTTTGTGTCAGTCAAAACCTGGCCTACTTTTCCGTCTATTGCTGTTAGCATTAATTGATAGCCTACTTCTAGTTTCTGCCCGTCAATTTCAAATTGTAATGGCTGCAGTGTTGCAATTTGGGCTCTGACATCAGTAACTTCTCTCCTAGTGGTTATTAGTATTAGTTTCCTTCCTGGGGCCTTACTCTGCAACGCGATTCGAAAGCTAAATTGTTCGAATTCGGAAATTTGACACTCTGCAATTCGACTTTCGCATTAAATATTTTGACATTTCTTCTATTTCTTCACACTGATTTTCGCATTTTTAACGTTTAAAAGCCAGTTATGCTATCTTTAACTGAATATTTGTTGAAACGATAAGTTAAGTCACTGTCACTAATGCGAAATAGTAACATTTTGAGATTTAACTTTCGAATCGCATTTAATTTTCGAATCGCATTGCCTTTCGAATCGCGATACAGAGTAAAGCCCCTGAATTCAAATTTGTTTGGCCTACAGTACTTTGTGGAAGTTTTTTTCAAAATAAATGTACCTGTAATTATAAAATAAAATAGCAAATTAAAACTGCCACAAAAATATACCTCATTCCTTGAGAGCGTTGCACTCGTTGTACTAGACGTAGTGTTGTTAAATATTCGACAAAATGTAAAAGCCGGTTTCTCGAATAATCCGAATCCGGGAATGACAACACTAACTAGCGACGGCTCTGAGTCCTCCATTTTTTTATTTTTTAAGTTATTAATACAAATCCATGAATTCCAGTAATTAACAAAATATTTCTTTTCCAACATTAGAATTGCCAACACGCTGCTCTATGGTTTATTTATACTCGCTCAATCGCTTGCCTTTACGCCAGCTTTCAATGCTGCGCTCATTTCCGGTCATCGTCTGTATCAGATAATTGATCGAGAGCCACGCATCAATTCACCGGATATTTATTCAGCGCTACAAAATGGTGTTGTTATCTCAAAAACAAATAGCATGCAGGGCGTGTGTTATCGCGATTTACAATTTCGCTATCCAACGCGGCCGGATCAAAAGGTTTTGCGTGGCCTCAATTTGGATGTGTTGCAGGGCAAAACTGTGGCACTGGTGGGAGCTTCAGGTTGCGGCAAATCTACTTGTGTGCAGCTACTGCAGCGATTCTACGATCCGAATTCGGGAAAAATTGTACGAAGATTTATTGTATTTTATCAACTCATGTATGACTATTAATTGTGTTATTTCTCTCTTATAGCTTATCGATCAGCAGGATATACATCATGACATGGAGCTGCCGGCTTTGCGTCGCCGCTTAGGTATTGTCTCGCAAGAACCAGCTTTGTTTGAGAAAACTATAGCCGAAAATATAGCTTATGGTGATACCAATCGCACAGTGCCCATAACACAAATCATGGAGGCGGCTAAAATGGCCAATGCGCATGAGTTCATAACGGCTCTGCCCTCGGGCTATGATACTTGTTTGGGCGCTAAAGGCACACAATTGTCTGGCGGTCAGAAACAACGCATAGCCATAGCGCGTGCCTTGGTGAGAAATCCCAAGATTCTGCTGCTCGATGAAGCTACCTCAGCGTTGGATCTGCAAAGTGAAAGAGTAAGTTTAATTAATTGAATAATTTTAATTAAATGATACTTAGACGCCGTTGTTTTTTTTTACAGGTTGTGCAGGCAGCGCTTGATAAGGCATGTTCTGGACGCACCTGCATTGTGATAGCTCACCGTTTGGCCACCATACAAAATGCCGACATCATTTGTGTGCTGCAAAATGGACGCATTATCGAACAGGGCAGTCATCCACAGCTATTGGCCAAGAATGGCATCTATGCCAAATTATATCGTAGTCAACCAAATACATAATAGGAAAAAAATTGTTGAACAAATTTTTTGTTTTTTTAGCCTTAATAGAACGCTTAAATAAATTTGAATCTTTAGTATTTTAATAGTTAGCAGAAGAAAAAAGAAACCATTTGTTTTTTATATTACATACTAACTTTATACTTTATTTTCATTCATTAATATACTGCATCTTAGCTTTACTTAATTTACAATGAAATATTTTCAGTTGATTTTTAATTAATTAATGCCACGTTTAACAGTTTATGTTGTTGTTTTTTATTTCAGTTTGACGCTATAAGATTTCACTTAATTGTTTTGGTTTTTTGTTTCCAAGAAGGGAATGCAAATGTATAGAGAGCTCTGTTGTTGAGTTTTTGCACTACTATAAATAGCATGAGCGACATTTATTTCAGTGTTGTACGGGAATCGGCAACTAGTTTGTGTAAATTACTATTTTAGTTACTGAATATTTTATTATAGCATTTTTACAATAGATTGCTTGAACTTAAGATTTTGCTTTTTCTATATAAATCGTTGTGGTTTGGTTGATAGTTAAAAGAAACTGAAAAAAAAATTAAGTTGGCCAAACTGTATCTTTTAGTTTTTTTAGGCAGCGTAAACTTGGAACATTTAAACATAAATAAAATAGGATTCACAATAAAGGTTAAGGGTTAAACAAAGTAAACATTTACTTCACTTAAACTACCAAAGACAACACAAATGGTTACAAACAAAAATTACAAATACAATTAGCGATTTAATGCAACTTTTCACAAAAAACTTTGAGAAATTATTCAATTTTTTTTTTTGTTATTTTATTCAAATTATCATTGAAAAGAATTCAAAATATTTCGCAAGTTTCGACAAAAAATAAAAACAAATAAACTGCAAAAACTTCTAGTCTATTTTAACATTGGAATAAATTTTTCGCACAAAAAAGCTTGTGCCCACATAACCCACTGTACCGCAAATGATGCCCAAAGCACCGCTGAAGAGTGCCATATAGCCAAAATAGAAAGCTGTTTGGAACAAGCCATACATTCTGTTGTAAAGAAAAAATTCATGATTTTAGCAGCAATAGTTAATATATTTAAAAATGTAACTTACTTTGTTTTAAAGAAGAAATAATAGAACGAATACGCATAAACGTAAATTGATGTTGATGCAGCGGCCATAAAACTCGTCCATTGCCACCGATAGTCCTCAGCATTAAGCAGAAAGTAGGTGCAAACAATGGTAACACACACAGTGACAACGGTTAAAATGGTAAAGACCAGCAACATGAAGCCATAAACATAGTAAATTTTATAGGCCCAGAATGAGGTGAAAATAAAGTACCTGTCGGAAATGAGAAATAATAACTTAAAATATAACATCCAACAAGCACACTTACATTTCAATAAATATGGAGCCAAATGGCAGCACGCCACCCAATAGAATAATAATCGCCGGTTCCATAAACCATTTCTTCTCCGGTATGGGTCGCGGCACAGCATTAACGCGACATGGAAAATCAGGCTGTCCATCTAGATTGCGTCCGACAACAGTGCCCACAAGTGTCAGCGGCAGTATGACAAAGAAGCAAATACAAGTTACAGCCACCATGGTGCCAAATGGTATCGCACGTGAGGCATGATAACCAATGGCAATGAAATTAATAAAGAACGCTGTGCCACAGACGCAAACGGGCACAATAAAAGCTGAAACTAGCATTTGGCGTATCCACATGCGTCCACCCTGACGTGCATAGAGCGAGCCACCAAAATAACCATTAATGGGAGATGTGGCAGCATAGACAAAAATGGCAGTAGACAGCATGGAACCACGTCTGTGAAATTTATTAGAATTGTTTGGTTTATAAGATATTAATTATAATTTTTTTTGAGACAAACTCACTCTGTATAGAGCTCGCCAACAATGGCAAACATGATGACGCAAAAGACCACAGAAATCAATTGATAACCAGTGCCCACCATTGCGGAAAAGAACAACGAGTGAGGTGGCGTACGAAAGACATCGCCATGAACTTGTTTCCAGCCGTATTCATCACCTAGATCACGTTCCTAGAAAGAAAAATATATGTAGTAGTAACAGCTGTGAAATTTAAGCTCATTTTAAAGCTGACGTTTTAATTAATTATTTTTTCAAATAATTTAGTTGAAAGTAACTTTTCAATTATAACAACATAAGGTTAAGAATTATTAGTTTTATTTGGTTTGATTTTGATCGAAATCGTAATTTATTTCTGTATTAGCTGTTTTAGACGCCATTTCTGAATTTCGAATAGAAATTTTCAGAAATTTTGGATTGTTTATTCTTACGTATTTACTTACTTAGCTAGCGCTTACAACCGTCAGTCGGTTTTGGCTTCGTCTAAGAAATTTTGGACAGCTTCTTTTGTCGTGGCTTGCCGGCGCCAGTTAAAAACTCATAGCATCTTTAGGTTATCCAATGCCTGGTTATCTAATGCCTTTTAACGGTAATGCTGTCTTCCTCGTCTGCATTGACTGCCGTAGAGTACCGAATCAAATAATTTTTTCGCTGTAGCGTCATCGTACATTCTGTCGATATGACCTAGACAGCGAAACCGCTAAATTTTAATGCACTTGACAATATCAATGTCGGCATTTAGTTCTTATAGCTCGTGATTCCATCGTATTCGGTACTCGCCATTGACGCAGATTGAACCAATGAGCTTTTGAAAAATTTTTCTCTCGAACGCTTTCAAAGTCCTTTCATCAGTGCTGCTCAACGTTCAGGTTTGTGATGCGTTAAGTAGGACGGACATGATTATTGACTAATAGAGCGTCAGTTTTGTTCATCAAGAAAGAGCTCTGCTTCTTAATTGCCTACTAAGCCCAAAGTAACACCTATTAGCAACAGTTATCCTTCGTTTGATCTCAATATTAACATCATTAGAAGAATTGTTGCTGTATCCCATGAAAACGAAGTCTTTCACAACCTCAAAGGAGGTATTGTCAACAGTGACATAGTTTCCAAGACGCTGGAACTGTGTTTGTTGACACAAGATACTTCGTTTTATCTGCGTTCACTGCAAGACCCATTCGACTCGACTCTTTTTTTAGCCTGGAGCACGCTACACTGACTGCGCGTATTGTGGCCAATGATGTCAATATCAATATATTGTGACACTACGTCTCAGATCAGCAACTCGAATGATCTTCTTTATCATTTAATTGAAAAAGTCGCACTATAAGGAATTAGCTTGTCCAAAACCTGGCTTGGTATCGAACCAAGGGGAGAGTTTCTTCCCGATTTTAACTTCGCTGCTGGTGTTGCTCAGTGTTATCCTGCAAAGATGTATGCATTTTGCAGGAATACCAAATTCACACATGCTGGAATGTAGGTGATTTTTTATTGGACTGTCGAAGGCGACTTTAAAATCAACAAAAGGAAAGTACGTGTAGATTTGTTTTTCCAAGGTATTTTCCAAGATTTGTCGGAGCGTAAATCTCTAGTCGTTGGTGGAACTTCCAGGAATTAAGCCACAATGAAACGGTTCAATCAGTTGGTTTACGATGGATCTTATATGCGATATAGGCTTTTCCCACGGTAGTTGGCGCAAATGGTGACATCGCATTTTTTAATGATTGGGCAAAGCACACTAAGGTTTCAATTGTCTAGAATGCATTCTTCTGACCATATTGTGCTTAAAAGAGTTGTGCATTTAAACAGAGCTTCGACTCCGTTCTAAAGCAGCGGTAGCTTATCGACTCCTGCGGTTTTGTTTTTAAGGCGAGCTATAGCTGAGAAGACCTTGTTATAGTCGGACTGCGTTACTTTAACGTTGTCATTCATAATTGGGGTTTCCGGGAGACTATCTCTATCATGTGGTGACCGTGGCATGCAGGTTAAGTGTGTGGCTTAGCATGCTCGGAGCCCGGGTTCGATCCCCAGCCGCGGCGAAAAGTTTTTTTCAATAAAAAATTTTTCTGATCGGTCACCACCTCTCTGCAGACAATGGCAAACCTCAGAGAGTAAATTATGCCATGTAAAGCTTCTTGAGAACATGAACTTTAGACGTTCGGAGTCGGCATAAAACATGTAGGTCCAGTTCTCGGTCAATTGTGTCCAAACATTTAATAACACACACAACACAATTGATCATAAGAAGCTCGGTCAAAGTCCTTTCAAGGGCTGAAATGGCCAATTTGTTTTTTGTTTTGTTTGTTTTTTGGGAGACTATCTCTTTTGTCTGGATTATATCCAGCTTCCAATTTAGAAGACTAGAGAAATGTTACCTCCATAACATCAGTGTAACTTGAATAACTGCTACTAGATTCCCATTTTCATGCTTGCAGGAAAAAGCTCCTGTCTTAAAATCATCGGCCAGGCGTCTTATATTTTCGAAAATTTTTTTCGCACTCACGCATTTCTGCATTTCGTTATTTTCGCCTGAAAAGGCGTTTCTTATCCCTCCTCTTCTCTTGGTAGAGAAGCGCGCGTTACAACCGGCTGGAGAGCAGCTTTGTATGTAGAGTCCTTCTCTGCAGTAGCATCACGACATTCCTGGTACTAAGTGCAAGCAAAAACAGCTATTTGGTTACAACACCTCAATAAACATAGGTTTCAGTGTTGTAATATTTTAGCACGCTTTGTATGAAAGGAAACGTCAGCATTTTTAAACCATTGTTAAATCTTAGGACAATAAGTCGTGATAGCACACCTTGTGAATCCACTAATTATTTTACAGCAAAAATTCACATAATTTAGAAACGAAAAATTCTACAATTTTCTATTCTATTATTATTTATATTTAAATTCTATTATTTATATTTTGTTTATTATCCTTAAGCGGAAATGAGAGCTTTTAACCGTGTTTCCATTTTTCAAGTTAAACGATGCCCTACAAATGGTCTCTTGGGATGATACAGATGTTCCCACAAATGCTCTATTGGTTTGAAGTCCGATGATTGCTAAGGTAATTCAGCTGGTTTAGAGTTTTGTTCAGCAATCATTCCTTTACTATCTTAGCTGTATGTTTTGGATCGTTTTGCAGCTGCAACAATCCACAAGTGATCCACTCCTAATTTGATAACACTGACCGACAAATGTACTTTTAAAATATTAAGGTAGTCTAATTTATTTATTGTACTGTCAATAAAGGTTAAATTTCTTACTCCGTTTGACGCCATATAGCCTTACACCATCACCGGGCCACACCATTCTTAATTGTAGAAATAATATTTTGCTCCTAGAACTCCTGATTTTTGCTTTTCCATATTTTTGAAGATTTCTTCTTTCCAAAAAATTCGAATTTGCTTTCGTCCATAAAAACTATGTTTATCCAAAATTAATTTTTATGATTTGCATAGTAAAATCCATGCGTAGCTTTTGATTTTTTTTTACATAAATGGCATTTTTCAATGGACTCTTATTATTATTATTATTTATTATTTATAATTATTATTATCACAAAAATTTAGCTGTCTTAAATAACATTTTAACAATAATAATAATAATAATGCCACATTCTATAGAACACAAAGGAACTAGAGGCGAATGTGGGTTAGCTTAAACAAATATGATATTTGTGTAAAAAAACTTAAAATACAAGAAGTACAAGAATTACAAAAAATACATGGGGTCATCAGACAGAGTATTGACATTATAAATAAAATAAAATAATAAAATTTTGTAGCAAGAACAAACAGACAAAGTTATTTATGGTTTGATAATATGAAATAAAAATTAACGGATAGATAGAAACATAAATACATTTGATTAATTAATTACATCAATAAGCGCATAAATATTTTCATAGGATTTATTAAAAAGCCAAGTTTTCACATCCCTAAGAAAAACATTTTTATTACGAAGACATCTAACAAAATATGGAAGACAATTAAATAGTCTAGGACCAACCGAGGTAAAAAGTTCAAGAAGTGACTTAAATTGTGTGGTGGATTCAATGCCAGTCTTTGATTGTTGATTCTCAGATTATAATTCAAATGACATCTATTGATTAAATATCCGGACCTAATAAAAAACATTTTTAGCACTTTAAAATAATACAAGTGTTTCAAAGGAAGAACATTTAAACTCCTAAATAGAGGGAAACTTCTTTCACGGGTAGTTTTTTTACATATTATACGAATAGCATGTTTGTGCAAAGTAAGTAAGGGATTTATTCCATTTATTCTTCCAAATAAACAATTTACATCTATCAGATCATTCGCTATTTTCACTGTGCTTGCAGTTTAATCTTTCCGTACTCTTCTAACTACTGATCGTAATGCGGTTTCACAGTGCTGTTTTAGTTATTAACCAACTTTAAAGAGAGTTACCGTACACATGTGTTTTAAATATTTGAAATTTCTAAGCTTACTATGCAGATGTACACTTTGTTTTGACGCGATAAATATGGACTATGTTTGTTTTTATTTAATATTTTGTTGTTGTAGTAAATGATTTGCAAGACTTATATTAAGAGCAACTTTAACAAGAATTCAAAACATTAAAAAAAGTTTTGGGACTAATAAGAGTATTGAAGACTTTTAAAGTTCCTTGTCATTTGTATGCATACAATAATAACACACACACACACACAACACATTTGATCATAAAAAGCTTTGCTTGATTTCTTTCGCAACTATAATGGCCAATTTTTTATTTTTTCATAATGGTTCAATTTCTTGTTTAACAGCTTTTCATTGGTTGACTGCATGTTGATCCAATTCCAAAAATCGCTTCCCTTAAGTTTGGTTAAAAGCAAATATTGCAAAAAATAGTTTAATTGCTTGTTCTTGTGTGACTGAGACGTCGGTGTTGTTAAACAACAACCCAGCATGGCATCATCATAGAATGAAATAGCAAAACTAGACATTTTATCTAGATTGTTTTTATCAAACTGCTTTTCTATTTCGTAGACAAGTAAAGCTTATTTTTATTATCGCTAACTAAATTGCTGTATCTCTTGATTTTTGTTTTTTTTTCTCACTTTTATTAATTTTGAAGTCATTGAATTGTATGGATATGTGTGTACCTAATATGGACTAGTTCATTGCTTAAAAGTGGCTCTCTTGGTTATCAAGCACTTTACGAAGATTTTGTAGTTTTCGGAAAATGTAATGAGCATTTATCGTTGTTAAAAATCATAAAAGCAGACATTTTTGTGGTTTATTAAAAATAAATAAATTAGCAAAAGGCTAGGTACTCTTTTTTCAAGGTACACATCTTTATCATGAGACCTTCTGTAACTATTTTTTTTCTATTAAACCAAAATAAACGAATATCTTCTGACGTTTTTGTATAATTTGTTTTTGCAAGCATATTGATAATCATATAAATATGATTTCCAAAGAAATGTTTGATTTATAATATTGGTTAAAACAAGCATTCGTATTAAGTTATATTAGTACAAAAATTTTATTTTTTTAACTGCATTCAATTTAAAAATAAATTTAAAGATTTTTTTAAAATAAAGAACAAATAAAGTATTAATATTTCGAGCATTTCTTATACTTTAACAACCACTTGTATAAATAGGGTTAAAAAAAATGTCAATGTTCAAACTGCTCGGTTGTTACTCTGTCTGACACGAAAAACAAACACTTGGTCTACATTTTTTAAAGCAAACAACAAAAATTTTGTATACATGCCTTGCCATCATATTATTGCTTGAAATTAATTATTAACTTAAAATTCTAGCCGTTATTAAAAACAGCTGTATAAACAACTTGCAACAGCTCATCAATTTTTGGCTTACCATATCATCCATTTCTTCGTCTTTGCTATAGCGTGCATAATCTTTACGCAACGTACGCATTAAAATCATTGACACCAGGCCAACCAAAAATATGACCATCATGAAACTGTTGAAAATGCTAAACCAATGTATCTGTAAACACAAACATGACAATTAATAAGCAAATAAATTTCAAGCTCGGCAACATACTCTGTGTTGAAAGAATTTCGGATCCAAGTATTTATCGAAACGATCCTTAAATGGTACTGGGCTCGGGCGCCAAATGACTTCGTAGGAGAATTGAATTTTTGCTCCAGCTACAAGTTCTCGCTTCTTTTCGGGTGTCAAATTGATGTCAACAATTTGTTTGCCATTATAGCCAATCTCGAATTTCTTGTGGGTGTAAATTAGATATTTGCCATGTTCATCCTTTTCGCCTACTTTGCCCCATATGGGCAGACCGTCTATGTACATCTGATACCAGTACTCATTCATGACGGCGTAGGTGAAGGCTTTGACCTGGTCTGCTTCGAGATTTACCATGCATATGACATTTGAGGGTACATCACCTGGAGAAATGCAAAAGAAAGTATTTTAAACTAAAATTAAATAAATTTTACTCAACACTTACTCTTGAATGTTATATCATAACCGCTGAATTCGAGCTCCACGCCTTGCAGAGCTTCACTCAACGTCTCATGGTAATGCGAAATGCTTCCTTTAGCACCCTGACAGAATGGCAGCGAAAAATAGGCATATGTCTCCTGGCGATTATGATATGGACCAACAGTATTCATCCAAAGTACCACCTCCTCGCCATCATTGTACTTTACATGACCGGAAAACACACAATTAAACATTAAAAGTAGCGCCTATGAAGTCATTGCTTCTGGTATTGGTGTTGTTGTTGTGGTCTTACCTGATGGTTGTGCTCGTCTGCTTGCGTATACGTGCTACTGCCCAGCAGACACAATAATAACACAGCTATATGTCTTGGAAACATGATTTACTAATAATTTTGTTAGGTTTTGTCCGCAACTTATTAGTTCACACGGATTTTACTGCTTTTCAACCTTGCAGCTGTGGCTTCGCTGCTCTGACTTCGTGTCGAATTTGAGTGCAGCAATAAAGAAAATATCACTACGTATAGACAAGAATATGAATTTTCTTAACTTTTCCACACTGTTTATTACAACATTTTCGTTTAAAGCAGCGATAGCAAGCACTTTATGGTTAAATATTGAAACTGATTATTTGGAATTAAATTTGCCACAGATCCCAATATTTTAAGTTTCCGCAGAATCCGCTTTGCACCAAAGAAAGTATTCTTTTTTTATTTTACTTTTGCGGCTGCTTGTCAAGTGCGAAAATCTAAACACGTCAACTGCAATTGACATACGCCAGAAATGGCGCTGCCACCTCGAGTTTTTAGTAGAGCTGCCAGAAATTCGCAACAGTTTAATATTTTATCACTGAAATTCTAACACATTCACGCACATATCGCACACGATCTTCAAAAGAGCAACAACTCAAAATTTTAAAATTTTCAGGAGAGGCAAAAAACTATTTCTTATTCAAAGCAACTTTATAGAAAAGAAGGACACAAAATGATGTTTTACAAATTAAAGAGCAGTCAGATTAAAACAAAATTTTAACAGTCGATGGTGATGTGCATTACGAATTGGTTTATATTAAAAAGTCAAAATTGAAAAATTTCGAGTTGTGTCTCTTTTGAAGAGGGTGTGCGATATATAGAGAATAAAAATTATATACTATTCAATTTTGGTCTGCAAATTCATTAATATTCATAGAATATATGTTAATCTTCTTAAAATATTTTCTTTTAAATCAGTTTTCGGCAAAATTAAAAAATGAGACTGCAAGTGAAAGCGAGACAAAAAAAATTGCATATCATTCAAAACAGTGCTACTTCGCCAATAGTTGTTTGTCGAGTGAGTGAAAAAGCATAAAAATACGTGAAAGTTTTGGCAAATCATGTGCTTCATGTGTGCTGACCACTGTTTTAAATCTAAACCAGTGGTCTGCAAAATTAAAAATGAGACTGCAAGTGAAAGTGAGACAAAAAAATTGCAAAAAAATTGTCTGTAGTTTGGACTCAAGTGATCTAGAAATCTACAAACGTTAGTTTCTGTAATTTCAAAATCTCTCAACTGTATAATACAATGAATACAAAGACAAATGAGCTGAGGATACTATCTGATCCAAAAAGATTTTAGGGGTTTATAAATACTTAGAAAAAGTCCGATAGAATTCTTTCATCCTTCCAAACTCTTGATGGATTTACGAACGATCATTCTATAATTTGTGAAATTTTTTAAGTAATTTTTTGCTCAGACTCCTTTAATCCTGATGAAGAATACTTTGATTACATGAATTCTTCACACAAGGTCTATTCGGAATCTTTATTCTTTAACTTTGAGGATATTTTAAAGTATATTAGGACAATTGATGGGGGTTTTGGCGCTGTACCCGATGGAATTCCTGCCACAGTGTCAAGTCAATGTGGTTCCGATTTATGTCAACCAATCTATTTATTATTTAATAAATCAATTAAAGAAAGTTATTTCAAAAATTTTTTTCTGTTTAAATGCATTTCCGAGCTTATGTTCACAATTTAATCGGAAGGCGAACCAGATATGCGCCAACTACCGTAGTATAACCCTTTTTAATATCGCATGCAAAGCACTGTTCAGCATATTGTGTGGCATATTGGGACATTGATAGGTCCCATCGTAAATCAACTGATGGGACTTCAGACTATCAGTGTCACTTCAGACCTGGAAAGTTCACCATTGGCTAGAGATTTATGCTGCAACAAATATTTTAGAAGGCCCTAAAAAACGAATCTACACGAAATTTCCTTTTGTCCATTTTTAAGCCGTCTTCGACAGTTCGGTAAGAAATTATCTATATTTCACAATGTCTGAATTTGGTATTCGTGCAAAACAATTACGTCTTTGCAAAATGACTTTGAGCAACACCGGCACCGCAGAAAGAAACTCTTCCCTCCGTTCGATACCAAGAGAGAATTTAAACAAAGTGATTCCTTGTCATGCAAATTTTTCATGTTAATGATATAGATTCAAGAACATCATCCGAGCTGCTGAGAGAATGGGTCTTCTATTGCACACGGATAAAACGAAGTATCTTGTGTCAACAAACAAGCAGTGTTGGAAATCACGTCTCTGTTGGCACTTCGAAGTTTTTAATGATTTATTTTATCTGGAATACAGCGTAAACTCTATCAATATCAGCATTGAGATCAGCCGAAATATAACTCTTGAAAACAGGTGACACTCAGTAGATTATTGAGAAGCAGAGCCCTATCTGGGCGAACAAAACTCGTAGTATAAGCCAATAAAATAAAGGAGATCCTTCTATCACAAACTTTGACAGCTCTGATAAAAGGAAGCGTTCGAGAGGAATATCCTTCGTAAGATCTTTGGTCCAATTTGCGTCAATGGCGACTACCTAAATCGATGGAACGATGACGCGATGACTGTATGAGCTGTCATCGCCGACATCGAAAAAGTCAAGCGCATAAATTGAGTGGCTAATAGCCTAGACACATTGACTGCGGCTGCAACATAACAACACGAGGTGAAAATGAAAATGTTGGCATGTTGTCTACGACTTGATTAATTTGGATGCAGCTCGATAAGCCGTATTTTCATATATTTTTATTATTAAACATCGAATTATCATTAAAAAAATAAACATTTAACACAAACACAATGAAAATGAACAATAAAAAACACAAAAGAAGCACGAAATTAACCGAAAACATTAACAAATGCCGATGTTCTTACTCTTGTCGCACGTCAAAATAGAAAAAGTTCTAAATCGACGACAGCAACATTGCTGCAATGACGCATTGTCGTTGCAACATTTTCACCACATTCACCTCCATAAGAAAAGCATGTAAAAAAATTTGACGTTGACGCAATGCTGCAGCCGCAGTCAATGTGTCTAGGCTATAAGGTTGCGGTTATAGTGAACGCCGAGTCAGACAGGCAGGCAGACAGGCAATGTGAACAAGCGAGATAGAAAGCTATCTGCATCTCGTTTTTTCACACAGATTTCAGCCTGTCTGTCTGAATCGCGTTCACTATAAACGCGGCCTTAGTCATGTTGAGCGAATGGAAAATAGTTGGATATCCCGATATCTTAGAAGTGACCAAAGTGATCTACGGTTGTAAGCTTCAAAGGAGTAAGTTAGTAAAAGAGTAGGTACAAAACTTGGTTGGGATTTGAAACTGAGATCTTCGAAGTTACAGTCAAGCACGCTGACCACTCGACTACCGTAACCAAAGATAACAAGATGGGAAACTTGAAAAACATAACCTCAAAAGAGGTTTGTATGTATTAGTGTGCCGAAAAAAGCAACCCTGAAATTCACTCTTGTTCTTCATCGGCCGCAAACTGCCCAAGAAATCACTACGCACCCCCTTTAAATAATGCCCATACCCAATTTATTATGATATAAATATTTAAGTTAAGTTGTAATAAGCTGTTTGCAACCTAAACTATTTCTTAAGTCCTTTTATTGTTGTTTATACAAGCGTGCAAAGTTTGCCAATTTCTTCAGTTGTTGTATTTGTCAACATTTTTAAAAATTTTGCTTTTACACAAACCCCCGCTATTTTACACAAACCCCCGCTACTTGAGGTGAAATTTAAAAAAGGAGCGTTCTTCTTCTTCTCCTGCATTTTTAAGCTAGAACATCGTTTGTACGCAAGTTAAATACAGTATGGATTATGTGTTTTAATATGTTAATCCTTAAGTTGAGTTACAGGAATATATTCTGCATTCAAATAATTGCATGCATTTTCTTATTTGACTCTTTATCGCCAAACGAAATTTGTAATTCTTGGCACTTGTTGTATTTGTCAATAGGTCTGTTTCCGTACGCACTTCAAGTAAAGTTCGAGTAAAGTTCGGGTAATAGAGAGTAATTTGATTATTTGTCAAAATGAGAAAATTTGTCAAAAAGTACGGAAACGCTTTCAAGTAAGTTTCAAGCACAACACCTGTTTTTTGAAAACAATAAAATTTAATTGCTGTGTTTCTGTATTTAAAACGTTTTCGTAAGCGTTGATTTGGTAATTTTAACTATTTTTATTAATTTTCTAACCAATTGCATACATTTTGTTCGCAATACAATGCAACAATTTAATTTTATCACTTCGACAATCAGCTGTTTGAAGCTCGAGATTCGTGCTCGAAGAAATTTTTCAAGTAAAGTTCGAGTAATAGAGAGCCACAAAAAGTGACATTTTGCTTGTTCTTCTTCTCTCTCGAGCTGGAAAAATGTGTACGGAAACGCTTTCGAGTAACTTCAAGTTACTTGAAGTGAGTACGGAAACAGACCTAATGTGTTTTTATATTCACCACAACCGATTTGTGCAAGTCTTGTTATATTTCATGCCATCAGAGTTGTCAACTACTCATGTTTTCCTTAAAAATTTGCTTGGGTGGAATAAATATTTTTTTGGTGTTTTCTGGGCTTTATTGGCATTTGTTTTGTCTCTAATGTTTAAAAAACTACATTAGTCATGTATTTTCATAAAATTTTTAGAATCCAGTCATTAAAATTCAGTTAACATTAGAACTTAATGTAGAAATTAAGAAGATATAAAAGATAGAACAGTTGACATGTCTAACCACGAAAAAAAACGCAAAGCAATAAGGCTGAGAACTCGAATTATTTTGATTAATTCAATTAGAACTTTGTCTTTAAACATGCTTGTGGACAATATTCTATTCTTCCCAAGTTAGTATTTTTGTACGTTCAGATAGACTTAATATAACATTTTAAACAAAAATGCTTTTACATTCAACTCATTCGTTCACATTGCCTGAATCATGATACAAAAACTAAAGGTAAACTCGCTAGATGAGAGCGTATTGGCACAAATGTCAAAACGAAATTGACAACTCATATAAAATCTCAAAGCTATGAGAAAGACGTGAGCAAGCAAGAATTTTCAAATTGTAAACGAAGTAAAATATGTCTTGTTTCTTAAATTAAAAATAATTAATAATTTAAAGAAATTTACTGCAAGCCATATATTCGCAACACAACTGATTTTGACAATATCCGCAGTAACGAAAAGAAAGCACAACCAGCGCTGCAGCTACCTTATTTGTTGTACTATATCCTGTACCATAGATGCCAGTTTCGTGTGAGAAATCAGTGCGAGTGCGAATAATGTGGGAATTATATATAAGAGCTTAATGGGTATAATAACCATCACATATTTTTGACACTAAAATTAAAAAAAATATGTTTTTAAGTAATGTATTGATTTTTTGCTTGAATTTTTGATCAAATTAATACCTATACAAATGATTTCAATTTTTTAATACATATAAAATATATATATATTTTTTTTGCAAAAATTTTTCGCATGAATTTTTGATCAAATTAATATCTATACAAATGATTTCGCGTTTAGTTATAGTTGCCAACCAAATTACCACAAAAATTCTATTTTTCCCACACATGAATTTTAAAAATACGCCACAAATTTCCCAGTAATGTTGGTCTTATTATTATTTTTTTACATATGTACATATCCAAAAACAAAACCAACCAAAACCTTCACTGTCATTAACTATTATTTCTTGCACATGTGGTCGCAGTTATGTTATTTTTTCATGATAAAAGCAATAGCCCGAAAAAAGATAAATTGGCACACTACAATTGACAACAGAATGGAAAGAATTTATTTCATTCATAAATTCAACAGCTGACATTATTAACCTTTACACTTCATCTAATCATTTTGTACTTTTCGAAAGAAAACAATATGGTTTCTCATAAATAGAATTTAATTTAACATGAAGTTAAACTACAGCAGTAAATATTTTTACAATATTTGACAATATTTAGTGCACTTTACAGATTTTTGTTGTCCTTATGAAGTTAATCAGTATAAAATGTGTTGGAAGGGTTAAGATTAAAATTAGTAACTGGCATATTCACCTCACTTTCGAGGTGAACAAATTTTTCTCATACGTGTGTTTACTTTTTGGTAATTTCGGATTCCCCACAGAAGTTTCCTATCTTGTTATCTTTGACCGTAACCCATAAATAAAAGACTTTTTATAGAGATGACAACGCTCTAATAAACAAAATAGTTAATTCAGAACCCGATGGCGGTCAACGCAGGCGAAAACTTCCGAATCTCTGTTGGAAGGACCAAGTGTTGGATAAGCTGTTGACCATGTTGGGATTCGAACCCGATATCTTTGGACTGACAGTCAAGCCGCCTAACCAATCGACCAAATTGGTTTGATAGCGCAGAAGACACAACAACAGGTTGCCAAGTGATGGAACTTCAGGCCTAATATTGAATTTATTATTCTCGCAACGAAACCTAGAGTACTTGAAGGACCATATTAAGTCAAGGATTAGATAAATAAATGTGGATTTGAGATGAGGTTAACTTACTACAACGCCCAATTCCTTCGTTCTCAAATAAAAGCAAAGGAAATTCTGGGTAAAACTCGAAATTTTTGTTGCTTTCTTGATTCCGGAATTCAATGTTTTTAATTTTTTTTTTTTTCAGTGGCACAAAAATTAAAACAATTATTTTCTCGTAACGCAAGCATGTTAACAAAATTTTTAATTATCTTCGACTTGCTGTAGCTTATCTTATAATTGTATTAAAGACACTGAGAAGCAACATCTTCCTAATGTTCAATGCTCAAGTTTTTTAGTGATATATTTTGTTTGGTTTTTGTTCACATAAAAAATTAAAATGCGTTAGTTGAATGTAATTAATTTATTGACTGAGCTCTATATAAATTAAGAACTAAACGAAAATTAAAGTGGAAAAGTATTGTTCATTTTTTAACAAAGCAAACGGTATTCTTCTATCATTCATACATTCATTTATGTATACAATGATATTCATATATACTGATATTTATATAGTATAAGTATATATATATATACTTATATACGCAAGCAACTCATTACTAAGATTCTTATTTAAGGATTAAAAACTTTGCAGCTGTTTAATTTTAAACAGCGTTTCGAAAGAAAATTTGTAACCGTTAACATTCTTATTTACGTCAACATTTTAAAATTTAAAAAAAAAACAAAAAAAAATACTAGAGAAAAGAAAGACTTTCATTAAGTTAAAAATTCATACAGTCTGACATTAATTATTTACACTAAGTTAACTATAGCAAATTCTACATTCGAGTTCTAAACTCAATTCTTAGCATAGATAAAGATACATTTTAAATGAATGCTAAAAAGAGTAGATATTTTGTTGATTCAGAAGAAACATTGCAAAAATTTCATTTTAAACGTTTCCTCTGTATAACAAAGGCTTAAATATATAAAAATTAAATTACTTACATATTAAAGTTAGAAAATAAAAAAAAAATTAAAAAAAAACGCTAGTTAAATTATTTTAAATAAGTTTGAAATGTACTCGTACGTAAATTGATTGATCATGTTGTGTATTTGGTGTAGTTGAAGTGTAGTTAATGATGATGAAACGCAGCAATTGGAAGGGAAGAAGCTGCGAAGGAAAATGTTTTAAAAATATTTTAAGAAAATGCAAAAGATTGTGTTCCTACACACCTCTTTATAAAGTTTTACTGCCGTTTTAAGTTGTAAGAGGGCATCATTACACCGTGAATGTTTGGATCTTCTAAGCCGGCTGGGACATGCGACGATTGCATTAGACCCATTTCAGTGGGTGTAACTAACAGTGGTGCTCCAGCATGTCGTGACTGCTGCGGCAATGGCGGCGGTGGTAAAGTTTGTACATAGAACTGTGGTGTTTGTTGACGCTGCATATGTAGATGAGGGGATGTGTGCGCTGCAGGTGGTGGATGTTGCATGTTGCTAAAATGTGCTTGATGTGGATGTAGCGGCTGCTGATGCATTGGATATGATGATGCATGATTATGCTGTTGTTGCTGCATAACATGATGAGCTGACTGTGCATGATACTGTGGCTGTTGTTGTGGTGGGAAATCCTGTGACGGCGAAAGATGTTGATGTCCATTTGGTGCCATCATTGTGGGTGGCGGCATATTAAAAGAATGACGCATGCCTACTATGGGCATCATTTGACCACCGCTGGGTGATTGCATACCAGTGCCCGCACGTGTCAATGGAGAGGGTGGCAGACGCATAAAATTATTAATGCGCATGCCCATGAAGCCTATGGGTGAACTCTGACGCTGTATGGTTGGTGAGGATGACATGTGACTGGTGTGATGTGGCGGTGGTGTCATTGGAACATTAGCTGGCATCATTTGCATGGACGTCTTAGGCGGTGTTTGAATATTATCGCTGTGAATTGTCTCAATAGGCATAGTCTTAATGCTCTGGGTTAGATTGTCACGTCTTTGTGTGACATTGGAGGCACTCAACTTGGGCGACAGACGATCGGCGCCGCGACTTGAGCGATTTATGGCCGCTAAAGTGCTAAGATCCTTCTTGGAGCCCAGCATGTGAGTGACTGCAGCTGCTGCGCCATTGGGTGATTGCGTTGTAGCAGGTGATTGTGTCACTGACTGACCAGCGCCAGGTGGTAGCACTTTCGGATTTAACAAACGTGGTGGTATTGGTCGCTCCAGCTGAGAGACATACATTGAATGCACAATGGAATCAAAATGAAAGTATAGCACTGGAGTTGGCGAAGGCGGACGCAGATAGATGGGTTGTTCTAGATATGCTGGTGGAGCGCCTGCGGGAGGCGGTGGTGGCGGCATATTTTCCAGAGCTGGATCCAATTTTGTTTCTTCTTCCTTGACTAGATTTTCAGCATTTATGGTAATGCCGTGAAGTTTTTGCAGACGTCGCAACTTGCGACGCATTTTTGTGTCGATTATTTTGCGATCCTCATCGTCACTATCACGATTCGGGAAAATGCCATCTTCGAAGTAGACTTTCTTCTTGCCAGTTTTACTAGGGAAGAATAGAGAAGATAGGGTTAAAAATTAAATGCGTTAAATTAAAATTAGGCTAAAGAAATTAAACTGTAATTATTCATAAGTTAGCTTCGCCATTTTTTTTTATTATTATTAGATAATGTTTTTGTACTGAATTAGTCAATGCTAAAAAAAAACTAGCGCAGCTAACTTTAAGTACATCAGACCAGAACCAAATACTTACTCTTCCTTATGTATTGCAGCACTGGCAACAATGGATGTCTTTTTGAGTATGCTTTTGGATGCTCCATCGTTTTCACGACTCAGTCGCATGACCGCAGCGGTAATGTGGCGATTGTTGACTTCCTCTTTCCAAGAGATAGACACAGATTTCTTTGTTTTTTTCGGCTTTGCAGCTGGTTGCTGTTGATCGCTGGCATGTGTGGAAGCAATAGCAGCAGATTCCGTCCTGCCACTAATCTCTGTTGAAGGTACAATTTCGAGCACGTTTCCCTTTTGAACTGCCACCGCTGCCGCTTTTGGCAACTCTTTTAATACAGATGTCGAATGATGTTCGCCTGGGTGAGCAGGATGACTGGGATGACTGGGATGACTGGGATGGCTATTAAATTCATTATAATAATAGTTCGAATGCATGCCAGCAGGTGGCATGTTGCCGCCACTGCCACCTATTGTTGGTATGCTCGAGTAAACTGGTTGATGCGTTGACGGCGGAGCATGTGTGGAGCCAGACATGGGCACATACTGATGAGCACCATAATTAAGACTATAACTAGCAGCATCCGGATGTGGAGGCAGCGACATATACTGACCGCCATATTGACTATAGCTGGAATAGCTATCGTATGAAGGTGGCAAATTGGAGCCGTCCTGATTGGGCGGCCCATTGAGCACAATATTGATGCGTGTGTCCAGCGATATGCGACTGGGTGACAAATTGTAGTAATAGGAGGATCCAGCGGAGGGTGCACCAGCTACAGCTGGGTCGTGCATAAAGTATTGACGCTGCAAGGAAGGTGAACGACGATCATAGCTATTGGCGCGTCGACGCCGATGCTCCTCATAACGTGGTGAGCACGGTGAGCGGGAACGTGAGTTTGATCTAGGTGAACGTCGTCCAGCTGAAGCACGCTTTGCTGAGACGGGCGAGAGACTGGAGCGACGAGGTGGCAGCGGCGAAAGGCTGCGCCGCATTGGCGGCGATGGTGGCTTAAAAGGTAGTGGCGAACGCGAGGAGTAGCGATCGCGGCTATATGAACGCCTGCGCATGGTAAGCGGTGGTGGAGAACGTGGGGAATGTGGACGTGGTGGTGAACGTGAGCGCGAGCGTGAATCACGCAAACCACGTTGGGTTTGTGCGGACTTGCGATAGTGTGAGGACTGGGCATGGCTGCTGGAAGCACCAGCAGTACGTCTTGAGCGGTTGGCGAGAGTTGGACTCAGTTCGCCGCCACCACGTCTGCTGCGATAGGGTTGACGTGGAATACTTCTGCTACGACTACGACTTCGTCGTGCTGTGCTGCGATAGCGCGACTGCGTTGCTGCTGTAGTGGTACTGTTACTGCCTGTAGCACGCCGATTAGGTGGCGAGGTATAACGTACTGCACCTCGTCTAGGTGGTGGACTAACAGATAAGGAACGTATGCGTTGTCGCCGCTGTGGACTAAAACGCGTGCGCGATGTGGAGCGCCGGCGCTCACCACGATGATAACTACCGCTGGGCGAACGTGAACGTTGTTCATGAGCACCATGACGTGTGGGTGGTGGCGTTGAGCGACGCGAACGTTGCTGACTTGACTGGCGTCCATCTTTGATCTCCATCATGGGCTTGACGATAGCCACCTCCTTAGCAGGTTTTTGTAGTTTCTCGGTGAAATCAGCTTCTTCTGTTTCACATTTTGATGCATCCGCATCGAGGTCATCGCGAGTGCTTGCTTTTTCAAAGATAGCCGGTGTTTTGGGTAGTTTTATGGGTGAGATGGTTAATTTTATTGCTTCACGATTGGCGTCAAATATTTTATTAGCCTCGGCTGCGGCTGCAGCCGCAGCAGCTTGTTCAGTTGCAGCTTCAGCAGCGTCTTGCTCTGATGTAGGCACGGAAACAGCAGTAGTCACTGGAGGACCCGCAGTTTCAACGGGCTTGCTTTCATTTGCGGGTGCCGCAGATTTTGCATATTTCAGCAGAATCAAATTTTTCTCGTGCAAAAATAGTTTTTCCATCTTCAAGAGCTCCTCGCTTATTTCATCCGCGGAATCGTAGTTGGCACGCATCATTTGTATGCGTGATAAATTTGCTTCGAGGCTTTTGAGTTTCTTAAAATCTCTGGCAACATCAGATTTTTGTGCCTTGGTTGGCTGCTGCGGCTGCTGCTGCGACGGCGGTGGAGGTGCTGGTTTGGGCGTAGAAGGAACAGCATCTTTTGTATCTAATGCTGCTGCTGGTTGTGACAGCGAAGGAGGATGAGGAGGAGGTGTTGCTGCAGTAGCAGACTGTGCCTGGGTAGAGACAACATGCTTTGGTGGTGGTGGTGGGGTGGTAGTTGGCTCCGCTGCAGCATACGTTTCAATATCTTTTTCTACCTTTATCTGAGACACATCTATGGGCAATGGCGGTGTTAAGGCTTTTTCAGGCATAGCCAAAGTTGCAGGCTTGACTTCCTTTGCTTTGGGTTTCGGTCGAGGAGAATCTAGTGTGACATTTGCAAAGCTTTCATCTGCATCGTTGCTTTCCTCCGACGATGATGCGCTGGACGAAGAGCTTGAGGAGCTAGAAGATGATGAATTAGATGTTTCTGATGATGAAGTCTCCGACGAAGATGAAGTAGATGATGAAGTCGAAGCTGAAGATGTGGACAAGCAATCAGTAAGTTTTTTGACAAATGCTGGATCCTCTTGCTTGCTGTCGTTGTTCATAGTGCTCGCGTCTTGGGGATGCAAATCCACACCAGATTCTTCAACACTTTTGATAAATTGATCGTAGATTTCTTGCATGCCGAATAAATCTCTATTGTCAGTCGCAATACTGAGTGGCTCTTTTTTGATATTAATAAGCTCAGGATGTGGTATTTGGAGAGTTTGCACCGATATAGCTTGGTCATCTGGTTGGGGTGTGGTAACAACTTCAGTTTGTGGAATAACTGCAGTAGCTTCAGGTGGTGGCTGGGAAAGATTGAGAGAAAAAAATTAATTTATAGTAAAGACATTTTATTAAGAATCTAAGCCACAATCTAAGACCGGAATTTTAAAAAAACAAATTATAGCAAATAAATTTGGTCTAACATGAGAGCTTTTCAAGCTTTTTGTAAATTCTTTACAAATTCTTTTTAAAAGTTATGCTGGTTTAGTGAATATAATTCCGCTTCATCGATTCAACAGCTGACTGATCTCGAGAATAAATAAACTTAAGAGTCTTATAGGTTTGCACGCAATGTACTGAAGAGCTTTGCTCCATCTCTATTTATTTTTATATCTGTGGATTACTAGTCGTTATGGACTGATCTACAAACTTCCTTTGATACTTAAGCGACCTCGTTAAGCAAAAGATCATGTTTTAATTTCCTTTGTTGAGAATCGTTCGGTCAGTGCGTGGTCGATCCCTTTCCCCTAATTATTCACATAATTTAAAAAAATCTTCATAATTCGTACAAATTTTTGTTATTTCGAAGAACTTGTAAAACGACTTACCTGCTGCACTACCACCACCACTGGCGGACTTGGATTTACAAAGCGTGCCTCAAAAGTTTGCTCAACCTCAACTTCTTCCTGCGACGAGGAACGCATTGGCGTCGAACTGTCACAAGCATTGTTTGAGTTTGCATCCAGATCTCCATCTTCGTTCTCCCAGTTATCCATGTAGTCATCGGTGTCGGGACTGTCATCTTTGTCTGTTTTAGTTGTGGATTTTGTCGCCTTCTTCTGCTTCTTTTTAGCTGGTATTTCAGGCTCATCGTCTGGCATTTTCTGTGATAAACTATCATCTTCGCTAGGAAAAAGAAACTCTGCAGCTTCAAAAGAGAGCGGCGTCTTCACCGGTTTTATTTTTCTTGCTGAACCCGCACCAGCACCAGAAGCTGGTTTATCATGTTTTGGCTCTTTGCGGCCAGAGTCGGTGTGTGATTTTTCTTTTGTGGGCATAAGAACGCGTTTGTCTCGGCGATCACGCGGTGATTTGGAATTTTTCTTCTTCCGCCCCTTTTCATTTTCGCCCGAACGTGAGCGTTTAAGCGAACCAGAAACAGAGCGATTGCGGGAGCCTGATCTGCTGCTGCTAAAACCACTTTTAGAGCGTCGCATTGAAGTGCTGCGATTTTTGCTTAAAGTGGCACGTTTACCAGAGTACTGTCGTTTGGGGCTGCGTGAGCGTGTGCGTGAATGTGAGCGACGTAAATGACGTGAGCGGGAGGGTGAACTTCTGAAGGGATTTTTAAGATTTTTCGGCAGTTCTGGCGTCAAAGAGCGACGTGATTCGCTTTGTGGCGGTTTCTTATGTTGAGAAGTTTCACGGGATTCGCAAAGTGGCGGTTTTTTGTGTTGAGAAGTTTCACGTGATTCGCTTTGTGGCGGTTTTTTGTGTTGAGAAGTTTCACGTTGTTTCTGGTTAGTGCTTAAGGCTTCTCTCTCCTTGCGTCGCTTATGCTCCAATGATTTAGCTGTGATTTTGGAAATGGTTGAAGCATCTAAATCATCCTCCTTTAGCAGTTTATCAATGCGATTCTGCATTTCAATGGCCTTTTGCAGGGCGGTCTTTTCCACAACCTCTGCAACAGGTATTGCTTTGAGTAAAATTTTCGGCGGTGTATTGGACAAATCTGAATGATTACTCTCAGAGTTTTTAGAATTTGCCTTAGAAATGTCTTGAGTTTTTGGTGGAGTAGCAGAGCGTTTGTGGCTCCTAATGGATTCAGCAGCTGCATCGATGTGATGCTTTCTAGATGATTTGGCAGGGAATTCATTTATATTCTCTGCTGCATTTTTCTTTTTGGCAGCTTTAGTTTCAGCCAATTCTTGTTCAAACGGCTCTAAATCAGTTTCGCTTTTGGCGGTGTCTGATTTTTGCTTTGTTTTAACAGAGTCCGACAACTGCTGATCTGTGTTTTTGTTGGAAGCCTTACGCGCAGCTAATAATAGCTTGTCTATATCTTGGGTGGTTGGTCTAGTTGGGGTGCTCGGTCTTATTGGAGTTGTTGGAGTCGGAGCACGGTGTGGTGGCGATTCTGCAAACATGTCAAAGTTTTTGGCATCATTTACAGCATCGCTTGCTTTAACATTTTCTATTTTAGGCGGCAGTGCAGGACCCTCTGGTGTAAGACTTTCCTCAGCTATGGCCAAACTATGCTGCTGCAACTCGTTGATATCTTCGCCTAAGGCAATGTTTGTGTTTTTAGTTTTAAATTCTTGCGAAGTACCGTCGTGTTCGCTAGTAACTGGCGTATCTTTGGAAAGTTGAAAGGTTTCTTCTTCTTCTCTTAGCAGCGACTCGTCGTTCTTATCCCACATTTCGTCAGAGTCTTCTGAAGATTTAGTCAACTTAAGTTTTTTGCTTAAGCTTTGGTTAGACTCTAACTCCGAAGCAGTTCGGTGGCGCATTTTTCTGTTCTTGGGCAGCGATTCAGGTGTTTTTGTACGCTTCCGCACAGGTTTCTCTAGAGATTTACGAATTTTTTGTATCTTACGTTTACTTGATTGCTCACAGCTATTGCGACTGGTACGACGTTTCTTTATCTTTTCGCGTTCACGTGAGCTTTTGGATTTCTTGCGTTGTTCCGAGCTTGTTGTGGGTGGCGTTTGTCTACTGGGTTCAGTCTTAGATGGAGGCGGCTCTGGCGTCTCTGCGGGTTTATGAAGTAACGTGGTGGTGCCAACATCACGCAAATTAAATGCATATGAAATGGAAGGTTTTGTGGTGGTCCAACTGTTGAAAGAAAAAATAATTTAAATTTAAGTCAAACGGTATTTATGGTCGAAGATGGCTGCTTTCATGATTAACCTCGTGATCGACGGCCATCTTTGTGGCGGAATATAGAACTATGTTTGCGAAGTTAGTTGCATCAACGCCTACAAAAAAATGTGCTTGATGTGCATGTTGACGGTTATCATGTATCAAGTTGGAAAAAATCTATTATTTTAATATACATAATTTATAAAAGATGTTTATCCGCTTTTAATCTCAGTCTTACAAGTACATTGCAGCACATTTTTTTAGCTTTATTTATGAATCAAGCAAGGCAAAGTTAACATTTTATCCCGAAAAAACTTACATTAAATTGTCATTGGGCGGCAAAATGGGTGAATGTCCACGGGCTGGCAGTGTTAGTTGTTGTCTCTGCATAGGAGCATGATGGCGTGGTGGTCCTATGCCGTGCGCGAACGGTGGTCGAAATCCTGGAAAACGCATCGCTCCACGCATGCTACCACGTCCTCGCGGATGAAATCCAACCATGCCACCGCGTTGATGATGAAAATCCGGTCGCTGCATGCGCATAAATGGATTGATTGCACGATAGCCCATAAAGTTATCGGGAAAAGGCGGTAAATGCGTCGGCGGTAATGGACCGCTTGGTCCCATACCATAAGGTATTGTGCCAACAATACTGCGCATGGCTTCACCATGACCATGACTTTCATTGCCTTCGTCTTTTGGACGTTTCTTTTTCTTCTTTTTGGAGTGTAGATAGCCAGAGCCATCTGCATCATTTTCGCTATTGAGTTCTTGAGCAGCTTTTAATTCTACATTTTGGGCAAAAAGTTATGCAATGAAATTTATGCATGCAATACATGATCGTTATGAAAAAAAATCAATTAAAAACAAGCTCGCTTACCTTTCTTGAGTTTCTTCAATCTTTTGCGCTCCTCTTTCTCCAGCCGCCGTTTCTCCACATCCTCCACTTTTTCGGGCGTACTGTCTTCTTTTACTTTTTTTAACTGGCGTTGTTTGCGTATATCTGCCTCTTCGCGACGCTTTATAGCATCCAACTCGAGTATGGCGCGTACCTTCTCCTGACACGCCTGCGCATCTAGCTGCGAAGCTGATTTCGCTGTCTTTGCAACAAAAATCACATCATTATGCAATACTGGCAATGTTTCGGTTGGCACAGCATGTGCTAATGCTGTTGATGCTGCTGCATCTTTTAAAAAGATAACAGGACTTGGACTGTGTGGTGGTGTCTTGACCTCACCCGGTTCCAAACTACTATCTGCATGATGATCTTCCAGGAAACTGAATGTCAATTTGGCTACACCCTGCGCTGATATTTTGATCTCATTCTTACTGGCAGTAGTGGCAGCAGCAGCAGCAGCAGCTTCGCGCGTCGCTGGTGTCTGCGACTCATTTGAGGCGTCATGGTTTCCATAGGAACCAACACCCTGAGGCATTTTCGAAACTTTCAATGCAAATTATACGTTCTTGGTGCTTCGTTGCAATTGCTCTGATTCGTCAATTGCTCAATGGCTTAGTATAATTATCAGTACTGCTGACAACTTGTCGCCATCAATTTCCACATTTTTTTTTTTTTTTTGTATCTCTGCTAAGTGGCCTCAAAAATATGCACTTTTATTCAATAGCAAGTTTCCAGTTGTTAACATTTTTTGCCAGATTTATTGCATTTGTACTGATGAATATTATTATTTATGCGTGTTTTTAACTAGTTTTTATTTAGAAATTCTTTGTTTTTATATTATTTTGCTGGATTTTACTTTGAGTATCGCGGTAAAGTTGCCGACCGCAGTTATGGAAAATTTCTCAGTGACAGTTGATACAGCAACAAAAACGATGCTGTCATGTTTTGACAGCTGCAATCAATCGGGGTGCATTCAGCGATGTAATTTTTTTATACCTCTGGGTGGTGTTCACTTTGCAGTGTATTGAATACTTTAACCCTTATGTGGTTAGCTAAGTATGCAAGAATTTGATTTTCAAATTAATATAGTTTTTATTAATAACAGCCTGTTTTCACTCGCCTCAGAAGAGGCAGAGTAATGGCGTTATTTTAGCGCAAGGCATCTGTCAGGTGTTTTCACTACCAACTCGTTTAAGGCCACCTTATTTTGACGTCTGAGGACAATCAATCGTTTCTATTGTCGAATATCGTGGAATAAAACTTCAAAGCAGTAAGCTTCAAAATGAATCGCACAATTTTGTAAATTTCTAAAAACTCTGTCTCACTTAACATGTCACCTTCCCACAATCCTCTTTACCTGTAGGCGTCGAAGGCGAGTTAGAACAGGGGGTGGATTCCGTAACTATGGAAAACGCAGTGTACACGATATTTTGTGTGTATGTGCAGTTTGCGATTCAGTATTAGTGTGAAGTGAACTTTAATGTCAAAAAAGTGTACACTTGAATAAAGTTTATTCCCTGAACTTTTTCAAGTGAAAATTTGAAACTGATTGTGAAAAATATCTCATACAGCTAAGAAAGCTAGCAAAGAGTTTCTTATTTAATTTATGGAAAATATGTAGCGTTTTTTTAAAAATAAGCAGTTAATTTTTTGTAGACTGTCTCTTAACTTTTAATTTAAATTTGAAGATTAATTATATTTTATTTATATATTATTACTGATAAATACAATATCAAAGAAATCCACCGCTAGTTGTGTGGGTAGTTAGTTGTGCGCTAGTAATTGTTGTGCGCTAGTTGTTGATTGAGTCCCGAATATTCCTCACAAAAATTAAATCCTTCCTATAAAAACCTACAAATCAAAGATGTACAATTTGATAAATAAATATATAACTATATATAATAAACCTTTTGTCTCATTTGTTTCTTTCATTTTGTTCTTTCATTCACTTTCTTGTAGTTTGTTTACATTAGCAAAGCTATCAATAATCATTCAGCTGTGATTCTTCTTCATTCAGCTAACATTAATTTACATTCAGCACAACAGTGTTCATTTGAATTTACAGAATAGCTTGAAATGAAAATGTGAACACTGCATGTGAAAGTGAATATGAATATTTTGTGTACACTGAGTTTTTCCATAGTTACGGAATCTAGCCCCAGGCTCTAAGAGTGAAAAAGTTAAACCGCAAGGCATATGGAACATACTGTAGTGGGAAATCATTCATAATAATCCAAGCTTATTTAATTTTCTTGTTTATTTTTTAAAAAATGCATCGATATTCTTTTAACGAGTTTTTAAAATAATCGTGAGTTTTATTCCGGTCAGTTAGAGCTACGCAAAGTCCTCTGCGAAACTTGTAAACCTAAGGCTTGTCCACGAAATAACTTTTACATTTTATCTTGCGAATATTTCTTAAATAAAACACACAATGAATTAATTTGTTATAATTTATTGAAACATAAAGCTTTTAAAGATCTTTCTCTTTTTCTTTAGTCTTCTCATCAAATTTTGCACACAGGTTTTTCTGATTTTCCAGTCCATACTAACCCACTTGTGCAAGAAATCACGTCTATTCCTGGCTCTTTTTTGGTTCTTAAAAAGTTTCCTTTTTATTATTGCCCAAAACCTTTCGATGGAACGGAGTTGAGGACAATTTAAAGATTGTGTTTTTTATCGACAAATTTGATTTTTTCATATTTTTGAAAACGGGAAAGATCGTTGTCCAATAGCTTTCGAGCTCTAAAGCTTTTTGCACGCTCTTCCACCTCAGAGTTACGATTTGGAACTTTTTGGATGAAAAATTAATTCAAATTATAGTGCGATTTTATTTTGATGTCGAGTGACTTGGAAATTTTGAATTTTTGAGCCAAATCTCTAAGAGATTGGTTAGGATTTTTTTTTCAAGGAACCTTTAACCTTAGCGCTGCAATCTTATCCACGAACCCTTTTTTTTGGTCAGCGCCCTTTTTTCGATATGTTGATTGTTCTTCCTGGATTTTAAGTATAACATTTCTAGCAGTTACCCTGGAAACATTAGCTGATCTTGCTATAGAGGTATACGAAGAAACAGGATTCTCAAAATATTCCGCAATAATTTTTTTACGATTTTTTTTTCTTCTCTGGTCGTCATTTCGATGATAAAGGCTTTAAATTTAATCACTACTAAATCACTTAGAATAGAAGCACGGCACATTCGCACTTTTTTAACTGCACACTTTTGCATGGACATCTACTATATTTTTTTGCCAGATAAGTCTGTAAAAGTTATTTCGTGGACAAGCCTTTCCTATGTTAACGTTGATAACCTAAGAAATAACATGTTGATGTAGTGTTTGTTAGGGATTTCAATTGCGGCTACAACTGAGGTGGTCCATCCGTAAACTCCAATTTTGGCATACTTTCCCCAGCATTTCGGTCGGTATTCCCCATTGCAGCTGTAATTTTGTCTTGCAAGGCTGCAATTGCGTCTGGCTTGACCCTGTACACTAAAGACTTCACATTGCTCCACAAAAAATAGTCTAGTTGGGTGAAATCGCATGATATTCGCGGTCTTTGGACGGCTCCAAAACGTGAGATTAATTGCTCACCAAACTCTCAATAGGTCCATGGTATCGCGTGCTGTGTGTCATATGGCACCTTCTTGTTGAAACCACATGTTATTCTAAGTCTAATTCTTCCATTTTGTGCAAAAAAAAGTTGGTAAACATCGCACTGTACCTTGCTTCATTTTCATTGTATTTGAAAAATAACGATCTAATGATGCCGCCGGCCCACAATCAGCAACAAACATTGCATTTTTCAGGGTGCATCGGCAACTCTTGAACTGCCTCTGGTGACTCTTCAGATCAAATTCAGCAACTCTGTTTGTTGACTGACATACCCAAACAGCCGAAAAGGCCCATTCACCAAACAAACGATGTTGTGGTAAGTCACCTGGTTTCAGTTCTTCCACCAGCCGTATTTTACATGGTTTCATACCGAAGTCCTAACATAAAATGTTTCAATGTTTTAAATGTGGCAACGCCAAATGCTGTCAAAACTTCTATTTTAGAATATGAGTAGAAGAGAAGTTAGATTGGAAGTAAAAATGGAAGAAATTAACACAGAAACGTCTATCGTGAAAAATCGGTGTAAACACTCGTGTTTTGTGATAAAACGCAATAGCTATACAACGTGTTTAAGCTTCGGTGTAAACTAGGGATGTCGGAAAAACATCGATGCATGGAAAATATCGATGTTTTGTTCCGATGCATCGAAAAATTTTCACTCGATGTTTGAATAGCCGATGCATCGATATTTTTTAAGTATCAAAGACTGACAACACTAGTACGTGAACCACCATTTCTATTTTTCAATTGTGTAAAAAAATAAAGCAAATATTCACAGGTTTTTTAAAATATAGGTTTATAAAAACCTTAAAAATTTAGGGAGAGCTTTGAAGGACTTAAAGATTTAAATTTTTATGGTTTTTGTGGTTTATCGAAAATGTTTTTGACCTGTTTCGATATTCCATTAAAAACATATATTGCTCAGGTATAGTAGGTAATTTTAAATTATGTTCAAGTTGGCTATTAACATATTTTGTTGTTTAATAAAATCTTTAAAAATCGTCTGAAAATCGATGCATCGATGTATGCCCTCCAATGCATCGAAAGATATCGATGTACATTTCGATGCATCGAATCACAGAAATAGATCGATATATTTTTCCCACTGACATCCCTAGTGTAAAGACAGTATTATTCTACTCATGGTGGAATAGCAAAGCTTACTGAACATTTTGGGCTTTGCCATATGCTATGAATGGAGGAGTGAGGTGTCAAAAAATGTACACTGAATAAAAAATTGAAAAAATCATCTTTAACAATGTGCAAAAGAGTTTTTACCTTTTGGTTTATCAAAAAAACATTTTTGTGTGAAGGCCGACCCGTCTATATGTACTAGTGTCCGACCGAACGTGAATTTTTGCCAAAGCCGAAGCCGAAGCCGATTCTTCGGCAAAATGGAAATAATCGGCCGAAGGCCGAAGCCGAAGCCGAAGAAGAAACAAATGTTTTCAAGTAAAAAATTATAAAGTTATTCTTTGCTTTTGTTAAGGGCCGATGTTGAATGTGAACCACTCCTAAACGTCAAGTTTTTTCTGCATTTCATTTGACATTTCTCCATTTCAGACTAACTCAATTTGAACCATGGAAAGATACATAATCGAACCACGCGTTAAAGTTATTCAAGAAATGGCAACAGTGGATGATCATTTTCGAAGAAAATCATCTTCAGTGATGAGGCACTGTTTCACCTCAGTGGATTCGTCAATAAGCAGAATTGCCGCATTTGGGCGAATGATAATCCAAGAGTGATTGTCGAAAAACCAATGCACCCACAAAGAGTGACTGTTTTGTTCGGGTAATGGGCTAGCGGCATCATCGGGCCGTATTTATTCCAAAATGAGGCCGGTCAGGCAGTTACTGTGAATGTTGTTCGCTATCGTGAGATGATAACGAACTTTTTAAGGCCCGAATTAGTAGATATAAATGTGGACAATATGTGGTTTCAACAGGATGGTTCCACTTGCCACACCGCTAACGAAACAATGACTCTTTTGGAGATGTCAAGATCATGTGATTTGACACTGTTGGACTTCTTTCTTTGAGGTTATTTGAATGAAAAGGTGTACGTCGATAAGCCAGTAACAATTCAAGAGCTAAAGGATGAGATAATTCGGCACATTAGCGGCGTAGAACCTCAATTATGCCTCAGCGTCATCGAAAATTTGTACCATCGGATGGAGGTGTGCCGCCGAGGTCACGGCAGCCATTTGGCCGATATTTTGTTTAATACATAATTGAACCATACCAATATTATCATAATAAAATGAAATGACAGTAATTTTCTGAATAATTTGTGTTTTATTCAAAATCAGCATCGGCCCTTAAAATTTAACCACCATTAATATTTATTTCAGTACAAAAAACTTACTGAAATCATTAAGGGGACGTAACACCTTCAAACATTTTTTTATTTTAATGTTTTAAAATGCGTATAAGTTGAATAGAAAATAAGATATCGTTTTGAAAAATTAAAAATATATTTTCTTTTTTAAAAAACTACTCAAAAAAAATGTTTTTTTATTATTTTAATCAGATGTATTGCTACAGGAATTTGTTTAAAGAATCATTTACTTAAATTGAAATTTAAATATTTTGTTTTACACTTGTCGTTGCATGGCATGAACTACGGACAGAAAAATCGGTTCTATAGTTTTTGAGTTTTTGGCCAATATTGTCCAAAAAAACTTGGACAATATTGATATCTTATTTTTTATTCAACTTAAAGGCATTTTAAAACATTAAAATAAACTTTTTTGAAAGTCCCCTTAAATTCGAGTTAAACGTAAGAGTTTTTCTGCAAAATTCGAATTTTTCTGTAATCGAATTATTGACGGCAG
The DNA here is from genome assembly GCA_958299015.1 of Tetanocera ferruginea. Taxonomy (NCBI): domain Eukaryota; kingdom Metazoa; phylum Arthropoda; class Insecta; order Diptera; family Sciomyzidae; genus Tetanocera; species Tetanocera ferruginea. The sequence goes on from OY282644.1 coordinate 106,338,292, forward strand.
GATAAAGTAGAAGAAAATTGAATATATTTTCGATCCAGTCGAGAAAAGCTACAGAAATGTAATACTAACTGAAATCTGGCAGAAAATTTCTAGCGTTTATATTTCAGTCCATAACAAAAGCAAAAACGTAACAGTCGGACTCGCTGCATTTATCATTTGAATAAAATTTTCAAGGAATGAACACCAACTCATGAGAGAATAGAAAAGGAGAGAAACACAAAGTGAACAATGAAAATGTTTCAAATGTTTACTGAATAATTCAAAAAAATTGAAAAAACTTATAAAAAAATTGTTTAGCAAAGCAATAACATTCGGCAAAAATAATCGGCTATTTCGGCCGTAGCAGAAGCCGAAGCCGAAGATCAAAATATAGGCCGATTATGCCGATTACCGAAGCCGAAGCCGAATAATCGGTCGGACACTAATATGTACATAAAATGTATGAATTTTGGTCACTAAAGTCAAAAATTAGTTCACGTTTCTATTGTATAGGTACACGAGATTCATGCATTTTTGTACTTTTATCTTTTGAACTATTCTTGCTCCCCACGTATTTGTACATAGAATTTATGAATTTGGGTCATTACGCTTTTAAATTTGTTCACTTATCCCTTGTATATGTACACGAGGTTCATGTATTTTTGTCACTTATTTCATGCACTATGCTTGTTCTACTCGCATTTGTATATGAATTTTATGAATTGTAATCAAAAATAATTATGCATGATTCATATTCTCCTTGTATTTTTTTATGGTATTTTCGTAATTTTTTCCAAATATTATGCAAATGTATAATTGAAGTAACCGAAATCGATTTTGATAACTCTACTTCACATTACAATTACAAAATGGCAACGTTTTTAATAATAATTTATTTCTCTTCACAGCGATTCAATTTTATTGTTTTTGTTTTTACTCCACAATTTGATAGCTAATTTGCAATAAATTTGGATTTTAAATGAACGTAGAAAATTTGTTTTAATTGAGTGAGAACGCAATTATATGAAAATACATTTTACAATCTTTAAGTGAATATGATTAACTTAACTACAACACATTAATTAATTTTATTTTTCCCAATCTTCTTGTCCTTCGTCTTGAATTCAGCCTATAAATGAATTATGTAATACATTTAATTAACATTTGACTTCATTTCAAACCGAGTGCTTATATTTAATAAGCAAATCATGCAAATTAACGCTAATTATACTAGCTCTGATTATGAATGTCCTAAAAAAAATTACAAATTTGTTAATGTTGCATGTGAATTTATTGTTGTTAGCTATGCTGCTTCATACATAGCTACATTTAATAAGAGAGCAAAAAAAGCGAAAGTTTTCAAATTGAATGCAATCGCAATAGCCACAGATTCAGATTCGTTTCCATTTTTTGAGCAATTCACCACAGATAATCGCTGCATTCAAATGTCGTCTGCTGCAGCTAAGTAAATGCTTGCAAAACTATTTGAAAAAAACAAAAAACAAAAAATAATCTACTTCGATGTGCTTTCCAGATGCTGCTGCCATGATGAATTATGTTAATTAAGAGAATTATCAACAAAATAACAACTACCTCAAAAAAAAAAAAATTAACATTTTCTTTCAAATAAAGACTTAATTTTGCATTGTTTGAAAACAATTTGAGTATGGATGGGAAACTGAACTTAAGAGGGGCTGTAGAGAAAAATTATTGTGGCTTTGGGTTTTGAAAGTACAATTTGGAAATAATTAAAATAAAAAACTTATTTTTAACTGTATTTGAGCATGAAGAAATCAAAATTATTTTGCTTTATTTTCTATAGGACAAGACAGCAACGAACTTGCAAAACGAAAGACTTAAGAAACAAACTTGAAGCTGCATGTTTCTAATACCTACTCATCAAGTATGTAAAGTTCTATATTTTGTATTTAGTATTTATGCAAGTTTACTTTAATTAAAATTTATCGTCAACTCTAATTAACAGCACTTTGCTAATTAAACTGCAAAACACAAATTCCATAACTGTAAATAACTGCGCTTTAGGCAGCTTCGTGCTCAGTTTGTCGCTAAGCTAACATGTCTGACCTAGAAATAGTTGTTGAAACTGCTCATTTCTTCATTATAAGAATTTATTTTTGTCTTTTCAACTATTGCCTGAATGCTCTTGTTCAAGCATTTTAACATTTTAAAGCTGCTTGCATCTTTAAATACAAGTTTTTAAATGTCATGTCCTTCATGCTTTAAATATTCAAATATGTTTTCATAATTGCTTGAAATCTTTAACTTAACATAAATCAAATTCACTTAGTTTATGAACAAATAGTGATTATTTAATATAATATAATTGCTTAAACATTTCATTTTTCATGTTGAATGCATTTCTTGCTAGAAAGCAAGTAAGATATTGGCAAATGAAAAAACATTAAAAAAAAACTGTTAATAAATCTATAAAATTTTATGCCATCATGCATAGCCAAATTTAAAGTTGAAATTCCTGCGGCTGCATGATGCGTGAAGTAGTTTGCAGACTGCAGTTGTTTTACAAACAACTCACAATTGCATTGTATTTCAGCGCTTAACGTGGCTACAAAAGCGGCTATTGTTTGAGGCATCTATTGAGCTGAGGCAGAGTTTATGTATCTGTTGGTTTTTATAAGCTGACAGCTGCGAATGTTTGCTTTTTAGTTGTAGATAATTTAATTTTATGTAAAATACATTATTATTGAAAACAATAAGTTAAATATTAATTATTGTTTCTTTCTTTGGATATAAGTTAAATATTGTTGCAACTAAGTATAGGATATACAAATTAATATTTAATACAAAAAGAGACGAAATGCCCTTATTTTGAGAAGTTATATGGAGACTTGTTTATATTTGTAGAATTTATATGACTTTCATATCAAAACTATAGCATAGCTTATGTCCTGCCTGACCATTGGTAAGAGCTATGGACCTGGAAAGACCCAGTAGAAGAGTGCAATTGTGTTTAAATCGATTTTAAGAAAACTAAGCTTTCTAGTTATTTGAAGACTGCGAAACAAATTTAGGCAAAATAATAAGAATAGCTTTTTTTGTTTAATTTTGAGCCTTAAATATTTCGCAGCAGTCAGAAAACTATTAGAAAGAAATTTTTTAAAAACTTGTTTACTTTTAAACAAGTTAAGAAACTCGAAAGTCGGTCTAGTCCAACTATGGAATACCCTAAACCGACAATAATATTTTAATCTTACATATTAATAAATGAACATTGAAAATTGTATACCATTTTTTTTATTATTAATAAAATCTCAACGGGAATGAATCTTAGCCCTTTACGGCCCGTCTGAACCGACTGTGCAATCTAAAGAATCCAACTTGATAAGAACATTTTTTTATCATCGAAAGCCCCACGTAATACAAATGTGCTATGACCTTTTCGAACTCCTCGAAACCAAAAATTGCTTCCTTTTGGAGAACCTAATAACGTTTGAACTGGATGTTTGTTTCGAATAAGCTTTTTTGAAATTGGTAGCAAAATTTGTCTGTGGGCCGTAAAGGGTTATATCCTTCGAAAGGTACCGTTACACAGATGCGCGGAATCTATATATAATATACATATCTGAGGAGGGGGTTCCCAACCTTCTAAGAGATAAATATAATTTTTGTAAAAAAAACCTGCTTTTTTATCAATATGAAATTTGGTTGGTAGAAAGCTTTTGAGTCGAATTTCATTTTTTTTTCAAAAGTAAGTAAGTAAAGATCACATCAAAAGTCTTTGAAAACGGTTTACCTCAAAATAATATTTCTAAGAAATAAAAAAAATAACATATTGGCCATTTCAGCCCTTGAAAGGACTTTGACCGAGCTTCTATGATCAATTGTGTTGTGTGTGTTATTAAATGCTTGCACATAACTGACCGAGAACTGGACCTACATGTTTTATGCCGACTCCGAACGGTTAAAGTTCATGTTCTCAAAAAGCTTTACATGACATTATTTACTCTCCGAGGCCTGCACTTGTCTGCAAAGAGATGGTGACCGATCAAAAAAATTTTTTATTGAAAAAACTTTTCGCCGCGGCTGGGAATCGAACCCAAGCTCCGAGAATGCTAAACCGCACACTTAACCAGCATGCCACGGTCACCACATTTGATTAAAAACTACTACTACTACGAAATTTACTCTAAATATAATTGTTTATGTTGTTAAAGCATTCGAAGTTTATTTTTAATTAAATGAAACAAATTGTTTATTAAAATCTGAACCAAAATATTATTATATTCATTGTTACATAAAGCAGTGTTTTATAATACATCATAACGGTATTCATGCAAAGCGGCAAGCTTGTATTTTGGGCAATTGGTTGTTTTTATCAGGCAGATTGTGTGAACGTCCCCTAAAGTCGATTGTGCATTTGGAGAGATATGTCAGCTGTTAACTTGTTAACTTGTTAACTTGTTAACTTGTTAACAGTCAACTTTCAGCATGCATATAAACAGCTTATTGCTGGTTTGTGATATATCTGATTTGTGCAAACGGTTCTCCATACATTTCATTTATAAGGCTGATAAACTTATACGGTTTATATCATTTATGAGGGCATTGCCCATTTGCATGAATACCCTTAATGTTTATATAATGCAGTTCATGGCAAAATATTTCATTTTTCAGTTTGCAAACTTCTAAACTATTTGAAGATTAAACTTTTGTCTTTTCGGTTTAGACAATGTTAAACTTTTGTGGATTAAAAAGTAATCCTCTTCGGATTACAATATTTTAAACTGTTTTTGGTTTAAAGTCTAATTTTTTTTGGATTATAATATTTTATACTTTCTGTGGATTAAAATGATTCCTGTTTGGATTAAAAAATTTTAAACTTTTTGCAGATTAAAAATAAATCCTTTTTGGATTAGAAAATTTAAAACTTTTCATTGGAGTAAAAAGTAATCTTTTTTTGGTCGTGTCCTATAATAATCATTAGGACCAAACAGACCTAATGAAGAAAATAATCTAGCAAAGTAATCCACAAAGTTTTAGTCCGTATTTTTTTGAAGTAAAACTGCTTTAGCCGCATTAAAGCAATATGGCGAATTGAAACGGGGAGTAAAACCGTGAAATGAAATCAATTTTACATCGTTTTATAACAAGGAAACTAAGCATCTAAAACAGCAAACTGCCATTTGTCTTTTCTTTACAAAAAATTGGCCATTTTTCTATATAAAATGTTTGGATATATTTTCCAATTATTTCTAAAAGTTTGTTAAATTTTCTTTCACATGTCATAATTATTATTGTAAAACTCTAACCAAAAGTATTTTTAATAAATTTTCATAAATTTTTCGTTAGTTATTTAGCATGTATTTCAACCAAATGCCCAGAGAGCGCAAAAACTGTCTCAACTTGAATTTTCTGAATTTGAAAGCCAATTAAAAGACTGTATTTCAACCAAATGCCCAGAGAGCGCAAAAACTGTCTCAACTTGAATTTTCTGAATTTGAAAGCCAATTAAAAGACTTCATTTATTTCTTTTTTTGTCTTATAGTCTTAACAGTTTACTTTCAAAAATTTATAAAAATTTTACCGTTACATTTTTGTTTATATTTAAATTATTTCGTTTAAAAAGAGACCACAAAATATTATGTTTTCTCAAAATATGAGGTCAAACTTATATTTGTTGTCAGAAGAGAAAAACTCATATTTTCTTTTTTTTATATTCTTTCAAAAGTTTATTTAAGGCGAATTTATTTTGTCTTGGCACTTAATTTATAAACTGTACCCTATGATTTTTTGACGAAATTAATTTTTTTTTTAAATTTTGTTTTTCTATTTTTTTTTTTTAATAAATAAAATTCAAAAATATTTTCTTTAAAGGAAATATCTTTATATCTCAAATCAATAAAAATTTATAGCGTCCTTCATCAATATCATTAAACCAGACTTCTTTGATGACCCGACTTCTTTGATGACTTTGACGACTTCTTTGATTTTTTTCAGGCCAGCAATGGGTGTTGAGTTCCTCCTTAAACTTTCCTTTTCATTACTGACGAAATGTTTTCAATAGCATCTCAGATCAGGACTGTTTGCAGGCCATTCCATTGAATTTGTTCTCAATTCATTCTTGACTTTTATTTCTGTAAAAAAAAATATAAAATTATTAGAAAATCATAAAACTATAGGCAAAATACAATGCATGACTAACAGAAGCTGTACGTGTACGTTTCCATTAGCTGATCAATTGTGTTAACTCCCAATTTTGTAGAATTATTATAATAGTCGAGTATCTCTGGCAACGCGGTTGGTCATACCGGTTGGTCGTTCTTACAAATTATTTTAAACACATGCAACGTTTTTGGGTAATACTTTAGGGTATACCTACAGCCTTTAATGCTCATCGTTCAAAGATAATATATATGCTGAAATATTACATATATCGTGAGCCTACATTAATACTGCTCTTGAAATCACTATTCGCCATTTACATAACTTACAGAGCTTTTATAGTCAAGAAGCTCCTCACCACATAGTCATCATCACCATTCTCAGAAAAACTATAATATTCTTCATATTTTTCAATACTTTGGCTCAATTTGGCTTTCCTTTTTTTTATTTTTTTTTAAATTGAGTCGTTGCAACAGCTTTAAAAAATCGATTTGTTTGCGAACTTTAGCAAAAATAGTAAAATCTTGCCGAATAAAAAGTTCAGCATTAAGAAATGAGCTAACGTTACAATTTTAATTATAAAATACATTCAAAAACACATATTTCTTGTACATTTTTTATTTCTTAAATTCTATTGGTGCAACTAATATTGATAGTTCAAAGAATGCATGGAATATTCCATTGTGACGGGTGTTACATTTGCAAGATTTTTAACTTCAATAGTTTAGCAAACATGAAATAATTTAAAATTTATGCAGTCATCACAAATGATTTTTATGGTTCATATGTGAAAAAATTTTTAAAATCATGTTCAATGCTTGTTTAATTTTTTATTAAAGTGCATGTAACGGGTTTTACGAGTACTTATTGAAAAAACCAAGTTCACTCTGAATGTTTATGGAAATTCAGTCAAACCCTGCTAAAAAAAAATTTCAAATAAGTTTCAGAAAGTTTTTTATTCAATATTTTAATGTTTAAAGGATATAACATAGATTGTGATGGGTGTTCTGAGAGAAAAATCTATATGTTGAAGTAGTCGAGTCATATTAATTCAACGTTTATGTAGGTATACAGGGGGTCCCGCAACTGAGTGCAACTATTTACGGAGGTGAAAGGTAATGTCGAGTTGAGCAAGAAATCGTATGGGAGGTGAGGGTCTATTTTCACATTCTTAGGAGCTACACGGTTAATTAGTATTGCACGATTTTGATTCAAATTATTGTTTCTAGCACAAAATCTATCTCACAGAAAACTGAGCTCATTCAATTATTTTGAGCTCATTGTATAGGCAATAAAATCACCTTTCTTACGGTATATCAACAAATCCCACCGACTTAACCGTTTCTGAGCTGTGCTCGTCTGAAGATGAAATCGATCGGTGGAAACATCTAAATTTCAACTTTGAGTCCAAATTTCTCAGAATTTCACGTAATAAATTGAATTTTTTTTCAAATAAATTTTGTAATTTACTTCATTTTCTTTTCAATGACACTTAAAACATAAAAATATGTGTAAAAATAAAAAAGTTGACTATACTAAAAAAATTATACTTATAAGAAAACAATGATATTATCTAATGATATTTTTTTCTACCTCCATATGTTTTAGTTTATGTTTTTTTGTTTATGTTTTTTTTTATAAACTAGGACTAAATATGTGATGGAAATAGTAGAGTTTAATGCAATATCTTAAAATATAAGGTTTTTTCTTTGGCAACGATTACCGTGGTATGTTCTGCATATTGAAATGCTTCAAGCTATCTGCCACAATTTATATCATATCACAAAAAATGGTTATGTCAACCCCTAAATTTAAAAATACAACTTTGAAGGCAATTAATAATAAAAACACAAACATTTTTTGTAATTTTTATGCCGCAGTTTTTTGTTTTTTTTTTTAAATTCCCTTTAATACTGTCATAACTTTTTCTTATCTCAGAACAGCTATTTTTCGTTTAAAAGCGATGTTATCATCATTTCAGTTCATCATTTTCTGATAGAATTATACTAAGGAACTATTCGTAGTGCTTGCATTACTCTACAAACAAATAAACTTACTTTATTTATAACGACTACCAAATCATGCTATAACCCATCTTGACACCGAGATTTATGAACGGACGTCAGATGATATCATTGAATCCATTACAGTGAAAAAGTTGATTCCTGAAGAGCTGTCAATACAACTAATTTATTTAATTGAACTATTAATTTTATAATTCTTGAAAAACAGTTTTTTTGTTTTGAAATTATTTCACATAAGCAACATAAGCAACATAAGCACATAGCAAATAAATGAAAAAAATTTCAGTATTCACAAAGGAAATACATCCTTAATGTTCATCACTAACATATAGAAACCAAATTCTTTGATGCACTCTTAAATCAATTTCGTATTAAATCTTGTTTCAATGCATGTGATCTACTTTTTCAATATACATATTTCGATGATTAATGCTGAAAAGCTTACTTTGTAGGCTTGAAATCGATTGGCTTTGGTATTGTGTGTAGCTAATATAGCAACTGAATGTAAGTTCATGCATGTAGTTTGTTTCTTAAGTCTTTCGTTTTCTATTGAGACATGAAGTAAATGAGTTGCAACTTGAATATAAAATCATAATGATAAAAAATAATTATTACTTACAATAGGCTTATTGAAATATTCATAGCTATTTTTTATTTTTCCTTTTATTTTCTTAAAAAAAATTGATTTTTTCGCGATTATATTTATTACAAATGTTATTTTATTATTTTGCATTTAACTGCACACAGAAGCACAGTTTGGAAGCACAAAAATACAATTATTACATTAAATTATTTTTAATATTTTCATACACCTTAAATGATTCATTTAGTTAAATATAAAAATATCAATTTACTGTGTTTCTTCCAAAAATTATGTAAAGTAAAAATTTCCAAGAAAAAAAATGTATATTTCTTTGTTAAGCCTGGTTTTCATTATGTCAGTTTCAATGGTCAGTTGTTGTCAATCTAATGAAAAATTCCAACATGTTGTCAATTTTTCCCAATTGACAATGTTGCAATATAAAAAAACATTATGTCTTCACATGTTTTAAGCAAAACAATTACATAAAAGTTGTTATATATGATATTTTTTTAAAATTTAAACTTTTACATGTCAAATCAAAAATGTCATAGTGAAAAACAAGCATTAGTTTCGGAAAATGTGCAGCAACATTAAATTTGTAACTAACAAGAGTCTGATTTTTTGTTGTTTTAAATTTTTTATTATACAAAATTTTCCCCTTTCCAAACTGGCATGCAATTTTGTAAAGTACCTTTCTGTTTAAGTTGCTCTTGTTGTTGTTGTTGTTGTTGTTATTCAACTTGTGGCATCCTTCACTTGACAACGAAAGCTGCAAATGTTATACATCTTTAGCTAAAATAAAATAAATAAATAAAAATGATTTAGCACAAAGTAAACATGCATTTCTTTTACGACACCTTCAGCACAATAGATGACTGTACCTTCCTATCTATTGACAATGCTCAACAACACTAAAGCACCAAAGCAACGATATTTTTCAAAATATTTTTTTTTTTTTTTCTTCACAGCATTTAGAAAGCGAAAGTAATCATTCATATATTTATTTAGCTTTCAAGCAATTTTTAATGGCATTTCATGATGGTAAGTGAAGCTCAAGACGCTGATTTTAGATTTTGACTAAAGTTTCGTTTTCAGTTGTTTTTTTGTAATGTTGCTTTTAATAACAAATTTAATGGCAAATTAAAAATGTTTGTTTTTATTTCTCTGATTTTATTGGTGCTTAAAGAGTTTAAATACTTTCTTTTTACGTATCTATTTTGTATCTATTTTTCAGATTTAGATTCTTCACAAAAAAAAAACTGCGGAAATTCCTACCATACCTTTGCGACATGAAGCACAGGATATCTTATGATAAGAGTGTATGGCCTGATTTGGTGGAACAAAGGACTTCGATACCCTTTGAATTTTATAGTAAAAACTGTCGAGCTTCTATTTTTTAATAACTAATTCACTGAGATTTTTTAGCTAAAATCGCGTCTTTCATCCAAACGCTGGAAAAAATACAAAATAAAAAAAAACTCTCCCTATTAACCCCTATTAAACGTATAACCTTTAAAACGTTTTTCGATTTTTGTTTTTTTTTTTGTTTCAGATGATCCGGTAGCGAGTTATCATGTTCACAGCGAAACAACTTGTTTGCAAGTGACGGGCATATTTATCAATATTTTTTTTTGTACTTTTTTTCTAATTTACTTCAGAAGTTATACTATAATATATATATAAAATTTATAAAACTCATATGAATAGTAAGTACTCATATCGGCACAAAAACTCATGAAATTGTGAATTGTTTTCGCTTTTAAAACCTTTTTTCCTCGGTACACAATATCTTTATACGGTGGTTGGTGGATTGATGTTCAATAAAGTGACACTTGTGCCAAATTTGGTCACAATACCTTGAATAGCCTATTCGGTGGATCGTAGGGATGCCCACCTACGTGGGCCTATCGATCAATTATACATCGATACATTTCGATATATCACATTGCATGAAAACATCGATATATTTTTTTCAATGTAGCACCTAAAAACATTGATGTTTTACTTTTTTTCTTAAGTATGTATTTAAGTAAGTATTTTTTTCTTTACTTAAGTATGATTAAATGAGCAAGCAAAAAGAAACAAGCAAAATATCAAATTTTTTCTATCATTTTGTTAAGTTTGATAGGTTGAGTTCATTGACTTTTGAGTTGAAAAGAAGGCAAAGCAAATGCACTTTCCATCGGTGCCACTTTCGTCTCTGCCCGATATATAGTTTGCGAGCTACAGTCAGTTTAACTTCTAATTTCAAATTAAAATTAGACTCCGATTTTTAAAAAATCGTATGGTGACTATATGTCACGCTGAGCACATGCCCTTTCCATAAGTGCCACTTTCGTCTCTGTCCGATGTTTAGTTTGCGAGCTACACTTTCGTCTCTGTTCGATGTATAGTTTGCGAACTACACTCGCTAGTGCTAGTGGGATGTGGAATCAAAATTAATTTTTTTTAAAAACAAAAATTAAAATTTTACGCCATCTATTGGGTAAAAGCATAAAACGAAATATGATACAACTCGTTTTTTTCATAAGAGTTAAATCTAACCGGATCACATACCCATTTCGTTAAATTTGACAGTTTGAGTTCATTGACTGAGTTGAAAAGAGGTTCATGACCTCTGGTTTCAAAATAGTATACTAGAACAGTAGTGCATACATAAACCCAATGCAAACGAACGCTTACAATGATGCCAAAACGAACCAATCAGTTCGTGCAAAACAAAAGCAATACAAGCATAAACAACGAAAGAAAAACAAAGAAAGCATCAGGCACATTATAAGCAGCTGATGATTGATTTTCTTATATAAAAACATGCATTTTTCTTTTTATATTTTACTATTTTGTGACTTTAATATAATAGTGACAAAATTGAAAATTAGATATTCATTCAGCGCAGGATATATCTGATATTTTAGTATCTATAATATCTTTGAACGATTAGTATTAAAGGCTGCAGGTATATCCTAAAGTATTAGCCAAAACATTGCCTAATGACCTTGAAAAAATCTGTTAAAACGACCCCATACAAACCGCGCTGTAAGACGTAATTCTACGTCAAAAAAGAAAGAAAAACAAGAATCGTAAGATTTTGTTTGATTTTTTTATTTTTTAAATTTCATGAATATACAAATTTATATCTTTGGAATCAAAAATCCCATGGCAACGTTCTTTGCAAAAACAACAATTTATGAAGGCGTTTTCCCTTAAGTGTGTTCCTTTGTTGATTTAAAGTTTGAGCAGCTTTGGAAAAAAATCTCCCAGAGGGGACTGAAGTTGCTATAACTGATAAATATTTGAATGCCAATTTATACAAAAATGGGAAATGAGACTTCAAGTCCTTCCATATCTCCAAAGGATTTTCGTTTAAGCGCCCTACGGGACCTCTTAAATAAATTGATAATTCAAAACATAGAATATTTTAGTCGCAGTAGATTTCCAGAGAACTTTCTAGCAAGTTTACAAGAAATTACAGAGCAAAGAAACTTGAGAACAAAGAAATATGAGAAACAAAGAATCATGAGCAGAGCTGCCAGGTGGCGGGATTTTCCCCGTTTTTCGGGATTTTTCGTTCAAATGGGGATGGCGGGGAAAACATTGATATAAACGGGGAAAATAAAAATACAACGTAAAGTACCTTACTTTAAATTTTAGAGTTACCTTGTCGAAGCAAAATGTGTCATTTCTTATGTCATCTTGTAGACAATTCCTTATTGCCGCTTGCGAAGAAATTTGGGAAAGGTTTGACTTAACGAATGATAGTTTTAAAGCTATGTGCTTTAATTTACCCAATCTGTTAAAAAAAACATTGTCATCATTTGTCCCCTTGTCCTCTTATTTTCCACACGTTTCCATGTTTAAAAAAAAAAAATAGTTTCGTTTACTTATTGTATTCCCCAAAGCGACATGTACTGAAAGGGCTTTTTTCGTTGTTAATTCTCAGCAGTTATTTTGGAGACAATTGGAAAAACCAACTAGTTTATTTCTAGTGAAATTGGAGTCAGCTTGGAACTATTACAAAAGACACTCAGCACAGAACAGTTTGAATTTATTTTTATATACTTAGTTTTTCTTGTCAGGAGGCACTAACAAAATCAAAAAAACAAAAACTCTCAAAACGTGTTGGGGCCCGTTTTTTTTTTTTTAGATTCCGAACTTTTTTTAAGTTTCGCAAACATATTCGATGAAAATAGTTAAGTGGTAAATGGGAAATATACAGTTAAAACTATGTAATTACTATACAATAATTAAATTAGTTATATCGTACAAACCCGTGTTTCAAATAAGGCTGATAATAGGGCTTTAAATGACCACTTCTGGACTGTATCAAAACGGACCAGTTTCAAACCATTCATAATGGAACTAGCACAGATATAGGGAAAAAATAATGTTTATAGGGACAATTGTCTTTTCCTATGACATCAACCCGTAAAAAGCGTCAGCTCGTTCAATGCAAAACGGTAATGTAGTGGTACAAGTATTAGCCTCTTTTGGAACTAGTTCAGAACTATTCTTAGGTTCATTTTTCTGCAGGCTTTAAACAAAACAAAAATAAAGAACTCTCTTGATCAAAGCTCTTTACCCGGAACTCTCAACACTAAATCTTTGATGAAATTTCAAAAAGTTTTGTGAATAAAATAAATACTGAATGTTTAAGTTTTCATTATAATAATGTATATATTTCAAATAAATTTATACAATTTTTGCAATGATTGCTAAGTTGATCTCAGAACCTTAAGGTTCTATCCCGAATATCGACAATATACCGCTTATAATTATTGTATGTTTTTTATGGAAACGTACGTATTTGATCTAAGTATTTATTTTTGTTATAATTAAATGAAATAATTTAATATTATAACTAGTGTCCGACCGAAACCAAAATTTTGGCCGAAACCGAAACCGAAACCGAATTTCGGCCATTTTTGTAATATTCGGCCGAAACCGAAACCGAAACCGAAACTGAAAGTCTACATACAAATTTGTTTTTAAAAACATTTTTTTTTTTTTTTAATTTTATTAAACGCTTTCAAAAACAAAACAATTCAAACAGATAATAATAACGTATACATACGATAAATATTCTTTGAATATTAAAGTTCAACTTTAAAATAATAAATAAAGAGATAATTTTTAATACCACTTTAAGGAACTTTTTAGTGTTTAGAGTTATTCGGTTTCGGTTTCGGTTTCGGCCATATTGATGCCGAATAGCCGAAACTGACTAAAAGGGCCGAAACTGGCCGAAACCGAAACCGAAACCGAATATTCGGTCGGACACTAATTATAACATTAATAAACTGATACTTCTTTCTAAATTTAAAAACGGGGAAAAAAACGGGGAAAATTTTTTTTGTGTATGCAAAAATGGGGATTTATTTTTGCTGACACCTGGCAGCACTGATCATGAGAAACGTTTGACAGCGAATAGAGGCTTTCGCATGATCTAACATATTGGACGACAAAGTCGGATGGCAAATTAATGCAACAATTTGATAGATCTTTGGAATGATCCAACTTGTTGGACGACATCATTAATTGCAAACTCTCAAGCAGAACACTTCGGCGCAATGGCTTAAGAATTTCTGGGTGCACTAATAATTGATGAAGTTTTGAAGGAAGAGGAAGAGATGGAAATGAAAAGGAAATATTTTTCTTTAAAAAAAAGGAAAATTTGGTTTTTAAAAACACATTAAACGAGTGCAAATAAAATTTTTGTTATTAATTTATATGCATTGATTGAACGTTGTTCACTCGCTGAAAGTTTTTTTGAAATGAAAAGTGCAGCGTGTTGGACCAACATTCGTTCACAAGTCCAACAAGTCGGACGAATCAAACATTTTTGATATTCATCCAACATGTTGGATCGACCGTCATTTTACCTTACCCTGCGGCCACACGTGCAAATAACCACTTTCAAGTAGAGAATACATATTATCTCCGAAAATTTCGAAAAAGACTGCAAGTACTTGCAAGTCAACCAATGCAAGTCCAACTTTTTTTTTATAGTGTTGCATTCTTATATGTTTTTATTCCTTTATGAACTATTAAAAATTTAAATTTTAGTAATAACAAGAGCCTTATATTAGTTTTGAAAACTACATGCATCTAGTGTTGTTCCGAAACCAAAAAGCTACATAGAATCAAAGAAAACAAGTAAAGAAAGTCTAAAGTCGGTCTAGGCCGACTATGAAATACCCTAAACCCACTTTTCAAAAACAAAAAATTTTTATTGTAAATGGGCGAGTCCAAGGGCGGATGAAGCCTATATTTTATATGCATTTAAATGTTGATGAAAAATTTACACATACCAAGTTTTATTCCTGTAGCTCACAGTTAATGCCTTTATTGTGCTTTCGCTATGGGAGTTGGGCGTGTTCATGGACGGATTACTTCCAATTTTTGGACACACCTTAGTTTTGGTATAAAAGACATCCATACCAAATTTAATTTCTCTGACAAACATAACCTTATTTATTGAGTTTAAAACTTTTTGTGTTGTATGGGGAAAAAGGCGTGTCCGTAGGCGGATGACGTCCATTTTTCAAAACTATCTTTGTCTTGTCATAAAAAACATACGTGCCAAATTTTAGCTCTGTAGGTCAAACAGAGGCTTATTTATTGCGTTTTCAATTTTTGGGTTGTATGGGAGGTGGGCGTGTCCGTGAGCGGATGACGTTCATTTTTCAAAAACATCTTTGTGTTGATATAAAACACATACATACCAAATTTTATTGTTGTAGGCTTATTATGAGCTGAGTTATGCAGTTTTCAATTTTGCGTTGTATGGGAGGTAGGCGTGTCCGTGGGCGGATGATGTCCACTTTTCAAAACCATCTTTTTTTTGTCACAAAAAACATATGTGCCAAATTTTAGCTCTGTAGGTTAAAAAGAGGCTTATTTATTGCGTTTTCAATTTTCGGGTTGTATGGGAGGTGGGCGTGTCCGTGAGCGGATGACGTCCATTTTTCGATGACATCTTTGTGTTAGTATAAAACACACACACACTAAGTTTTATTGTTTTAGGCTAATTATGAGCTGAGTTATGCAGTTTTCAATTTTCGCGTTGTACGGGAGGTAGGCGTGTCCGTGGGCGGATGATGTCCACTTTTCAAAACCATCTTTTTTTTGTCACAAAAAACATATGTGCCAAATTTTAGCTCTGTAGGTTAAACAGAGGCTTATTTATTGCGTTCTCAATTTTTGGGTTGTATGGGAGGTGGGCGTGTCCGTGAGCGGATGACGTTCATTTTTCAAAAACATCTTTGTGTTGATATAAAACACATACATACCAAATTTTATTGTTGTAGGCTTATTATGAGCTGAGTTATGCAGTTTTCAATTTTGCGTTGTATGGGAGGTAGGCGTGTCCGTGGGCGGATGATGTCCACTTTTCAAAACCATCTTTTTTTTGTCACAAAAAACATATGTGCCAAATTTTAGCTCTGTAGGTTAAAAAGAGGCTTATTTATTGCGTTTTCAATTTTCGGGTTGTATGGGAGGTGGGCGTGTCCGTGAGCGGATGACGTCCATTTTTCGATGACATCTTTGTGTTAGTATAAAACACACACACATTAAGTTTTATTGTTGTAGGCTAATTATGAGCTGAGTTATGCAGTTTTCAATTTTCGCGTTGTACGGGAGGTAGGCGTGTCCGTGGGCGGATGATGTCCACTTTTCAAAACCATCTTTTTTTTGTCACAAAAAACATATGTGCCAAATTTTAGCTCTGTAGGTTAAACAGAGGCTTATTTATTGCGTTCTCAATTTTTGGGTTGTATGGGAGGTGGGCGTGTCCGTGAGCGGATGACGTTCATTTTTCAAAAACATCTTTGTGTTGATATAAAACACATACGTACCAAATTTTATTGTTGTAGGCTTATTATGAGCTGAGTTATGCAGTTTTCAATTTTGCGTTGGATGGGAGGTAGGCGTGTCCGTGGGCGGATGATGTCCACTTTTCAAAACCATCTTTTTTTTGTCACAAAAAACATATGTGCCAAATTTTAGCTCTGTAGGTTAAAAAGAGGCTTATTTATTGCGTTTTCAATTTTCGGGTTGTATGGGAGGTGGGCGTGTCCGTGAGCGGATGACGTCCATTTTTCGATGACATCTTTGTGTTAGTATAAAACACACACACACTAAGTTTTATTGTTGTAGGCTAATTATGAGCTGAGTTATGCAGTTTTCAATTTTCGCGTTGTACGGGAGGTAGGCGGGTCCGTGGGCGGATTCCAAAAATATTCAATAGTGCAGATCCTTGGGTCCATGTGATCATGTGTACCAAGTTTCATCCAATTATCTCAACTCCTTCTTCTTATCCTGTGTATACGGACAACACACAGACGGACAGACGGACGGACGGACGGACGGACGGACGGACATGGATAGCTCGACTCACGTGGTGACGCTGATCAAGAATATATATACTTTTCTATACCGGACTCGCTTCGTTCTATGCGTTACAAACGTTTGCACAAAGTTAATATACCCTGACCTTTCAGGTTTAGGGTATAAAAATAGTTTAGGTTATAAAAATCATTTCATTATATGTTGTGAAACTTCATATAATATTAGCTCCATATATGTATAACAATTGCATGAATAGTTTCATTTAGTTTTCAATTTAAATATTTACATTGGAATTATAGATATATCTATACATTCACCAAACCGTATTATATTTAGGGTATTCACTTCAGCGCTGAAATTTCCGAAATCTGAAATTTACGAAAATTTCAATGCAATTGTTGTTGTTTTGGTTTTCCGAAGTTTGCTTAAATTTAATCATCTATTGAGTTGATGAAAATTAATCGTCGTAAATTTGCGAAGAAAAGATATGTTCAGTAGTCGTTAGTAGAACTGTTCGATTGATGTGAGTCATTGTGAACATGCAAAATATGATAAGAAGAAGAACATTTTGTCTGTTCTTATATAAATTCGTCAAATTAAGCATCATATTTAGCTTATTATGCAATAACTAAATTATTAATTAAGAATAATTAAGACGGCAAACAATATTTTTTTTAACAAACGGTAGACACGATCAATTCTTTTGTTGGCGTTCGATAAAAGCCAGCTATGGCGACTTCCATGCCGACAGAAGCATACAAAAAATTAAAAACGATCGCTCACTTCAACTCGTCGGAAATTTGCGATTTCGGAATTTTCAGCGTTGAAGTGAATACCCTAGTTGTTTTTTTTTCAATGCGCACATTAAACACACCTCGAGTATACTACACTTTATAAATATGTTAAAAGCGATGCAATACGCTGTGGCCGAATACGAACAAATTTTCAATACATTGAAAAAATACATCGATGCATCGAAAAAATGCATTGGTACATCGAAAACTTTAACACATCCAAATAAAAAAACATCGATGCATCAACATCGAAATTTTCTGAAAAAAGCACCGGAGTTTTTCGATGCTTCGAACCAAAACATCGTTGTTTTTCGATGCATCGATGTATTTTGGACATCCCTAGTGGATCGATTATGACGGCCATAAAATGGACGTAATATGCCAAACACTTTTCTCAGAGAGCAAGAATTATGATAATAAAATTCAATAATTTGCAAGCGTTTTTCATTTGTCAGTCTATTATTCATGGTAAAATGGCAAACCTTACTGAGGATTGGCCTTGCCATATGTTACGAATCACGCGTGAGGTGTCAAAAATTTACATTGAAAAAACAAATAGAAAACCACCCTTGCCAACCGAAAATAAAAAAAAAAATTTTTGAACTCATACAATTGTACAAATGTCATTTAAACCCACAAATAATTATTATAAAATATCTTATCAAAGTTTTTTTTTCTTTTCGCTGTTTTTAAATATTGTTAAAATGGGGTTCAGTGTTAAAAACAAAACAACTGTTAAGTTTAGCGTTTTATAATGTACTTAATATGAATTTAATTGATATGAACAAATAATTATGAACATCAACAATATTGAACTTAACATTTTTTATTTAACAATTCTAATTTTTTTAATATTCTTTAAAACAAATTACATTATACAATTGCAAAAACAAACTCGTATTAAACATTGTTATTTTATGTCTATTTATGTCAACAATCTATGTTTTATATATGGACATGTATTAAATATCTTGAAATTTATTTTCGAGATTTTTCCAAATACTGATAAGATAAGATTTTACACTTAAACTAAAAATAGTTTGTTTTGTGAACTTTGTGATTTAATTGAAACAACTACAATTTGTTATTCATTGTTTATTGTGATAACTTAATTTTATAATCAACATACGAATTTATATACTATATTTTATTTACGATTAAAAATTTAAAACAAAGAAATATTTCAACTTAAGTTCATGAAAAATTAATTTCTTGTAAGTATTCTTGAGACCAATACCGCAAATAAATATGTTCGATTTGTAGAGATTAAATAAATTTACCATAAAATAATAATTATAAGTTAACTAATTGTAAGTACATTTATGTTAATTTTGCACTTAACATTGAATCAACAATGAGACAAATCTGTTAATACAACAGAACAAGCAATGTAAAACCTATCTTAAAACATACAGCATATTAAAAAAACGTTTTTGAGGAGTCATGCATGGGCATAGAAAATGGTTGACTAGACAGACGTCTATTCATATAAAAGTCAGCACCATAGCAAAAACAGACAATCACCTTCAGAAACAGAAACACACACATAACTAAAGGCAAACAAAAAACTTAAAAAAAATCTGTTGATTTCAACAGATGTTTGCCAAAGTAATTCATCATAAGGTGTAAACATTAAAATCACACACTTGTTTTATTGTATTTTTTTACATTTCGTACAACTTTATTACACGTAAAACATTTACGACACTCGAAAAAAAAAATTAAAAAAAAAAAAAACAATACAATTAGACTGCAACAGAGTAAAATCCAAATACAACAATAACTGTTATTGTTGCAGTTATTTTGTGAATACGTTTCATGCGGTTCTCTTCTTGGTCATATAATGGATTATCTCTTTTGGTTTATCTGCAGCAAAGTGTGACAGACGTGCTGGTTTTTCCTTATGCAGGTTCATAAAAGACACAATAACATACAAGACAAATGTACACAATTAAATTGTGTGAAGTTTCCAGAATAAAAAGTAGAACTTAAGGCAAAAACTGCGGCTTTTATTATTTATCGCCAATCTTACACGAAATCTTAAGCGTGCTTCTCAGTTACTTGCTTGATAATTGCGTGAATCAAAACTTGGTAAATTAACTCAGAATTCAGTCAGAACTGTCAAAATCATGTAAAAAGTTTTCCCAACTCTTTTTGCTGTTCAGCGAGGTTTTGTATTGCTTTGACTACTGATAGTAATAAATAGCTGGTAAAATGACCGTCTCCAGCTTTCAAAAACTGAGTTGAAACTTTAAAGTGAAAAAGAAGGCAGTTGAGTTAACAGTTGTTTTTTATTAAAGTTTGCACTGCGTATTGTTTTGTGGCAAAAAAATCAAGGGTGCCTTGAAATACATATTTATTAATTTATTATCAAACATTTAAACACACTCTCTAGCAGCCTTAATTTCGTTATAATCGTTTTCATACATACAAAACTAAATAGCAGTAAACAAGTAATAAAATTAACGGAAATGTATAAAACAATAATCTGTCATGCAATAATTTTTGTATCATAATATTTGCAATTTTTCCTTTACGCTGCACTGACTTTGATGTGAAACGCTAGAGAAAAATTATATTTTCAAACAGATTTTCACCAGTCACTGCAAACATATATCACATGGAAGTTAATGAAACCTCCAACAGCCTTAGCTAACTGAAAATTATAGCCAGTGACTTTGTTAGTAATGCGAAATAAAATAAAAGTATATGATACTTAATATATGTCATACGACTTTGACTTCAATAATGTATAAAGATACATATTGCGCTTCTGCCATGACCGTAAAAAACCAAACAATTTTTTAATTTAAACTTTTTTGTAGATCGCAATTTGTCAATTCTTCGCTGTAAGTAGCTCGGTATGAAACCATACCAAATACAACTAGTGCAAGAACTTAACCCGGGTGACTTACCACAACGTTGTCTGTTAGATGAATGAGCCTTAGAAACGTTGGATGAAGTTCCTTTATATTATCGAGAGAGGCAGTTTAAGAGATGCCCAATGCACCCTGAAAAATGCACTGTTCGATTTGCGGGTCGGTGGCATCATTGGTCCGTTCTTTTTCAAAAATAATGAAAATTGAATGGAACAAGGTACCTCACTTGCACCAAATTTCTAGAAAATAACCTCCAATAAAGTGTTTTCAGAAGTAATATCATGGTGATTAATCATGATAATATTAATATCGTCTTCTTCCTAACCACGTTCTTCAAACAATCGACAGTGTTCGTTCAATTGGGTCGATTTTTTATTTCAGTTATCTTTAGAAACCAATATTTCGGAATATTATAAAAAACACAGACCACAGAAAAACACATACTTTGAAACGTATTTACCGGCCAAGATTCTTAGTGAATGATTTTCTTTTAAATTTTTTTTTTTCAATGTGGAATTCAAAATTGCAATTATCGCCATATAAAATTAATTGTTTTCCTTTTGAGACATGACTATGACCCTACTTTATGTAAGTTACAGACTTTCAAAACGAATACTTTACTTTACTATGTGTCGGTTAGTATTTCAAGCATTCATTTTTTACTAATCTGCTTCCCATAGTATTAATACTTGAACATTTATTTTGAGGATAAATTCAATTCACCTTCATTGGTATAAAGCGAGCCCAATCTAAATCTCTTACCAGCCTGGTTGTACAGAGACGCAACTCCACGTCGACTCATTGTCTAACTCACGACAATAAGCTTACCACAGCCAGCACGAAACTCCCCGAAGGTCCAGCCCACGATAGTCCCCCGGTTAAATTGCTTTCAACTCAGAAAGAGCACTTTTCAGCTCATTTTGTTTGCACATGTCTGATAAGCAAGCTTATCTTAGCACTCCAGTATTATATGATGCTGAATAGTATTGCGGTCTTATTTTAAATAAACTTCGTTAACTAATTACGGGCTAGAAGCTAGTAAAGACGTTTTGGCTATTGCATTATTTATGCCCGAATCACAGAATGTAGCCTGTTTTGTCCAAATTTTGCCTTAAACTATTATTTTTTCACTTATGCTAATGGAACATATCGGATATTGATATATCATGACAGTGAGAGGTAGTTCTCTACTGGATTCCTTGACTATCCCCCTGCTATTTGCTACGGATACGTAGGTACAATAACCAGATTTAATGTACCACTTCCATGATTTTGCATCTCAAAGCTAGAGCTTATGACAACCACAAATTCATAATGACATACCATTCTCCATATGCCACCCCACCTCCATTTCACTGGCTTGGAACAGGCTCGTGGCTACCATCATCACCACTAGGCGGAGTTGGAACAAGGTACCGTGAGATGATTATAGGTTTTTTTTTTTGACAAAAATTGAAGAAGTAAACTTGGTTGGCATGCGGTTTCAACAAGACGGTACCACAGCCTAACGGCATGCAATGAGATACAAACGGTATACAATTGACCTATTGAGAGGCGAATATAGTGAGCAATTAATCTCGCGTTTTAGAGCAATCAAATGGCCGCCAAGATCATACGATTTGACCACACTAGACTATTTTTAGTGGGGTTACGTGAAATCTCTGCCATAAGATACCAGCCAAAATGCTGAAAAAATTTATAAGAAATAATCTTTGCAAAATTTAATAGCAGGCATTGATGTATTGTTCCAAATAGATATTACATTCATTATTGCAATTTTTTTTTTTCAATTTACAAAAACCAAGCACTTAAAAAATAATTTTTTATTTATATTTTGAATTAAAAATTTAATCTTCAAAAAGGCCAAAATATCGCTTTTCGAAAGTTGTAATTATATGGGACATATTGCATTCCTCGGAACAAACTAATCAAATTTTTGTTTTTATCGATGATTTGTTCTGATTAAGAATAAAACCAGGAATTTCCATATTTTCCAATTTTATTTCTCCAATTTTAGTTAAAAAAAAGTCGGTTAACATGGTTCTCTAACGCCCATCGTTGACCGAAACCTTCCGGTTTTTTTCGAAGAAAAATGGTCCAATGATGCCACCACTCCACAATCCGCAACATACTGTGGACATCACATTATGTGGATGTAATTTGGCTTCTCGACAATATTGTTTGTTTTGGAATTTTGTTTATTAACGAAGTCGCCTAGATGAAAATGAGATGATTTTTCACCCAAAATCGTAGTCCAATTCAACCAAAGCGGATGGTCGTGCGCCTTCAATTGCTGAATCAATTGAACCTTGTAAGCGAATAATCCGATATTTTTGTGCAGAATTCTCCTCAGGTGCGGGAAATATTGACCTATTGAGATCGATGGCGAGTTGATGTTCGTGAATTGAGTCTCACACCCTTGACTTCAGCAGCCACATTCTCGTATGTGCGCACCCTATGACGACGGGCACAATAAGTTTTTGTACAAACTTGCTTACAGCAGGCGCGGTGGGTGCATTTCGATTAAAACATATTTTTAACTAACAGTTTTATTCGTAGAATGGACGTTTCAAAGTATTTTTATGCTGTTTAAATAATCTGTTGTAATGTTTTTGGTTAGATTCAAGGCAAAATTAAACAACAAGATTACCTGCTTGTCTGTCTTCTCTGTGTTTCTCTCAGTTAAATCTCAGTGGAAGTGTGCTAGACTGACATGCGGAGGACGTGGATTCGTATCCTAGCTGTATAAGTATCAAAAATGTTTCTTTAATAATTTAATTTTTTATTAAGTTTGACTGTTTGATCAAACATAACCTTCAAAATAAGTTTGCTTACAATTTTCAAAAAAATTGTACATTTCTTGTGGAATTTAAAAAAGTTTTAATGATTTAAAAAAGTCACTTTGTATGGGAGGTAAACGTGATTTTCATCACAGGAGATGATGCTGACCAATAAAATATGCATTTTCTATACAAGTCACGCCTTTTAATATCTTTAAAGTGAAACCGTTAGAATATGCAACTGTTATGTCCAGAATTGCTGTAAAAGTCAAACTTTTATTATTGTAGAGAATTGAACAAATTACAAGAAAAAAATTCAAAAAAATATATTTTTTACTCCAAAAAAAAAAAAAACAAATTGGCCATTTCAGCCCTTGAAAGGACTTTGACCGAGCTTCATATGATCAATTGTGTTGTATGTGTTATTAAATGTTTGCACACAATTGACCGAGAACTGGACCTACATGTTTTATGCCGACTCCGAACGGCTCATGTTCTCAAGAAGCTTTACATGGCATTATTTACTCTCTGAGGTTTGCCATTGTCTGCGAGAGGTGGTGACCGATCAGAAAAATTTTTATTGAAAAAACTTTTCGCCGCGGCTGGGGATCGAACCCGGGCTCCGAGCATGCTAAGCCACACACTTAACCTGCATGCCACGGTCACCACATTTTTTACTCCAACATGGTTTTATAGAGCTCCAAACTGGCGGCAGAGAAAAAACTGGAGCCTCGTAGTTGCAGCGCTGGGAGTCGCAAAAACTGTCCGATCTTGAAAAAAATGACTTTTTTAAATCTTAACAAAATTGGTTATTGTATGACAGGAGCTTTTTTTATTAAATTTTTTTTCAATTTTTGGTGATGTTCCAAATCATGATATAATTACTCCAAGGTAGTATTAACGTTTCTGTTGGAAACGAACTACTGTAAAAAAATATAACAAGAAAGAGAGCGCTCACAATCCGTCATAGCATACAATTAATTTTCACTGGTCACATTCAGCGTACCCAACAGTTGGCAACTGTTAAGTCAAAACTTGATGCACATAAATAGGAAGTTGCGCATTAAAATGCATTTAAAAATAGAAAATTTTTAATTTGTCTGTAAAATTTCCATTCGTATTTGATACAAAGTTTGATATTCATAAACTTAACAATTTTTCTGAAACTTCAATACCGATAACAGCGCTCCCCGATGTGTTGCTGTCACAACGGTTGACACAGCTGAATGTGGCCAACGCATATAACAACGAACAGCTGTTTTTGACAAGAGTTCGTTTACTTGTTGCTGAGAGAATTAACATTTGTCAACACTACCTGGTCAAATTATTATATCATGGTTCCAAATTTGAAAATATGTTTTTTCGAAAAAAAAATTGACTTTAAAAATTCATAAAAAATCAAAAAAAAAAAATTAAAAAAGCTCGTGTCATAGAATATCGAATCAAGTTTAAAAAATACAAAAAAAAAAAAAATTTCGTCAAAAAATGAATCCGCTAGTCCGGCTGTTACTTTTGAACCCGAAGAAATTTTTCTATGAAAAAACGGCCAAAGTCATGGCCCCCGTTAATAGAGTTTTTTAGAGAAGTTTTGATCATAAAAATTGGATCTTTCTTACTTTTTTATAAATTTATATAAATCACACATCGTATTGCTCGAATCGTAAGTAGATAATTTGAATTCCTTTCTTTTTCAAATAACTAAAATATATGTAATTTTTTGAAAAAAAAGCCGAACTACTTCAGAAATATCAAAACCCAACAAAGCAAATTTGTAAAATATTTACAATTTGTTAATAATTTGTTCAACCATCTGAACGAGCTCTTGTTTGTCACTCGATGACACTCTTCCGCCACAGAAACGCACAACCACACAGTCACAGAGCCGCAGAAAAGTTACGCCATATTATTTTATTTCCGCTTCCTCTTCGCTCAACAAGAAACTGTGATAACACAAGGAAAACCAAAGAAAACAGAAAATTGCACATAAGTTAGTTATAAGAAATGCCATAAAAAAAAAAAATAAGAAAACTTTTCTTTTCCATGTACAGCGCCATGTTTTTCCAACACATTTTTTTGCATAACTACAGCGCATCGAATACTAGCACTAAATCGATCGAGCGTACATCTTGAAGAGGTCAAAGTGCAGAAGATCAACGTGGCCAGATAAGGAAAAACTTGCAGCATGCATCGTGTTCAATTTTCCGACTTTCTTTTATGAATGGCAGCAGCAAAGGCGAAAAAAACATGAGCACAAAAATAGATGAAGTGTAGCAAAAAATGCAAGTAAAACCTAGCTAATACGAGCTAAACAGAAACTATATAAATATAAAAGAAAACAACAACAACTAAAGTTTTGTTGCACTGATTACGGTGTGCGCGGAAACTGTGGCTCGTAACTGCTCACTGCTGGAGTTCAACATCAGGTGCCCACTATCGGCGGCGCTTCGCATTGTACAGGAATACCTCGCATAGTACTGCTTCGACCAGTACGGTTTCGCTATAGTACGGTTTTGAAATTTTCAAAAAAAAAATTTTTTTTCTTCGAAAAAATTGTTACTTTCTTGTCTTTTGCTTAAAATTGCGATGACATCATGCTTGTGTAAAAGCTTGCATACAAGAGAGTAAAATACATACATACATATGTACATATGTACATACTAGACACTCTCGTTTTTTTTATAGAAAAGCAGAAAAACAAATTATGTGTAACAATTTATCTTTTTTTGACTTGATTATCCTTTAATGTCCCTTAACCTCCTTCATAGGGGTATATGACCTGTTAATAGGCGCACTGGTCCCGAGTGCCTCGATTAGTCCGGTTTCAAATAGTACGGCAAAATGGTGGAACGGATTAACCGTACTATGCGAGGTATTCCTGTAGTCCTAAACAAAAACAAAAAACAAAAACAACAACAACAACAAAAACCATCACAATTAGTTACAAGTCAGGCGCAGTCAGCAGCAGCAGCAGCACGAGGTGTGAAAGAGCGACAACTAACGTCCGTCCATGTTTTGAAAAGATTTAAATAAAAAAGTCGCAACTTTCACCATTTTGACTGAAATCATGATGAGGATGATGATGATGATGATGATGATGATGATGATGATGATGATGATGGTGATGATACTATTGTTGTGGCTATTGAAACGTTGTTGCTAGCGTTAATATTGCAGTTTTTGTTTTATCTCTCTCTTTTGTTGTAAGTTCTTGTTTCGTACTATTAATTTTGACAATAAAAGATTTTAAAAATTTTCAGCGGTTGAAAAAAAAAATGTAGCCAAAAATCCTATGGAATTAATTTAAATAAATTTCATGGACTATAATTAACGGAATTGTAAGAATATGCCACAATTTTTTATTTGAATTGTGAATTTGGGGTTTGTGTAGATTTTTTGAGTAGAGAAATTAAATTTGTTTTATAGTCGCCGATGTCTTAAAATTTCAAGTTTAAGAAAATATTGCATTGGTTTTATGTTTTTTTCATGAGCCAAGTGTACTCATACATGAGTCTGCGTATAAAGCACAGTCATCTTCATGCAACTGTGCATGATCTCAGTCCATACGTAAGGTCATAAATGAGCACACTGTTTATATGTAACTATCCACAAACATTGGAACCGTTAATTTTTGAAGCTTCTCGTTACTAGCGGCATCGGCAAAATCTCCGTTTGTTTTCGCATTAACTCTAGCTCAGGTGTGCAGCATCACGATAAAAAAACTATAAAGGCACTTTTGTCAAAATAAAATTTTTGCCAAGGCACGAATTTCGCCTTCAGCGATCGTGGTGCCTTGGGTTCGAGTCCCACGACCGACACTACTTTTTGTAGCAATTTTTTATTATTTTGTTTGATTTTTTGTTAATTTAAATTATTTTTTTTATATTTTTCAAATTATTTTATTATTGTTTTCTATTTATTCGGCAAAAAATTTAATTTTTTTCGAATGAACGAATTTTTCCAGCAAAGATACTGGCGGGCTGGGTTCGAATCCCATGGTTGACACTTTTTTTAAGCAATTTTTTATTAATTTTATCAATTTATTTTTCAAATTATTTTCTTATAGTTTTGTATTTGTTTGTATTTGTTTTATGAATTAAAAGTTTTATTGTATCAACCAAAAGCTAAAAACGTTATAAATCTTCTTCAAAATATATATCAAAAGTATTGAAATATTTTAAAAATAAGTAATATAATTTTTTTCTGTTGATCCAATGCAGCTTTTTAGCTTTTTATTCTATACAAATAAACAGAAACAAGTAAAGAAAGTCTAAAGTCGGTCTAGGCCGACTATGAAATACCCTTAACCTACTTTTCAAGAACCAAAAAATTTTTATTGTAAATGGGTGTCTCCGTGGGCGGATGAAGCCTATATTTTATATGCATTTAAATGTTGATGAAAAATTTACACATACCAAGTTTTAATGCCTTTATTGTGCTTTCGATATGGTGGGCGTGTTCATGGACGGATTACTCCCAATTTTTGAACACACCTTAGTTTTGGTATAAAATACATACATTCCAAATTTAATTTCTCTTTGACAAACATAACCTTACTTATTGAGTTTTAAACTTTTTGGTTTGTATGGGAGGTAGGCGTGTTCGTTGGCGAATGGCGTCTATTTTTCAAAGCCATCTTTGTCTTGTCATAAAAAACATACGTGCCAAATTTTAGCTCTGTAGGTTCAACAGAGGCTTATTTATTGCGTTTTCAATTTTTGGGTTGTATGGGAGGTCTTCTTTGTATTTGTATAAAACACATACATATCAAATTTTATTGTTGTAGGCTTATTATGAGCTGAGTTATGCAGTTTTAAATTTTTGCGTTGTATGGGAGGTAGGCGTGTCCGTGGTCGGATTCCAAAAATATTCAATAGATCCTTGGGTACATGTGATCATGTGTACCAAGTTTCATCCAATTATCTCGACTCCTTCTTATCCTGTGTTTACAGACAACACACAGACGGACGGACGGACGGACGGACATAGATAGCTCGACTCACGTGGTGACGCTCATCAAGAATATATCTACTTTTCTATACCGGACTCGCTTCGTTCTATGCGTTACAAACGTTTGCAAAAAGTTAATATACCCTGACCTTTCAGGTTTAGGGTATAAAAATAAGAAAATAAATTGAAAAGTAACGACAAAGATTCAAATCAAAATAATTAAAAAATTTGTAAAAACAAATAAATGTCGGTCGTGGGATTCAAACCCACGCCACCGCGAACGCTAGCCGATCTGGCATCGTTTAGTTCGTTGAATACGAATGCAACGCGGACAAGATTCCGTTAAAAATCTCTCGCATCCAGTGTTGCCAGATTTCGTTAAAAAATATTCCGAACGATTATTTACGGTATCCGTTTTGTCCATGCATTTCAAGAAGTTTTTTCCCTTTTCATTTTCCCGTTTTGCCTTTTTTTGCAAGGCGATATAAGGCAATAAAATCAAAAGTTTTTGAAGTGAAACTTCTTTGGCGGCGAGTGAAATTTCAAGGTCCTTTTTCGTGACGCTAGGCTAACGTTTTCAATTCATATGACAATTAAAAAAAAGTTACTGCCGCTGCCGAGAATTGAACCCCGAACATCGTTGCTTATGAGCCGGAATCTATACGTTTACGCCACATAGGCACTTGTTAAAATGCCAAAGAAAATGTAATTAAAACTGAACGCGTAACATACTGTAAATAACATAATTAACATTAACATTAACATAACAGTATTAACATAACCGTAACATTAATTTTCATCCTACAAGTATGCAGGGAAAAAAAATAGAAAAATAGCTAAAACAGGAGCAGAACGCGTTCTTGAATATAGAGAGCGAATTAGAGCTCTTAAGAATACAGGCGCAGTTGGGTCTGCAACTTATGATGAAGGTAAGGTGATTGCAACAACGGCTGAGTTTCAAAATGAATTTTTACGAAACATCAGTGTATTTTGGTGAATCTACAAAGAACCAATCCCCAAAAAACACACTGATGCATCTCAACAAAATTTTAAAGCCAACCAAGTTGATGCACTCAACAATCAACGTTCGCTGCTTTATGAGGCCCTCTATCAACATAGCAATTATTATGATCAGGAAGCAGGAGGTAATAATGAACAAGATTTGCCTCTGCTTTCGGAGGCTCCTTCAAAGAGTACTATGCAAATGCAATCCAGCATTCAAAAATTAACAATGTTGAGAAGACATTCGAAAGCAACTAAAACACCAACTGAACTAAAACAAATACCGAAAATAACTGTTATTTTACATTTTTCAAATGAAAAAAAATTGTCGAAAGACTTTTTCAAATATATCATTATGTTAGAAATGTCCTCAGCCTCACGAATATTAAGTCGCTTTTAAATTTGAAACTGATTCTTTAAAAGTTAATTTCTTGCCTAGTATATTTCGAGGAAAAATAAAGGTTACTTTTGACTTTTATTTTATCGGTCAAAAATAGCAGTTATTTTGTGACTTTAGTTTTTTTCGATCAAAAATATCAAGCAATTTGTGTTTTCTTAAAGGCCGCTTGACAGATTGAACTGTTGACACCATGTGTAAAATGTCTCACCGATGAGATGAAAATAATAATATCAAAATTTTTTTATCGGTAAAATGACTTGAACAAATATTAAAAACCTAATATTTTTAACCGAAAATTAAACGGCAGAAAATAACTGTTATTTTTGCCCAAAAAAACTATAAGGCACAAAAAACTGTTATTTTTGTCGGAAAAAATAAAAATGAAGAGATAAAAGTTAATATGTGACACTTTCGACAAAAACCATATTCGGTACGGTCCCTGGATGCTAACTATTTTATATTGAATCAACAAATTATTATTCCATTTCGTATTGATTGAATTTCTTTTCAGATACTTTCTCTCTCTATTTCACACTAAAATCTCTCTTATTTCTTACTGTTAAAGAAGTTTCACTTCTGCCACGTGTACGTTGTGACGGGTCTGTTTATTTTTTACCCAAACTTTAAAAAAAAAAAAAAAAAAATATATTAATAATGAAAACGAACATAATTTTGAATTTTTGTTCTTTAAAAGAATGAAGAACTGGTTTTATCAATAACTTTAATGTAACCCAACAACAACAACAACAATCGATGAATTTTTGTTGGTTGTTTAGACGCGTTCCGTTTCACTTCGTTTCGTTGAAAGAATTCTCGCAATGAGTGGGTGGTAAATTCACTCTCTCGTCTGTGTAACTAAAGAACCAAGAGGCAATGAAACTCTTGTGAATCTAATAGAGTTTGATTAGGGGTTGCCATCGGAAAGTAAGTGGAGCTTTACTTAGGGCAACATGGTTGGGATATGGGCATTGGATTAGAACATCTGATCCATCAATTGTAGGCAGTTATTTTCATACCATACCTATTAGGGTCCGTCCGAGTTAGTCCGAGTCTGTCTGATTCTTTTTTGTCTTCTTTCGTCCGGCACGTTCAATTTCTTTTTAATGATGCTTCTGTGTGGTATAGCAAGATCCCCCCCATCCGACGAGCTAAGCCATTTTATTAACGTGCATGCTATTAACCACCTGAATAGTCCTCTGCATTCGAAGACTCAAAAATATACCGAAGCAAGGGAGAAAAATCATTACAAAAAGTGGCGCCCAACGTGGGGCATGATTTGTTAAGGCATGATTTGTTAAGGCATGATTTGTTAAGACATTCATGGTCTCACTTAATTTTTAATTTCACTTTTATGGATACTTTCTGGAATTTCTTTAAGATAGGTTTTGATACCTTTTGCTTATGAACCGAAAGTGAAGTAAATTTCGAATTTTTAAGATTTTTTTTGTAAAGTTTTGTTGATTCATTTTCTTGATCTGCCTATTGTGGAATGTTTATTTATCTGGAATATGAAGACTTCGTTATAATGACCAAGTTATTTCATCCGATATAAACTTTTACAACAAGAAAATTTATGCAGATGTTTATAGTTCAGTTGAAAAGAATTAGCAAAATAGTTGTTTTTGTTGGTATGGAAGAATTTGCATACAATTGAAAAATTGCCTTTTTGGTTAAAGTTACATAGATAGAGAGTTAAGCTTAAATGTGTCTGTATTGAATCATTAATACTAAATTAAAACAAAAAAAAAAAAAAAAAAAAAAAAAAAAATTTATTAATAGAAATAAAAAACTAATATAAATCTTAATCTAGTTTTGATTAATCGAGTTCTTTTTAACTTTTAATTATTTATTTTTGGGAAATCTTAATACCAATTTTGTTGCATTTGTATGCCTTATAACGCGTTTTAAACACTTGCTCAAGTTTATTTAAATCTTAAGTTACGGAAGTTTTTTTGTTTTGTTAAGAGTTATTAAATTATAATGGCTGTTCGACATACTGGCGAAAATCTGCCACACAATTTTGTTGAAAATATTGAAATTGTTTGCAGTATTTGCAATTTAGATTTGGAAGGAGTAACACCATTAGTGTCCACTCGTTGCAAACATATTTTTCATAAGAAGTGTATTTTAGATTGGCTAAACGCATCAGCTACGTGTCCATTTTGCCAGGCTTCCGTTACAAAGAACAGTTTATTAGAGCACAAACTTCAGTTAAACAAATCTAACACTCCACCCAATACTGGAACGATACCGAAATTTAATGAAAGAGACTTATTAACTCGACAGCAAAAGAAAAATCTCAAGTCAATTGGCGATCGTCAAATGGCGAACTCAAATCCTAATCGTAACTTTTCATTATCTCCAACATTGAATAACAATAATTTATCTTATGATAACTTGGCCACCCAACCTGTCAATACTGATAACCTTGCAAGTAACAATCAAGAAATTAATTTAGAAACCCGCATTTATTCAAATATCGAAAAACGTATTCAGACTGAGTTCTCTGAAATGCATTCAGTCATTTCAAAGTTGACTCAACAATTGACACAGTTGAATGTTAATACCCAAGAACCTGTTTGGCCAAGAGAATCTTTTCCACTTTTAACACGACAAACAGCTTCACGAAACTCAAATCTTCCGTCTTTTCAAGAGAATCGTGAAAGAAGCTCAGCTTCATCTTTTGCACTCACCAATAGTAGCAAAGTAGCGAACTTAATTAATAGTTGGAATATAACTTTTAATGGTCATCATTCTGGCTTATCCGTGGAGAAATTCATTTATATGATAAATTCTTTAACAAAAGATAGTTTAGGAGGAGACTTTAAATTGTTGTGTGAACATAGTCATATGCTTTTTACTTCCAAAGCCAAGGAATGGTACTGGCGTTACCGTAGATCTGTTCCTAGAGTAGAATGGAATCCCCTTTGTGAAGCATTAAAAGTTCATTTCAGTGACCATTTAACTGACATGGATGTGCGTGAGTTAATGCGAGACCGTAAACAACAATTAAATGAGAACTTTGAAGATTTTTATAATGCTATGCTACAGTTGTGCGATAGACTACGTTTTCCTATTAATGAGAATGAGCTTGTTGAAATTTTGCGTAGGAATCTTAGACCTCACTTAAGAAAGGAACTATTTTATCTACAAGTTAATTCAGTGTCACATTTGCGTAGTTTAGTGTTACGGAGGGAAGCTTTGAATACAGAGTTAGAAAGAAGTCAAAAAGTTTTTAGAAAACATGTTGAAGAAGTTAATGTAGAAAATGTTGAGTCAGAGGAAGAGAAATTTTCAGAGGAAATATGTGAAATAAGGAATAGAAAAGAAGAAAAAGATGTAGACCTTAAAACCCTTAATTGCTGGAATTGTCGAAAAGATGGTCATAGGTATATGAATTGCTTGGAAGCAAGGACAATTTTCTGTTATGGATGTGGCACCGCGAACATGTATAAACCTCAATGTGCAAAGTGCCAGGGAAACTTGAAGGCGAGTCGCAGCCACAACACCAGCCTGCGCTCGTAAATAATGTAGTTAAAAATGTATGTAAGGAAAATAATCAAAATAAAAAAAATATCGAAATTTTAAGCAGAGAATTTTCTAAGAATGCTAATGTAATTGAGAGCGTTCCTAAACCAGTTTTATACCCTTTTAGACCGTATCATGAACGTGTAAGATCGTATGAGGAAGCAAGAAAACGAATACTATGTGAGTCCATAGAAAATAATTTCAATGAAACATTCAAGAAAATTAAGAAAACAAAACGAAATACCCTTCGTATTCGAAACTTTTATAAAAAAATCAAAACCAGTAAATTCAATTTTAAAACTTGTATCGCAGCAGTTGATAAATCCAAAAATGACTGTAGACCTTATGTGCAAGTTGAAGTATTTGGAATGAGTGTAGTTGGACTTTTAGATTCGGGTGCGTCAGCTTCTTGTTTAAGTGGTTCAGCCGCTAAAGAGTTTTTAAATCGCAACATCCCATTTCGAAAATATTCCAACTTTGTTGAAGCTGCTGGAGGTCAGAAATATAACGTTCTAGGAAAAGTTATAGCGGATATCACTTTTCGAGGTCAAATGAAGCCTATAGAGTTGTTAATTGTTCCAGAACTGAAACAAGATCTTTATCTTGGTGTTGATTTTTGGAAGAGTTTTGGATTTCTTAAACAAATTCTTGATAATGTTTGTTCTAATATTAAATTAGATGAATTAAGCCAAGTTTGTGAACCAAATGATTTGAGTGTTGATCAACAGCAAAGATTAAAACGAGTAATATGTTTGTTCCCGAATTTTGATGTAGAAGGCTTGGGAATAACTTCTGTTCTCAAACACACAATAGAAGTCGAACAGGGTACTAAGCCCATAAAACAAAGATATTTCTCAGTGTCACCAGCTATTGAGAAAAAGATACACGGTGAAGTTGATCGAATGCTTAAGCTTGGAGTCATAGAACTTGCGCCACCAAATTGTTCATGGAGTAGTCCTGTAGCTATCGTTCAGAGAGAGGGAAAGATTAGGCTTTGCTTGGATTCGAGAAAATTGAATAGCGTAACAATAAGGGATGCGTATCCGCAACCAAAAATTAATGGAATTATTTCTCGACTTCCTAAAGCGGAGTTTATCAGTTCTCTCGACTTAAAACACGCATTTTGGCAAATTGGTCTTGAAGAAAATTCACGAGATTTCACTGCTTTCACAGTACCCAATCGACCTTTGTATAGGTTTAAAGTTATGCCATTCGGACTAACAAATGCCCCACAAACGATGTGTCGTTTGATGGACATTATTATTCCAGCTCATTTGCAAAATCAAGTTTTTGTTTATTTGGATGATTTACTTTTGGTTAGTAGTAGTTTTGAGGAGCATATTTCTTTGCTTGCTGAAGTTGCTCAGCTTTTGCGAAAATCAGGGTTAACGTTAAATATAGCAAAATGTAAATGGTGTGTAAAAGAAGTGTGTTATTTAGGTTACATTATAGGAAACGGTTGCATAAAACCCGACCCAAATAAAATATCTGCAATAACTAACATTTCAGTACCATGCTCAGTTCGAGAAGTTCGTAGCTTCTTAGGTCTTGCTGGTTGGTACCGCCGTTTTTTAGACAATTATGCATCGCTAACAGCACCTCTTACAGACCTAACGAAAAAGGTTAAAACCTTTCAATGGAATCCAGAAGCTCAAATCGCTTTTGATAAAGTTAAAGAAAAGTTAACTTGTGCACCTGTCTTAGTTACGCCTGATTTCGAGCGCCCCTTCATAATTTCATGTGATGCATCGAAGACTGGTGTAGGTGGCGTGCTAGCGCAAGAAGATAGCGATGGCATCGAAAGACCTATCGCCTTCTTTTCCCACAAACTTAATCGCGCTCAGCAAAATTATTCGATCACTGAATTGGAATGTTTGGCAGCTATACTTAGTATTGAAAAGTTTAGAGAGTATGTCGAAGGACATGAATTTAGGGTCATTACAGATCACGCTAGTCTTCGTTGGCTAATGCGTCAGACAGACCTTAATGGTCGACTGGCTCGATGGGCTTTGAAGCTTCAAGGCTTTAGATTTTCAATAGAACATCGAAAGGGTAGTTTGCATGTTGTCCCAGATGCTCTTTCTCGTTTACCCTATGATAACGTAGAAAGTGTTGAAATAATTTTGCCAGAAGTAGACCTTAACTCTGAACAATTTTCTTCGCAACCTTACTTGCAGATTTGTAAACATATACAAGACAATCAAAGTCGTTTGCCAGATCTCAAGGTCATTGACGGGTTTGTGTACAAACGTACTGAATTTAATAGAGGTGATGAAGTTTCAGAAGGTTCATCATGGAAGTTGTGGATCCCACAGGGACTCACCTCTTGTGTGATTGAACGCTCACACAATCCACCCATGTCTGCTCATGGCGGAATTGGCAAAACGCTAGAGAAACTGCGTAGAAATTTCTTTTGGCCTAGCATGGCCAAAGAAGTGAAAAATTTTGTTCTAAACTGTGACATTTGTCGACAGAGTAAAGCACCAAACACTGTCTTAAGACCACCTATGGGATCACCTAGTAAGTCTTCGCGACCATTTCAGCGCTTGTATATGGATTTGATTGGCCCATATCCCCGTTCTAAGTCAGGAAATGTTGGCATTTTTATCGTGCTTGACCATTTAACAAAATTTCCGCTATTGAAACCACTAAGAAAATTTACTGCATCAGCTCTGATTGATTTTCTAGAAACGAATGTTTTTCATATTTTTGGAATACCTGAAATTATTATCACAGATAATGGACAACAGTTTAAGGCGACAATTTTTGAACAATTTCTTTCCAAGTACGGCATCAAACATACGTTTACAGCCATATATTCACCTCAATCTAATAGCTCGGAGCGCGTTAACAGATCAGTTATTGCTGGAATACGATCATATTTGTCTAAAGATCAGAGGCTATGGGATTCTAACCTTAGTCAAATTGCAGTAGCCTTAAGAAATTCTTATCACAGTTCAATTGGTTATTCACCCTATTTTGTTTTATTTGGACAGCAGATGATTACACATGCTGGTTCGTACGATATATTGCGAAAACTTAATTTATTACAAGAAGGAGAAAATATATTAGACACACCAGAAAAATTACAGCTAATAAGAGAAAACGTCATGAAAAATATTGATAAAGCATATAATATCAATAAAAAAGTATATAACCTTCGCTCTAGAGATATAAGTTTTGCTGAAGGAGAAATAGTTTTTCGAAGAAATTTTGCACAGAGCAATAAAGCTATTGGTTTTAATGCTAAGCTAGCTCCAAAGTTTCTTAAAGCTAAGGTTATAAAAAGAATTGGCAATAGCTATTATGAACTGGTAGACTTAGAAGGTAAAAAGTTGGGAGTTTTCCATGCAAAAGATCTGCAGAGGCATTCTAAAACGACATAGCCTGAAAATCACGTTTTTCAGAGGATTTTTTAAATGTAAACCATTTCAAAATCATCTGTTTTGTGACGGGTCTGTTTATTTTTTACCCAAACTTTAAAAAAAAAAAAAAAAAAATATATTAATAATGAAAACGAACATAATTTTGAATTTTTGTTCTTTAAAAGAATGAAGAACTGGTTTTATCAATAACTTTAATGTAACCCAACAACAACAACAACAATCGATGAATTTTTGTTGGTTGTTTAGACGCGTTCCGTTTCACTTCGTTTCGTTGAAAGAATTCTCGCAATGAGTGGGTGGTAAATTCACTCTCTCGTCTGTGTAACTAAAGAACCAAGAGGCAATGAAACTCTTGTGAATCTAATAGAGTTTGATTAGGGGTTGCCATCGGAAAGTAAGTGGAGCTTTACTTAGGGCAACATGGTTGGGATATGGGCATTGGATTAGAACATCTGATCCATCAATTGTAGGCAGTTATTTTCATACCATACCTATTAGGGTCCGTCCGAGTTAGTCCGAGTCTGTCTGATTCTTTTTTGTCTTCTTTCGTCCGGCACGTTCAATTTCTTTTTAATGATGCTTCTGTGTGGTATAGCAAGATCCCCCCCATCCGACGAGCTAAGCCATTTTATTAACGTGCATGCTATTAACCACCTGAATAGTCCTCTGCATTCGAAGACTCAAAAATATACCGAAGCAAGGGAGAAAAATCATTACAACGTTGCTACACGCGAGTTTTTTTGTTTTGTTTGTTCTCGTCCCTAGGTCATCTTTAAAATAAGGAGTGCTCTTTTCAAGCATTTTTTATGTAGACCGACAAACTTATTATACATATTACATGAGTGCAACTGAAAATGTCT
Source organism: Tetanocera ferruginea (assembly GCA_958299015.1). Classification (NCBI taxonomy): domain Eukaryota; kingdom Metazoa; phylum Arthropoda; class Insecta; order Diptera; family Sciomyzidae; genus Tetanocera; species Tetanocera ferruginea. Next base: position 106,375,944 of record OY282644.1, read on the forward strand.
ATTTCTTAACCTATTAATTGTGATTTTTTCCATATTTTGCCACCTAGCATTTGACGAAAATCCTAATAAATACCGGTGTAATTTTCGGCTCCTTCACATAATTCTGAATTGTTCTTAAAAATTGAAATACATGAAAAGAACAATGTATACAATTTTTGGTTGAGTTTTTGAATAATATAATTTTTCACAAAGAGACGCGTCCAACCTAATTTTTCTCGTTTTTACGACTGATTTCCCGTTTTACCTTTTAGGTCGGAAATTCCAGTAAAAAGGGAAAAAATCCCTATTCTAACAACACTACCCCCATCTCACTTCGCAGCACTGCACTTCGGCTAAACATCTAAACATCTATATAGTTTGTATTACAAAAACTAATTGAGAAATATATCAAACCGGCAATGTTCAGCGACAAGAAAGAATCTAAAAACTACATTGATTAAGAACAGAGTGCGGTGTTGTTGCTGCTTTTTGAATATTTCAGCTGTTTCGAATAAGCAGCAGCTTTTTTTTGTTTGTTTGGGGAAACTCAAAAATAAAAAAATAAAAATTAGTGTACATTCCAGGAATTGAACTCTCTATCGTCAGATTGTGAGGAGGAGCTCTATCCGCTGCGCTTTCAATACTATAATTGAGATGAGAAAATTAACTTAGCATATTCGGCAAGAAAATGAAGGTATTTATTAAATGCATGAAAACTCGGAAAAACGACTTTTCCCAGATATGAGACCTAGCTGGATCGATTTTTCAACCCCCTTTTCATCTATATTGAAAATTGTATCGCAATCATTAGAGCCATTTTTGAAAACGCAGTTGCAAACATATATAAATGAGGAGTTTACATTCAAAACCAAATACGTCACACAGATCGAATTATTGGGAAATCGAAAAAAAGTCTTAATTTTGACATTTTTTATAAACAAACCAATTATACAAAATTATGCTTCACCGGAATAGATATATTATGCGAAAAAAAAATAGTCTTATAGTGCAAAAAAAAATCGTATTTCCGATTTCAAATTAAGACTTGTCTGGTCAAGTCGAAAATTCAAAAAAAACATTTATTATGATCCAAAGTGTTATTCTTTGCAAAATAGGTCGGAAGTGCTCCTTAAATCCATTTTTTCGATTTCACTTCTTCCCATGGTTATAATGATTTTTTCAAAGTTATAATTTCTTGGACTTTTTGGAGCAGGATAATATGGTAGGAACGAAGATCGATTGTGTAATCAGTCGAAAAAAAACATTTGAGGTAAAAAAAAACATCAGAAAATATTTATATCTGAAATAAACACACAGATATAAAATCTTCCGGATAAAACAAGAAACGCCGAACATAAGTATAACGAAAAAACCAAAATAGCACCATAGGGACCACTTTAAAAAAAAAATATTTTTTTCGAAAATGTCTTTCAAATATCTAACGATAAGTATATTTTTCTGCCTTACAAGGTGATACGGTCTAGTGGACATGTCTGCTTTTGATTTGAAAGGAGATTTTTTAATGCATTTTTCTCTTGGATTTTTTTATTATTTTTATCAAAGAGGATTTTATGGATCGATATATTGTAATATTAGCTTAACAATGGCTGTTCTCACTAAAATTTTTTTATGACTTAGCTGGATTTGAATGTAAACTTCTCATATATTGCTGGATTAATAGGATAATATATCAGATTCATTAATTTTTGTCGTTTATCTCTTGAACTGTGCTTTTTCTCCTCTTTTTTTTACCTGCATTTTACAATTTTATACACAAAAATTATGAATGTTTCATATTCTTCTTGTATTTTTTCATGACATTTGGGAAATTTTTTATTGATTCATGTATCTTGCACACACATATTTTGAACTTTAAGCACGTGACGTGACTCATGTAATTGCTTGCTGCACCAAAATTCTTGAATGCCATTTTCATGACATTTTTTTATTTTCTTGGCCTAAACTCTTATTTCAGACATCGGCACGTCAACATTTCTTTTTGCTGATGTACACTAGACCGTATCGAAAAATAAGAGATTAACTGAAATGAGAGTTTACGTCGAGAAAATATTTTTTTTAACAGTGTACTCCTCGTTAGCAAAAATATTTTTATGCTAAAAAAAAAGGTATTGTTAACCCCCCCAGCCGCGGCGAAAAGTTTTTTTTCAATAAAAAATTTGTCTGATCGGTCACCACCTCTCTGCAGACAATGACAAACCTCAGAGAGTAAATAATGCCATGTAAAGCTTCTTGAGAACATGAACTTTAGCCATTCGGAGTCGGCATAAAACATGTAGATCCAGTTCTCGGCCAATTGTGTGCAAACATTTAATAACACACACAACACAATTGATCATAAGAAGCTCGGTCAAAGTCCTTTCAAGGGCTGAAATGACCAATATGTCTTTTTTTTGTTTTTTATTGTGAACCCCCCAAAAAAGTATAGAGTTGTAAAGATTGTATTAAGATCTTAATTTTTTATAATTTTTTAGACAACAGAAGGCTCTAAATTATTTTTGTTAACAATTTTTTTTTAAATAAAATTATTATCTAAAAGGTATTTTAAAAACATTTTTTTTTTTACCTTTCTTTCAACCATTGCAATATGTTCAATATCAAGAAAACTATGAATTTTTTCAATTTTTAAACTACTTGAAACACCCTATCATACTAAACAGAAGATTTAGAACAGACCGGGTTGGAATAACAAAAGTTCACGTTCCAAAGTTCACCGGTGTCCGAAATAAGAGTTGGAGTCGAAAAGAAAAAACATATTTTTTAGTCTGGATGTGGCACCAACAAAGGATATTGCCACAATTTTTTTGTCCATACTTTTAAGATACTTTAATTGCGTATTACCCACTGTGCCAGCTAATGTCTAAAAAAGGTTTTGTGTAATTTGTTTTTTTTTTTTTTTTATGATTAATGAAGTTGATGATTAATGGGCGGACTTTAAAATTGATATATTGACGCTAGGAAATTGAAACAAAGTCGAAAGCGAAAGCTACATTAAAATGTCTCTAATTCTAAAAAAACTAAATTATTATAAGATTTAGAAAAACAAGACAGCATAAGAGGTAAACTAACTAAACAACATCAACTAATGTACCAAATAATAGCCAAAAGCTTGCCATAAACCGCTTGCAACTTATGCCGTGGCTTAACACACACAAGCACATGCTTATGTGCTTTTAATGAACAATAATTAAAGTGTTTTAATTAACACTAGGAGGACATGGAAATGTATGAAAAGAAATAATAAATTGCAAATAAAAATTTTATAAAACCGCAGCAGCTGATCTTTAAACAATCAATCAAACAAACATCAACATCAACATCAACATCAATGTGCCAATCCAGTCATTGAGTCGGTCAGACATTTAAACTTTTTATTTATGGACAAAACTATGAGCACGGGGAGCAGCTATGCTGCTATGTATGTATATTTATATAAGATAATTAAAAGATAAAGAAAAGTGAAATGAAATGAAAATGCATGACAGCAACAATAAAAAAAAAAAAATTAAAAACCAATAGCAACAAGTTGGCCTAAAAGGTGGTTGATTTGAAAACAACTCTGTCAAAGTTTTAACCACATTTATAAATAAGCATTAACAACATTTGGGGCTACGTTTGGAGGAGAAAAGCAACATTTTTTAAACATGTTTCAGCCATAAAGAGTGGTTTGTAGACTCGAAAAGACATCACGATGTTTGATGGTGATATTGATGAAGCTGGTTAACAGAGTGTGCATTAAATACCTTGAATGAATGCATGAATGAATGAGTGAATGTGCCATCTTGTGCCAGTCAGTCAGTTGTCAGTTTTTATGGACTTGAGTAAAAATAAAGTGCAATAAAAAATATAACAAGCACTCGAATGGCAGCTAGGAGCAATGCACTCTAGAGTGCAGCATCAACCAAGTCGTTATCATCATCATCATCATCAACGCCATCGTCATCATCACCAGCAGCCTAATGAGAAAAGCAGTCAAATTCGGTTGGTTTATTTTTGTTTTTTTTTTCCTTTCATTTAATTCAATTAAATGCATTTTATTTTGCAGCTTTTAAAATAAACTTCACTTGAAATTTTTTGTGTTTTTTTTTCTCTGAGCCTTGTTTCTATACAAGTTCATAGCATTTTATTTCTACGCCACTCTGCTTTATATTATTTAGCTCTTCAGCGTGCTAACTTATATTCAATAACAAAATTAATAGCATGTATTTTTTGCTTATTATTTTGTTGTAATTTATATATAAGTATAAATATTATTTTTACTACCGGTACCATGTTCGAACTGGTACTTGTTATAGCCTGTCTGTGCAGTTGTGTTTGTGTGCATTTCAGTTGCTGTACGTTTGTGTGTCTGTTTGTTACGCTGCAATTTTCCAACGTTAATTTTTCCCAAACTAAGCTTTACACTTGTACGTTTGTATGCGAAAATTTTATTTGTTGGGCAATCATTCAACTGTCATTGTTTTTTTAGTGGGTACTTCAAATTAGCCTAACTCGTATTTTTCTCTCAATTAAAATTTTACAAATTTCAGTTGTTAGAAAGTTGATGTATAATATTTTTAATAGCACTAACCCTGCCGTTAGGTCAGCTGATTTGTTATTAAGTACTTCGTACCAAAATTTGCAAACATCTTTATGTAAGCTATCTTGATCAGAATCAAATGAAACTTATTACTGTTCGAAAAGAGTTTCTGTCAGTGAATTTAAAAGTAATTTTTATTATTGCATGAACCTAAAAGCTCCTTGGACGAATTCTAAATACTGAGTGAAGATTTGAAATATTTTACTAGAGGATGTATGCTTATCAACAGTGGCGCAACTACAATGAAGAAGGTTAGTTTGACTTGAAAAAAGAGGCACCGAATTTTAAAACTTGGCTGAACCGTTCAATTCAATCGACATGCATACAACCCTCAGTAACTTTATAGCTTATGTTGGTGACTAGTCTGCTCTTGGCCATGACAAAAAGAACGATAACGGTTTGAATGTTCCTGTGAACACTTAAGTCAGGCCAAAATAATATGTAACATCATATGTATTGTACTTTCAGATATATAAGATTATACTTAATAATATCAAGACAGCAAGAAAAGTGTGAGCTAAAGAAAAAGATTTCTCTGCTTGCAGGCGAATACTGGAGAATACTGTAGAACGCCTCCAATCGACGATATTAAAGTGGAAATTCCACAAACTAGCCCTAGTCATGGCTTAGAGTTGCTATCCAATGAGTCAAAAACTACAAAGCAAAAAAACAACATTAACTCATCAGTGAAATATGGCTATAGAAAGGCACATGCCGAACGATTGGAATCTTAGTGTGCTTTGCCCCTAATTCATTAAAGGAGTCCTGACAATTTGCACCAACTAGCGATATATCAGTCTTATATCCATCACATATAACGTTCTATCGAGTATACTGTGCGATAGATTGAATCCGCTTACCACAGTGCGGCTTTCGTCCTGGTAAGTCCACCATCGACCATATTTTTAAACTACGCCAAATCTTGGAAAAAACCTACGAAAAGCAAATTAACAATCATCATATCTTTGTTGATTATAAAGCTGGGTCCAATGCGCGATTGCTTGTACGCAACAATGCCTGAGTTTAGTAAAGTTGAATTCCTACGCTGAGCAATAAATGTAGCCCCGCCAAAGTAGGAAATTACCTTTCCGAAACCTTCAATACTGTGCAGAAGCCAGCCAAAAAACGCTATCGCTACTCATGGAAACTTGTTTTTAAAGTCGAAAAGATCCGGATCAAAACGGAGCTACCAACCTAGAAATGATACAGAATCTTTACAGAACCTTTACAGAGCCTTTACAGGAATATCCCAGCATTATAACAAGGTCATCCAGAATCATACCCTGACTTAAGGCAATCTTCATCGTTTGCCTCAGAACAGGTTATGTTCCGAAAATTTGAAGAGAAGTGAGAGTAGTTTTTATTGCCAAGACAGGGAAACAGATACACTCTCATCGTTCCTGATGAAAAACATTGAGAGAATAATAGATCTTCACACAAGAGAATCTCTGAAAAGTATTAACCTCTGCAGTGCACAACACAAAAGAAGCTTGTACACCTTAACTCTGTACAAAGATTAGCATGCATGGAGGTAACAGGAGTCATGAGATCTACGACACAGGCTAGTCTAGAAATAAAACTTCTAGAAATAATCTTCTCCCATAGAAGAGTACCTTAAGTGTTCGGCAACCAAGAGTGCGATTCGTCTTAGTGACAGGGTTGCCACATCCAAAAATTTTCTTTTACCAAAATTACCAAAAAAATTTCACATTTATGAAAAAAATTTCACATCCAAAGCAAAAATTCTAAAATTTTTTATATTTTAGCATTCTTCTTCTGAAAAGCTCTTTATTTTGGTAGTGACGTTATTAATGAAAACAAGCACACAACTAGCACACAAACTTTTGTTAAGATTGCAGCAAGCTTTACAGCAAAAAAAAAACAAATTGCCCATTTCAGCCCTTGAAGGACGTTGGCGGAGTTTCTAATGATCAATGGTGTTGTGTGTGTTATTAAATGTTTGCACACAATTGACAGAGAACTGAACCTACATGTTTTATGCCGACTCCGAACGGCTAAAGTTCATGTTCTCAAGAAGCTTTACATGCCATTATTTACTCTCTAAGGTTTGACATTGTATGCAGAGAGGTGATGACCGATCAGAAAAATTTGTTTATTGAAAAACTTTTGCCGAGACTGGGGATCGAACTCGGGCTCCGAGCATGCTAAGCCACACCGTTAACCTGCATGTCACGGTCACCACAAGCTTTATAGCAACTCATTATAAGAACTACATTGTTTCTGAAAGGACACTTATTGACTTCTATAATGGCAAAATGCTTATACAAGCTTAATACAGCGTATATGTGTTTCTTATCAACTTCTAAATGAGCAGGAAACAGGATCCTGCATAAAACTGTTCCAAGTTGAATGATATAAGCTTTATCGAAACTCCAAAATAAGCAACTACAAATTTTTCTGATTTTTTTATGATATTTAAATTTTTTTATGAATTAAATTTATATCAGTACATTCACAACAAGGGATTCCAGTCCCGGGACTGATTTCAAATTTCGGGATTGTTAGATAGGAATCCGGGATCCCGGGATTAGTACCGGGATTTGTAAAACAGAGAAAACCCATTTTTTTTGATAAATAAATAAATTCATATGTTTGGTTGGAAAGTTAAGATATTATTTTCAAAAAACAAATTGACCAAAGAAATAAAAAAACACTTTTGTGCAGAATATTCATCTTTTTTAGTGAAATCTGTGAAAATAAAGACCATGAATAAAGAATCATCGTATTGACCAAAATATATTCATAATTACCAGCCACAGTCTTGTAAACAGGTGTTACTCGAATTTCAAACTTAGTGTTGCACTTTTCTACTACTATTTTTAATTGCCATTACTCGAAAAAGAGTTGCAAGCAATTTTTATAAATACTTTTGATTATTTGAAATTAACAGTTTTATAAATTCTTTTATTTCCTCTAAATTTATGGAAAAAATCGGAAAAATCAACAAATCGAAAAAATCAACAAAATGCAGACATTTTAAGGCAATTGCAGGATCCAGAAAATCCCGGGATTTCAGGGCTTATAATCCCGGGACTTTCGGGACTGGAAAAAATTCGGGATCCCGGGTTTTTGGGATCCTGGGATCCCGGGATTTTAATTCATATTCACTTCATTATTCACATCTCTTTACATATTACTACAAGTTTTTCTGATTTTTTTATGATATTTAAAAATTTTTTTAAATTTAATCCTTACTTAATCTCAATTTTAAAAATAATGGTTTTATTTAATTATATTTTTTTATATTTAAAATTTCCAAAAATTTTTCTTATGGATTCATATGATTCGAACCCGTAACATACCGCATGCCAGGTTGGAGGGTAATTCATCGAAATATTTCTATTTTATATACAAAGAGCTGAAACTGAATGGCTTCATGGTTTCCACTACAAACCAGAGGCTTTGGTTTCAAATACATACTTTATCAAAACTTATTGGAAATAGTAGCTGTTTCAACTACTGCTACTAAAAACCAACTGTCCAATTTTCAATTAAATAAAGAATTGATTTTAACGATATATAATGCAGTTTTACATTGTAAACTTAATAACTCTCCATTCAAGCTCTAACTGATGTAGAAGCCTCTTATATGTTTCTATTCAGTATAAACGAGGCTGCCGCCTCTTCTAGAAAATCAATTTCTGATAGGTTTTACGATTTTAAAAACAACTCTTACGTTTTCGCTCATTTTTGAGTTGCCAATCAACAGTTTAATAAATAATTCAATACTTTTCTTAAATGAAATTAAGAAAAATTTCGCTTAATAATAATGCGAATGTTGTGAATTGCAGGAAAAGGATAAAGCAGCCTCAACTGCTTAAATGCAAAAGGTTAGGTTAAGCCTTATTTTTCCAAGCCAAAGTTTTTTTCGTAGCAAACAAGTTCAATACATTGAAAAAGGAAGATAATTTTAATACATTTTTTTAAAGTAACACCAGACAGTCCATTTTAAGTTTTTGGAAAATTTGCATAAAAAAATTTTTGCTTTTCACTGCAAAAGTTTACCAAAATGAAACTTAATTTCACGTTTTCACATCGAAAAAAAAATTTACCAGTTTTGGTAAATTTTTCACATTCTGGCAACGCTGCTTAGTGAGTCACAAGCCTGGAAAAACAACATTTTTGGACATGCATCTATTCTGAATCTCTTTGGAACTGAGGAATCAAGAGGAACAACCGACCACATCATATCAAGTGTGAGATTCAGTACAAAATACACCACATCCATTCCCAGCAGACAAGAATGGGGAAGATACAACCATAGAAACTGTTGATAATCTCCAATTTTTCACTGATGGCTCCCAAATGGAGAAAGAAATAGGATCGGGTGTGTACTGCGAAACGCTACAAATCAAAGTGTCTTACAAACTCCCTGATCTCTGTGGTGTTTTTCAGTTAGAGGCTAGAGAAATTACTCTGCTGGATTGCCGAACACATCAATATAAAAAACAGTGATAAAGCAGATGAACTGGCAGGAAGCAGAGTAACAATCGACACAAAGACCTATACGTATACATTTCAATAGGCGTTGTCAAAAGAAGCATGAACCTGAAAGCCAGAGATAAGCCAGAGAAGTGACTGCATTATTTCAAGAAGGCTCTGGCCAGAACTAAATGAGAACAGAATTAAGTGCCTTCTGCTCTTGAGAAAACGGGAAAACCCTATAATGAAGGGAATCCTAACAGGTAACTTGCCCTATCGGGGTACTGTTTTTGGAGATTTGTAAGAACTAGTGAACACATCATTGTAATACATATGGAAATTCACTAAGAGCACAGGATGATTCGGAAATAAAAAAGCATACATAAAAAGGTATAGGTTTTTTGGGCCCAAGGAAGCATCTCACTGGCGCAACACTCTTCTAACCTAATAATACTTGCCGAAGTTAAATAAATAAGAAATTTTTGGAGCTGAATAAGAGATATATTTGGTCAATTCTTTTTGATGGAGCATAATTGTAAAATTGTACTTTCCAAAATAATTATACGCGAATAATTATTCTGCTTTTATACTAGAGCTCGAGCTTATTTATGTGTTTCAAACTACACGTGAATGCTAAACACAAAATGTACGTGTAGATGAAAAAAGACGCGTTCACTTCTATACGGGTTCACAAATTGACGTTTTAAGCCCTTGAATACTAATTTAGAAAAAATTCGTCATATCTATTTTACATCTATGTTAGTATTGCTGCTAGTAAAAACTATTTTTACACCCCTGCAAACATTTGGAAGACAATTAGAAGAGTAGATCATTTGGCGACGTGCTAGCGATTCGCCTAAGGGATTTTTGGAAGATGGATTGCTTTTCGATCGCCGAAGCGATAACTGCGCGATTCTCAAAAAATTTCAAAATCTTCCTGAGCTCATTCCGGCAATCGTTGGAAGATGGATCGCTTTTCGATCGCCTAAACGATAAATGCGCGATTGACAAAAAATGTTCAAAATCTTCCTTCGCTCATTCCGGCGATCGTTCGACGATGGATCGCTTTTCGATCGTCCAAGGAATGAATCCGCGATTCAAAAAATTTCCAGAATCTTCCTTCACTTATTCTGGCGATCGTTGGAAGATGGTTTTTTAAAAAACTTTCTAAATCTATCATTTGAATATGAAGCAGGCTCTGAAAAATCGTTTGAATAAATAAAAAACTTTAACTTTGTAAGCAACTTCATGGAACTGCTAGTCCAAACTTGCAACAAATTGAAACGTTCAACAACTTTGCAACAAATCGCTGACGACCTCTAAAAGCGATGTCTTGGTCACTTGACATGTCTTCTCAGCAAATCATTTTAGACCTCTTCTGCCGATTCGTGAGCGAATTCCTGGCGAAGCGCTGAATACTCTTCTCGGCGATTCGTTGGCGAATCGCTTAAGACTTCTCTCGGCGAATCATTCGCGACTCTTCATAGCGAATCGCCTAAGCCTCATCTTGGTGATTCGTCAGCGAATCTTCCAGGGGAATCGCTTAAAACTCCTCTTGGCGATTCGTCGGCGAATCTTCCCGGCGAATCGCTTTTATGGGCTCAGCTGCTTACATTCGGCGATACCCGGAAGACTCTCAGAAGAGCTCGCCGGCGATTGTTTCATCTTGCAAGCGATTCACTAGAGATTCTCAGGCGATTGAAAATATTTGCAGGGACGTACTTTCACATGTATTTCATGTTTAAAATTCACGTGAAGTTCGAGTTTGCGAATTTTATAAAAACTCTTAAATACACATGGGTAACACGTCATGTGAAATCTGAAGCTGTAATTTACACCATAGCCTTATATCTTATGAACTTGAGAACGTTTGTTGTATTTATTTTGTATATTTATTCATTTTATAAATAAAAAAGGTCAAGAAATGTGTCTGTTTCAGTGCAAGTTTCTGTTCAATATTAAAAAAAAAAGATATATGTTCGAATTTTTTTTATTTTCAGAATTAATTTCATCAATTAGATCTCGAGAGAAATCGGAAAAGTCAAATCTTTTTTTTATGCTAATACTTTTTATACTAATACCTAAGTAGTAATTTAATGAAAATTGAAAAAAATTTGCTGCTGAATTATTGCAACTTACCTTACTTACTTACAACTAAAAAAATTTTTAAATTTTTCTGATTTTAACAGTTGCACAAAAGCTACCCTTGATCGTTCAACATAATTTTTTCAATTTCATTAATTTCCTGTGTTTCGTTTTTTTTTTTCTTACAGTTGATTTTACTGATTCTATAGATCAAAAAAATATACATACAGCATCAAAGCAATTGTATAACCTTACGCTCATTTGAAATAAATTGTCTTCAAACACGCTATCATGTAAAACGATTAAAATAATATCTACCAACTCAGTGCTAACAAACATAATGAGCTCGAACAAAAAACAAAAGCTAAACATAAACAAAAAAAAAACAAAAAATAAAATAAAATATATAAAGGTAATACATAATCTTTTCACAAAAATTTTATTATTATTATGTTAAATAATGTCAAAAATTATAGCTATTATATAACAGCGGGACGAACAACACTAGCTGGCGGTTTACGGCTGTCTAACAAACAGATTACAAAAGACGACAAAAGCCAAACCAACAAGCGGCAGATGCTACTTAATTAAAACGCCCAAATTACATTTGTTTTTTTTTTATTTTATGGGTTGATTTGTTTGTTTTAATTATATACTCACATTTTTGGCAGTTTTTTATAAGCGGCACAAACCGTCTACAAAATCGTGTTAGAGACTTTAAGACAATCGATGTGTTTTTTTTTGAGTTGCACAGTCAAATGGTTTACCACTCATTGGTCAGAGAAATGACCAGCGCACTTAAAGAAAAAATTGAGCAAGTTTGCAAAGCAATATTTGTATTTGTTAAGGACTCACATAAGTACTTTAGTAAGTTCACGATGTAAATTATGAAGATGCTGAAAATAAAATTGACATTCGAAGTTCACACTTAAATAGTTCGTTAGTAGAAAAGTTCGTTCTACGACAGATTTGAACCATTTAGAGTCAAAAATATGACAAAAAACTTAGTCAATGTGAACTCCTTTTAAATTAAATAAGTTTTCTATGCATACTTTCAGGCTGAAACTTTTTTGGTTAGTTGAAGTTTAACAGTTTTAAAAGCACTGTAAAAGCAAGAAATAATTACAATTTTAGCGATATTAGGTGCAAAGCATGACGCTTGTCTTCTATTTATTAAGATAGCGTGTTGAGGTTGTATTTTAAACAGTTATATGTTTAATGTTCAATTTGTAAATTCTATATCAATTAACATATAGAACACGTTTAACGTCTTTATTATAGAGTGAGTTACTCTCATCTTCTTATATACAGAATCAAATGTTTGTCCTCCTGTCTGTCTGTCTGTCTGTCTGTCTGTCTGTCTGTTCCGTAGAGGCTCGCGCACCGTTTATCCGATTAAGCTGAAATTTGGACACCGAGTACCTTTCATAGAGATAAAGAACATAGGGTGTATAAAAAAGTGGGCGCAAGTATGTGGGCGTGGCACTCTACAATAACTTCTAAACGCCTGAACCTATTTCAATTAAATTTGGAATGAAGGTTCGACTGCGGCTATAAAAAATTACAAAGACTTCCGCAAAAGGGCGCTTTAAGAAGTCCGTTTTTAAGAATCCAGGACCGATTTCAATGAAATTTGGTATGAATGTTCAACTGCACCCAAGATAAAGTATAGGTAAAAAGTGGGCGGAAGTATGTGGGCGTGGCACTCTATAATAACTTCTAAACGCCTGGACCGATTTCAATGAAATCTGGTATGGAGGTTCAACTGCTCCCAAAATAAAACATAGACTATAAAAACTTACAAAACCTTCCACAAGAGGGCGCTTTAAGTAGTACGTTTTAAAGACATAATAACTCCTAAACACCTGGACCGATTTCAATGAAATTTGGTATTGAGGTTCAACTGCACCAAATATAAAGCTTAGGTAAAAAGTGGGCGTGGCACTCTATAATAACTCCTACACACCTGGACCTATTTCAATTAAATTTGGAATGGAGGTTCGACTGCGCCCAAGATAACATAGGCTAAACAAAATTTTAAGGATTTCCGTAAGAAGGCGCTTTAAGTAGTGCGTTTTTAAGACTCAATAACTCCTAAACGCCTAAACCGATTTCAATCAAATTTGGTATGAACGTTCAACTGCACCCAAGATAAAACATTAAATATAAAAAATTCCAAAGACTTCCGCAAGAGGGCGCTTTAAGTAGTGCATTGTTAAGACTCAATAACTCTTAAATGAATTGACCGATTTTACTAAAATTTGGCACGTGAAATAACTCGACCCTGCAATTAAATAGATCTGTTACTTAAATAATAGATCCTATGCTTTTAAAAGTTCTTTCGACAAAAATCAAGGAATGAGCCGTGGTCAAACGAAGTCAAGAACCAAAGCAGATGAAAAACATCAACCGAACAGTATCGACCAAAACCGAAGTTGAACGAAGATAATCCAAAAATCGAATCAATGCTTATAGGATTTTTTAAAATTGGAATTTTTTTGAGATAAAATTGCATATTAAATGCATGCTAAGAAAAACTTTATGTGCATTTTTCTCGAAATGACTTTTCAAATTGCTATGATAAGTTTAGAGAATGCCTTTCCAGAGAATGCCTTTCTCTAAATGCGATCCTAAAAATTCTCTTTAAATGATAAAAAAAAAATTCTATGAAAAAAAGAAATATATAAAAATATATCAGTTTTAGAGAAAAAGATTCTTTTTTTTGAGAAAAAATTTGTTTTCATTGAAGAAAATACTTCTAATAGTGAATTTTTTATCAAAAAATAGGAAAAATTTTTCATTTTCAGTAAATTTTTCTCTATAAATGAGAATTTTTTGTGCGAGTAAAATAATTATCATTATAAGAGACATTGAAATATTTCCATTTTTTAGAAGTGAAGAAATATCTTCTTCGAAAATGTGAAAATTTATTCTTATCGAAGAAAATTTTATTTGAAAAAGAAAAAATTGCTATTATCGAAAATGAAGAAATTTTTCACCGGAGAAAGATATGTGTTTCTTTTTGAGCGTGGGTGACCATTTTCCTCAGAAGCCAGACTTCAGATCGAGACGTTGAAGATGTAATTTTTTTTTAATCATCATTTAATCTGGCTGGTACAGTTTTACGGAAATTTGAGCAAACACTTTCGACGGAAGGAGGGGGCAAAACCCCAAAAACGATTATTTAAAAAATTTTAAAATTGAATTGATAATTTAAAAAATGTTTAAATGAGACCAGTTTTGAAAATCGTTCTTTTTCTGTGCTCGAGGCACAACCCCGAGTAACACCGGGTTACATCCGCTAGTTATTTAATAAAACCTATGTCAGACCTCGCTTAGTCTAGGGGAAGAGTGGCATGAAAGAGCCAAGTTTTGAAAGAGCCATCTTGATTTACGCGGTAGTTTTCATACGAATGCTTCTTAAATTATAATTTTTAAGAAGCAATACTCGCCATATGGCACCCTCGAACATTTGACAGTTCACTGATAATAAACGACGATGGTGTATCGTATTTTGGATTTCTTCATCATTAAGTAAGTTTTTCAGAACATTTTATTTGTTTTGTGACGTCTTCACCTTTAAAACTAACAGTAATATTATTATACTATAATTTTATGGATGGCCTACCAATAACATATTTATTTTGCCGGAAAAATCTTGATTTCATACTAATTATTGAGGTTATGTTTCTTTGGACAATATGTTTTGAAAGAGCTGGGTTGCGGTGGTATGAAGAAGCGTAAAGGAAGTTTAAATTATTTTTGTCAAAAATGTTTTTAAGTGTTTTAAACCTCTTATTTTGTTTTTGGAATAGGTCTTATTATTATAGATTTTTTTCAAAGCGATTTAATTTTTTTGCTAAAAATATTTTTAAGTTTTTTAACTATTTTTTGTTTTTAGTTTTGAATTTTTTTATTTATTTAATTTGTTTTTGTAAAAACAATACTTTTTATAATAACAATTAATATTTTTAATAAAATATTCGTTATTTTTCGTGTTAAGTCTTGTAATAAGAAGATGGCTCTTTCAAAACTTTGGTTGGCTCTTTCAATGCCCATGTGTTATGAAAGAGCCGAATTTCATGTTTTTTATAAATGGCTACAGGTCCAAAAATATTGTTGATTTTGGAAAATATTTCATGGTATTGCGTTCATAAATGAATGAGAAAATACTTTTGATACAAGAATTATAATTTTATTAATTATTTTTATATATTTTGTAACTTTTTTTAAAACTGGCTCTTTCATGCCACTCTTCCCCTACATTCCAAGCTTAATTTTTCAAATGTAGATAAAGTCATTTTCTGGTCTTACTTTTTGAAAAATTTTACTTCAAAAATTAATTTAATTTTTTCGGTGTATCCTTACTTATCTAATACAAATAGGTGTGAGTATCATTGCTGCTGTTATAAAGGCGGTATTGTTGTTTTTGTTGCTGCTGTCATTGTTATTAGTAGAGTTTTGTTATAATTTATTTTTGTTTTGTATGTTAATTTTTGCTTAATTTCTTTCACTTCTACTGTTTCGGTAATTATTTAATAAATGTAGCCGTGACTGCAGCGCAATAATTTCAAAGCTTGCAGCTAAGCTTGTTTGGCATATTTAAAATTTAGCAAAGCTGATGCAACCATTTACTCAAGTATTACCAACAATTATTGTGAAAAATTCTTCAAGATCAACAAGCATAAAGTTGCAGCAATCTACAAAACAGTTTTCAATCTGGACAGAACCAACTGCAATTAACAATCATCTCAAAACTCTACAAAAGGCAGCTTAAGGTAAGGCCATCATTACATGACAACAACATTGCCAACTTAACAAGAACAACAACAACAACAACAAAACAATGCCAAAGGTTGACGTACAAATTAGTTTAGTCATCTGCCGCCCGTCGCGCCGGCGCACAACATTGCTGAGAAGCAATCATTTCGAAAATTCTTTCAAAAGCATGAAGTAATACTTGAATTCCATTCGTAAAAATTCTGGTTCTCTGTAAAGAAGCAGCAGCAATCGCTGTGATTTTTGTGGTTTATCCTCTGTTTTTTATGGCTTTTGTCTTGACAAAAACTGCAAGACTGAGGCAGTCAAAAAAACTACCTTCACTTAAACGTCGCACTCGTCAGCAACGTCAATCAGTTGCGGCCTAATTTGCTCTTAAAGATTTCACTTTGTTGCTGCCAACAAGTTGCATTGACTTGCGTAAAATAAAAAATAAAAAATAAAAAAAAACCAAAAAAACGAACGGACGCTTGCTGACCATAACTTGCCAACAATATGAAGATGATGCCGCTGATGATTGTTGCATGTTGCGGTGGCGTATGCGCAACTCTGAATAAACGTGTATGTAAATTAAGCTCTATGTCTGTGTGTGTGTGTGTGGAAATATGCTTGTGTTAACTCCTAGCTGTATTAAATACACAATATATAACTTGTTGTTGTTTACATTTTCCAAAGTGAACGTACCTTTTGCTGCATTTTCCTTAAAAGCTATAAAAGGCTGGCTGGCCCAACTGCTTTTTTTCCCAGTTCACTTTTGTTATATTGAATTTTTTGAACTATGGACTGTGGAGCAAAATTTTAAAGAAGATGAAAAAAAACTTAAAATATCTGAAGGCAACAAAACTTTCATTTGTAGTTTTTGAAATGAAACTTCTTTGGCGGCAAGTGAAATTTCAAGGTCTCTTATTCGTGACGCTAGGCTTACGTTTTGAATTCATGTGAAAATTTTCAAAAAATTATTGACGGTAGCGGGAATAGAACCCGAACTTTCTACTTAGCATGCCATAAGAGTCGGAAGCGCTACCATTAGGCCACATATGCACATGATAAAATGGAAAACAAAATTAAATTAATATTGAATGGGTTGTGGTCCGCGTCTTGTATACCACAGACACAAACCATGTCACAAACCGGAACGCGTTTTAGTCCGTATCATTAGATTTTCATCTTAAAAGTATGCACGGAAATTTTATTTCTTTAAGCTTGGAATGCTGAACATAACGTTAGTAGATAAGGTATGACAGTTCTAGCGCAAAATCGCGTGTATTTTTAAAGGGGGGGTCTAAATTCACAAAAAATGAGTCATTTTCAAACGAGACAGATATATCTACCTATCTCGCTTGTTTACACACAAAGCTTTTGTGGTTTGTGTCTTGGATAATATGGTTTGTGGCTTGGGTAGATATGCCGATGGAACAGGGTGGTAGTTAAAATTTTAAATCAGGGGGAAAAATATGGGGTAATAATCCCCTTATCCTGGTCCTGGTCTGGTCCTGGTCCTGATCTGGCATATATCTGATACCGATCTGGTATATATCTGATACTGATCTGGTATATATCAGGACCAGGACCAGATATTACTAGAGGGCCAGGACCAGACCAGGACAGGACCAGATCAGGATAAGGGGGATTATTACCCCATATTTCCTCCCCCCTAGTTTAAAATTTTAACTTCCACCCTGTTCCATTGGTATATTTACCCAAGATGGTATTGTGTGTAAACAAGCGAGATAGGTAGATATTTCTGTCTGTTTTAAAAATTACTCATTTCTTGTGAATTTAGACCCCCCCCCCCTTTAAAAATACACGTGATTTTGCGCTAGAACTGTCAAACCTTATCTACTGATCATTTAATTTCCCTTTACTAAGGAAATTAGGAATTGCTTAAGGAAAAAGGAATTGCTTAAGATTTTATTCATACCACACTTAAGTAATTCCTTAGAAATTCCAAGGAAAAGCAATTGCTTAAGTTTTATTCATTAGGTTCAATAAGTACATCCTCGAAAGTCACCTGAAAACGTACCGTAAAAGTGTTCAAAAAGCGAGCGACTTTATTCAGACACACTAAACCTGCCCAAGGTGTTCCAGAACTACCACTTTTGCGGTACAGATGTCGGACATTCACCGACAAGGGCATTGGGTAGCGTCCCTTTTCAAAAATCAAGAGAAGTGTTCTCTCTTTAACATCAGTGTACTCAGGATATCTGTAACAAGATCCAATTTTTGTGCTGGTAGGAAAAGGCCCTGGTCTTCAAACCATCGGACAGTCGACTTATTTTTTTCAAACAAAATTCCGGGCCTCATTCCTGTCGAAATGCCTCTCAATTTTCTAGCACTAATGAGTGGCTTGCGTCACCCAAAACGTGGTTTGGTTGCGTGTGTTTTGATCAGAGGACAACCAGGTGGACTTTTGAATATTGAGATACTTGAATCTACAGCTACTAAATATCTGCAGCGAAGCCAATCAATCTCATTCCATTATCAGATATGTTGTCATGGAAACTGAACTTTCCGACTGTTGGACCAAATATGTTTTCCATGTCCACCTTGAATGTTAAGGAATTTAGCCTGGAAGAGGATTATGGCAAACTGATTATGAATCACAGGCTTGAATCGCAGGACATGATGCCGTATTCTTATGCCAATTATAGTAGGTATCATAGGATGCTTGCCATGAGCAACCTTATCCCATCCTTCGAATTGCTTGTTTTCCCTTGTCCATCGAACTAATTTTTGAATAGAGTTTCTTGGTAATGACATGGGCAATTGACTGGAACAAGTGATAGTCGGAATACGGAATACGTGATACAGGACGTCTCACTTGTTTTTTATGCTTTATGGTTTAGGGTTTGACCAGTTTCCAACTTACTCTTAACTCCAACTTACTATTTTCTAATGATACTGCAAGTCTCACATGGATCTTCGTCGAGAATCATCCAATTTCTCGTCTTTTTCGTTGCGCCAGAAAGTTCTTTATCTACAACATATAAATCATTATATTTGAGGCTTTTAAATCAATTTACGTTAATTTTTATCAAAAAGAAGTTAGCATGGAGTGTGACATGTTCATCGGCATAAAAAATATGTTGATTACACATGACTTAACGAATCGACAAATACTCTTATTCCGACACGGGGAGAACTTCTTCGAACACTCAGAAAAAAACACACAAAAATTCTCTATTTTCGATAATAGCAATTTTCTCTTTTTCAAATAAAATTTTCTTCAATAAAAATAAATTTAGATATATTCGAAGACATGATATAATTACTCCAAGGTAGTATTAACGTTTCTGTTTAAAACGGACTTTTGACAAAAAATATAACAAGAAAGAGAGCGCTCACAATCCGTCATAGCATACAATTAATTTTCACTGGTCACATTCAGCGTACCCCACAGTTGCCAACTGCTAAGTCAAAACTTGATGCACATAAATATGAAGTTGCGCATTAAAATGCATTTAAAAATAGAAAATTTTTAATTTTTCGGTAAAATTTCCATTCGTATTCGATACAATTTTTCTGAAACTTCAATACCAATAATAGCGCTCCTTGATGTGTTGCTGTTCAGCTTGACACAGCTGAATGTGGCCAACGAATATAACAACGAACAGCTGTTTTTGAGAAGAGTTCGTTTACTTGTTGCTGAGAGAATCAACATTTGTCAACACTACCTGGTCAAATTATTCTATCATGATTCGAAGAAATATTTTTTTATTTGTGGGAAATGGAAATATTTCATGTCTCTATTTTTCTCTCACAAAAAATTTAATTTATATAGAAAAATTTATTGAATATTAAAAATTGTACCTATATTTTAATAAAAAAAATTCACTATGCGAAGTATTTTCTTCAATAAAAAAAAATTATATCTCAAAATTAAAAAAGTCTTTTTCTCTAAAAATTATATATGTATTTTTATATATTCTTCTCATTTTCATGGAAGCTTTTTATCATTTTTATTTTTAGGGAATTTTTAGAATCAAATTTAGAGAAAAGCATTCTCTGGAGCAAAGTCTATACCATTTTTCTTTAAATATTATGCCTTATTTTATCATATTCCGAAATGAAACCTTTTTCTGAGTGTACAAACAAACAAACAAACAAATTGGCCATTTCTGCCCTTGAAAGGACTTTGACCGAGCTTCTTATGATCAATTGTGTTGTGTGTGTTATTAAATGTTTGCACACAATTGACCGAGAACTGGACCTACATGTTTTATGCCGACTCCGAACGGCTAAAGTTCATGTTCTCAAAAAGCTTTACATGGCATTATTTACTCTTTGAGGTTTGCCATTGTCTGCAGAGAGGTGATGACCGATCAAAAAAATTTTTTATTGAAAAAAAAAAAAAATCCATAGTAACGTCGGGTGTATAACTCACATCAATTTATAAAATGGGAATTATTAGTCGTATTCTCTATTCATTATTAATTTTCTTATCATTTGAAAAGGCCTGACACGGGTTTAACCAGAAAAGCCTCTGTTCAAACCCTCAAGAATGTAATTTACTTAATTTTTATTCAAGTCTTACCGTTACTTTTAGCAATACTGATACCTGAAAAGTTTATTACGCATAGTGTAACAAATGTGGTGACCGTGGCATGCAGGTTAAGTGTGTGTCTTAGCATGCTCGGAGCCCGGGTTCGATCCCCAGTCGCGACTAAAAGTTTTTTCAATAAAAAATTTTTCTGATCGGTCACCACCTCTCTGCAGACAATGGCAAACCTCAGAGAGTAAATAATGCCATGTAAAGCTTCTTGAGAACATGAACTTTAGCCGTTCAGAGTCTGCATAAAACATGTAGGTCCAGTTCTCGGTCAATTGTGTGCAAACATTTAATAACACACACAACATAATTGATCATAAGAAGCTCGGTCAAAGTCCTTTCAAGGGCTGAAATAGCCAATTTTTTTTTTTTTTTTTTTTTTTGTGACAAATGTTATAGAAGCCAGTAGGTATTCGCCAAAATGTATGCATATAAATGTTACAACAGTTCTTTCTATAAAATAAAGTTTGTTCGAGTAAACATAGAAATATTAGAAAATGATTGGGTCCCTCTTAACTATTACAGTCACATTTAAACTTTTGTAATTACTTTCGAAAAAGCCTTATACAAGTTGCTCTCCAAAGAGTAATAAATATGCAAATAGTTTCTTTAAGCTAAAAATTACTCATATTTTGGCTTCTCGTAACTACTAACTCTGGCATATCGTAACATCATGAAAGGCTACCATGAATTTAAAAATTACATATCAGCTTCTTTATAGCTTCTGTAAGTCTTTACGCAAGCTTTATAAAAAAAAGTCCATCGTAACTACCATGAAAGGCTAGCATGAATTTAAAAATAATTACATATCAGCTTCTTTATAGCGTCTGTAAGTCTTTACGCAAGCTTTATACAACAAAAGGCGAGAATTGAGGCTATGTGTACATCAATTTTGTATTTTTATATTTCAACTGAACGATTAAAACTTAAACATAATTTAAAATAAAAACGTTTTAGTTCAAAAACGTTTAGTGATCAGTTGGAAAGAAATTTGCTCCATTGTGCAGCCGGCTTAGAGCGAACCACGTAAGCGAGTTTGAAATGTTGTAGCTGTTTTGTTTTTTTTTAAGCTTTTTTTGTTTTTTTTTTTTTTTTAGAGTATACCTGCTGATAGGCTGTGTGTTTGTTTGTTTGTGTTTAAACACAACATTTAAGTTCAGCTGCGTTGCTGGTACGAACGTTGAGCACAAAGCTTCAGACCTTACGATGCTGGTGATCAGTACACTGTGTGATGATCAGCAGCATTAGTGAACGTTGATGTATTGTTTTGTATTTGAGGTACCTTTAGTCAGGCAGCATTTGGGACGTGGTACAAATAAACAAACAAATACATAAATATTTTTTTTAAAAAAATTGTATTGTGTTGTGCGTGTATGTGTTAGAGCTGCTGGTAGATATTTATTATGATGTATCATTAGAGCGACAAAACAACGTTGTTGTTGTTTTAGTAGCTGTCGCTTTTGTTGTTGCTGTTGTTGTTTTTGTTATTGTTGTTGTTATACTATAACTATACTATACTATAATAACAACCTTTTTCCGTAAGCCATTTGCTAACCAAGCGCGGCACTCTGTCAAAAGCTTGGATTTACGTATCGCCATCAAGTTGTTTTTGTGTCTATCTGTTCGTTAGACTATCTGTCTGTCTGTCTGTCTGTCCACTTTACATTCTGTCTTTCCACTTATTATTATTGTTATTATTATTATTATTATTTATTTTTTGTAATTTTTTATTTTATGTGTTGCGGTTAGTTTTTCAGTTGCTGCCGCAACTGTTGCTGCTGCGCTCTGCTGCCGCTTTATTGGTGTTTGTTTTCAATTTTTTACTCGTTTGTTTTTTTTCTTTTCTTCTTTCTTTATTTTGTTTTGTTTGTTTCTGTATTATTATTAGTGTTGTTTTTGCTTTTTCACACACTCCATAACAAAAACCAAACAACAGCAAAAAAATAGTATTTTATGAAAAAAACCAACAAATCTGGTAGAAAAATCTCTTACCAATCGCGCTTACAACTTCAGACGTCGTGTGGCAGTCGAACTACTAAGACGTGTTCTCTTCCAACTCTTCCAAAAGCACACCGATCAGTGCAACAACAACAACTTCAACAGCAACTTTAAAACTCCTTTGGTTTTAAAATTAAAAAAACCGTTTGTTACAAAAGAAAAAAAAACTATTTTGGTCAACAACTGATCAAATCTGCATAAAACTTGTTGGTGTTAACTTCGTGGACTTTCCACCCAAAATTCAGAGCTATTGAGCTGTGATAGATTTTAATTTTTATTATTTTTGTTGTGTTTTTGTTAATTTTATAAATTGTTAAACTTTTGTTACTATCTAAAAGAGAAGAAAAAACTGTGTCAAAGTGTTTCGAACTTGAATTTTGTGAACTTTTGTGTTTGATAAAAAAAAAAAAAAAATAAAACTGCAGTTGTTGTTGATATTCGAGCTGTAAGCGAGTATATAACAAGGAATAACTTTGCATCGTTTTATTGTCTGGAATTTATTCGTACATAGATGACCGAAAAGGATACCGTCTCAATGACTACCGTGCAAATGAAGCCCGATTATGCCGCCAGCGAGGTGTACAGCACCGCTAGCGAGGCGCCACCGGTAAGAAAACACAAATATTCTACAATATCCTTTGTTAGGACTTCAAAACCATAAGTAGTTTAAACAATATATTTGAGTTCAAAGTAAAATAAAGTATACAGTTAAAAAACTTTTAAAAAAATTATGAGTTTTTTAAAGACTGTTTCAAATATTATCAGCAATATGGTTTTAAAATTCAATAATATCTAAAGAAAATTTTTCCGGAAAATACTTATATACAAAAAGGATAGAACATTTTCAAGATATATGATAGTTAAGACTAGTTTTTCAAAAATGAAGGAAAAATTAATCATCTAGTTAGGAAATTTACTTAAAAAATACTTCAATTGTGATATAGTCACAAATATAGTTTTAAAAAACGAATCTTTGCATAAGCATTTTTTTTTTTTCGAAAACTAGTTTCAAAACTTAAAGGAACATTTCAAAATATTTGCTTTTTAAGACCACATTTTCCAGTGCAACAGCCAAATATATGTACATAACACAGTCTAACATCATTTTTGCAACAGAGCAACTGTATATTTCTATAAGAGTTCTTTATGTAGATAATTTTTATAAAATTTTTTCAAATTTTTATTCCAGTACGATTGAGTTTTTTATTTTTATTTGCATCTGAAGGTTGTATGAAAATTGTACTCATAAAACAATAGTCAAACAGCCTAGGAAGTAGACCTACTTTTGTTAATCACTAGTCGATAATGAGATAAAATAACTGTACCAAACATGAAAATTCGACCATCATGCACACATTTAAAAAAAAAATTGTATTGTAAGATAATATGAAAATTTTTCAATTATTTCAATTTTTTAAAGTATTTAATTTAAAGGATACGTTCCAAAATAGTTTTTCGTTTAAGTGAGATCTCTTTTCTATTTTAGAGACCCCTTCTTTCAATAGTTTACTCAGTGTATTTATTCAGCCTTGGTAGTCGAGTGATAGCGTTTTTAACTTCCAACCTATACGTCGCAGGTTCGAATCCTAGTCCGAACTTAGTCTTAACTATTTAGCTTTCTTCACATCATTCCTATTTTCTAAATACTGATATCGGATCGGAAATTCATCAATATTTACATTTTAATAGCTTTAGTGTGTGGTTTGTAGAGAAATGTATGAATAGAATTGTTATTTGAAGTGACTGAGGCAAGCTTTCTATGCATATAAAAAAAATACATGAAGTGCTGGAAGTTTACTTTCTTCGGCATAAATAAGTAATAAATAAATTCAGAAATATAACATGAATACTCTATTGTTTTAAAAAAGTGCTCAATTCTTGGTCTGTTCCAAAAGCTAGTGATCCCTAAAATCATTGTTGAAGTGTCTTTTGAAGTTTTCTTTACGACTTGGTTGAAGTCAGTTGATTGAAATCTTCCACAACAAATTATTGGAAATAGCATGTACAAAAATGATTTTTGGAAAATATTTGTGATATTG
This sequence comes from Tetanocera ferruginea, assembly GCA_958299015.1. Taxonomy (NCBI): domain Eukaryota; kingdom Metazoa; phylum Arthropoda; class Insecta; order Diptera; family Sciomyzidae; genus Tetanocera; species Tetanocera ferruginea. The sequence continues at coordinate 106,400,413 of OY282644.1, forward strand.
GAAAGACTGATTTTGCTTAATCTCCAATCCATTTTCGGCGGATCCGAGAGTCTTAATTCAAAAATCAGTTTTGGGAAATATTTGTAATGTTGAACTTGCTTTCTAGACCCAGATGCTAGAGTGTTACCTAAAACTATTTATATTGGACTTTTAAAGCCTAATTTTTGCCAAAAGCGTTAGACGGGCCCTAAATTATTTTTTAAATAAAAAACGGCTCGTGCCGTGGAACGTTTCAAAAACGTAGAATACGTGCCGATAGGCAAAGAATAAAATGTTCTGTAAATTTTCTTAAATAATTTTTTCTTTATTCGTTATAAGAAGTACTTTTTTCATTATAAACCATTTTATGTGATGTCAGTGGCATTTTTGAAAATACATTTTTTTAAAAAGTCTTTTAACAGTCCTGAGAAAGAGGCAATATTTCCTTCATAAAAAATTGAAGAAACTATATTTTAACCAAATAATTCTTCCCGTGGTTGTAAAAAAAAGGAATATTTGTTTTTACTTGCTTTGTCACTATATTTATTACTATAGCGTTTATATTATTGGTTTAGGGGCGCAACCTCTAGGGTCTTTCCGATTGTGACCATTTGTAGTATATATCACTTTCTTTATATGTCTAGTCTACTTGTTATGACCAATTCTTGTTAAGGTCAGTCAACTTTTGTATGTAAAAAATCTTTTACAAATTTTATATGGGTTCATGAGTGATCTTATGAGACACCTTTAATCTATTTGCCTAGCCTCCTTTACAATTATTGGTAAGATCCATCAATATTTGTGTAAGCGAAGTTCCATACAAAATTATGTAAAAAATTAATATAAGTAGATTCAAACGAGGTACCTCTAGACACCGACCAACTTTAACAACTTTAAAATTTTTCTTAATAAGCATTTACTTAACAAGTCGGCAATATTTGATTATCATAGGATCACTCCTTCTTATTTTGTCCCATGCTTGATGAGAGCACAGCACTGTGCGTGGGTGCAAAATTCAGATAAACAATGATGCAAAAATGCACCCGTAGCTGGAAATGGGTTAAGCATAGAATTGATTTTGTATCGAAATGGTGTAAAATATGTTTGATTGAATTCAAATGACTTCAATTGGCTTCAGCTGTTTTCACAATTTCAGTGATTTCAAATATAATTTTTAACTAATTCAATATTAGTATCGGTGGCTCAAAACAAGTTGTCTGGAAAACATTTACCCACAAGAGTGTGGTCAGATCAAGGCTCAGAAATAATGCAGGACATAGCATAAAATGGTTTTTCAACCCTAAAAATGACACCAAAACCAAATTGATTTCAAACATGATAATTTTTTAATCTTAACCTTAATATTACCATTGGTCATTCTTTTCAGTTTCGGTATGCCCGATATTTTATTTAGAAAAAATTATGTACTCTTCCATAACACCACTTTTATCTGTCTCTTAAAAAATTTTTATTGATCAGTAGATAAATTAAGTATAATACAGTTTAAACTTAGTCGGTTTTACTGTATCAACAATAATATATACATATTTATGATTTATTATTTTGAAGCACAATTTTTTTCAGCAGGTGGGACCTAATTTATCGTATTTGTGTATTATTGTCTTAAAAGTATAACGCCAATCGCGAGATATTTGCTCTATTTTAAAAATATAAGAATACAAGAAAAATATAACTTTGAATGACGACTTTGTAGAGTTTGTTTGACTGATTGGAAAGCACGTTCGGCCGGAGAATTGTGCCGAATAAGGTTTAAGCAAGCTCATTCGTTCGAAATTCGAACTTATTCCAACTCTAAAGATACCGCATAGCAAAAACTTCCCACGTCATGGCACTACGTTCACTGACACTTCCATTCACCCAAACCAAGCCTTTCTCCCACATATCATAGCAATAAATCAAAGAAATTTTTTCTCATTTTTTTTTTGTTTGTTAATCAAGCTTATTTATGTTTGTCTATGATATTTGATTGTGTTTGTTTTAGATACAACAACATAAAAAACAACTTTTTATACACCGCTGCTTAGCTATTCAATGTTATTTGATCTTATTGGAAACTGCGATCCATTCGTTTTTCAATATTATTTGTGTTAAGGCAAAAGTGACTGTCTTCATAAAAGATACACATCGAGCCATTAAAGCGCATTGTTCAAACGATTGCGACTTATTTTGCCCTTCTTTTCATATGTTTGTTTGTTGCCCACTGAATTTGTATTTGTAAAGTGAAGTGACTTATACACATATGACCATCATTTTTATACTTTCAAAAATTGGTATAAATAAAACTAAAGAAATCTAACTACCTTTTTTTATGTCCAAAAATGTACGTAGGTACTACTTACCAAACTATAGAGAAATATGAACAGTACGGCCAATAGTATAAAAAAGAACTTATCCTGTTATTTACAAGACATTGCATTACAATAAATAAGCAGAATAGAATAACTATACCGGAGTCAGTACGATTAGTAATTGAGTGACTCCAAGGCCAAGCATTCGTACCTTGAAAATAAGAAAAAATTTTTTTTTTTTTAAAAAGATAGATATATCGATCCATACCGCGAAAAAGATGTAACCAACAATTTTCAAAACATTGTTTTCTTATCGAAACTTATAATTTATTTCGTTATCAATAATCTTTTACTATAAAATAATACTATAACATAATTCCGTAAAATGTGAGTGCGGAACGCTTGATTTTTTTTTAAATTTCATAGCATATTTTCAGGCATTTTTTGTTTTGTGATTTATTGAAACTTCAAAAATGTATTCTTTTTTATTTCATTTTGAAATTTTCAGTTTTTCAAAAAAATGTTTAAACTTATTTCGTCGTACCTACTATAGTTTCCGTTTTTACTTTAAGGTACTTTATATATTTTTGAAACTAAAAATTGTTATTTGCACAATTTAAAATCGAATATGCGAACATCGCTAATTTTAAATTCCGTCATTAAAACCGGGCCCGTCATTTTTGACGGGAAAGAACTAGTAATAATTATAATAGTGTAAAAATTTGTATGTTAGAATTGTGTAAAAATATTGTCGAAACTAAAATCTTAATTCGAAAATAATTAAAAGAAATGTTCTCCTTAGAAATTTTAGTTTTGATGGTTACATCTTTTTTGCTGTTATGGCTCGATATATTAAAAGATTTGTTTAAAAGAATTTTGAAACCACCTTTAATTTGGCATGTTTTTCAAAAAAATAGCAAATAGCTCTAAGATAGGTACCCGTCCAATCGATTTCGACCATTCTCAGTGCACTGCTTAGCCTTCTCACCGGGTTTCGTTAAGATCGGCCAATTATTGTATATATCTCCCAAACAAAATCATGTGAAAACTAAATAGATGTTAAAGGGAAATATTCCCAGAGTCTTATCGATTTCAATCAACTTGATTTTGTTCAAAGCTACGAAATTTATAGGATTTTCTCTTTGGAGCAAGATAAAAGTGTTTTTGGGATCACTTGCAAACTCTAGACATCAAAGATAGTTTTAATGATAGTTACACTGAAAAATAAGAGTGTTAATTTTTTCTGGGCAGTCACTTCACATATGAATTTCAAGTAAAGAATTTGTAGCTATTCATTTTCGAAAAGAAATAATCTTTACTGTATCCATCTTCACTGATCTAATTGTAAAGATTTTTTTTATCACAGATGTGAGAACCTTGAAACTATCAGCTTTTAATTCAACCTAGAACGTGTACTGTGGCAGTGTAAAATCATGTACCACTAGAGAAAAGAATAAAAATATCTCAACAGTGATGTGTGACATAACTATTACAGATGTAATACACATGATATGCACAACTACACATGTCATATGGCTTGTGACAATGAAAACAAATGTTGTATTTTGGAGGGTAAACATACAGACATACAGCTGTGGCCAAAAAAAAAAGTAGTGCCCCAACGTGTCTACATAAATTTCAAATTAAACTCACACGTTCTTAGATTTAACAATTTTTGTTAAGATTATGTATACCACACCTTACATTTTATTTAACAGTCGTGGCGACAAAAAAAGCTTGTTTATAAAATAATGCGCTTGATCACTTTTCATATTTGGCACTACTATTATTTTGACCGCAACTGTATGTCAGTATTAACTATTCATAATTTCATAAGTTTTCATTGTAAAAATAATATTTTATATTTTTTTAGTTTTTAAATGTCATAAGTGATCAGTTTAAAAACGTTTTAAAAAAACGCTGCTGAAAGTCACTTATTTTTATTATAAGTTCAAGGTCTGCATGAAACAAAGCCATAGAAGGTCTCTATCCCAGAGCATTTGCCAACTGGCTTGAATCCTTGGAGTTATATATTTATGTAGCCAAGGTATTGATTTATAAGCTTAATTTTCTTTTTAAGTCAACCCATTAGTGGGTCTCTCTTACAAAAGTTGCTAAAAAAATGCATGAAACTGCGAATTGGGGTACGCCAAAATTGGTTCAGACCAAACGAAAGTATACCAATCGAAAGGATTTTTTATACAGTATTTAATTTTGGTGCCGCAATTGGAGTTCCGATTCTCGATACACTATGATATATGTATAATAAATATAATCGATTTCCAGCAATGTCCTCATAATAAAGTCAACAACAGCATATGTTTTTTGTTGCATTTTCAAACTTCCTTTCACTTTTTTTTTTAATTATTTATACTGTTACAATTTCTTAACGCGTTCTACTCCGTTTTTTAAAAAAAAATTTGTAGTCTGCAGAGACCAAAAGCTGCGTGCTGCATATCTTGCCAACCGTCTATTTTACCGCCTTCAAATGACTTCTTAAATGCCTCTTCTCAGTCGAAGCATAGAATGCAATTCTTCCCCTAGTCTTCCACTTCTTCTCTTTCGCCATCCACTAGCTGGTTTTATAAGCACCTTCGTGTGGCAATTATTTCTTTGTTGCCTCAACTGTCGAAGAAATCT